>JAVIWB010001089.1:600000-1008927 GCA_031893035.1 Dermolepida albohirtum
AAATTCAACTGATCCCCGCATGGCGCGTGGACGAATTCATTTAAACCGAATATGCTCCATTATTATCGACAATGTTTCGCCATTTTTTTGGTAGATCCATGATCCCATCGGTGAAAAACTTCTGTGGTTTCTGGTCGAAAAACTGAATCAAGTAGTTTTCACAGGCTTCTTTTGAAACCAACTTAATTCCATTGAGAGAGTTCTGCAGAGATCGAAACAGATGATAGTCAGATGGTGCTATATCCGGACTGTAAGGTGGGTGCATCAAAACTTCCCAGCCAAACTCTCTCAATTTTTGACGGGTCATCAAAGAAGTGTGTGGTCGGGCGTTGTCATGATGGAAGACAACACCTTTCCTATTAATCAATTCGGGCCGTTTTCTTTCAATCGCCTGGCGTAATCTCTCTAGTTGTGCACAGTAGAGTTGAGAATCAATCGTCTGACCAGTTGGAAGTAGCTCGTAGTGGACGATTCCCCTCCAGTCCCACCATACACACAGCATCACTTTTTTTGGCGTCAATGTTGGCTTAGCGAACGCTTGTGACGGCTCACCATCCTTTATCCACGATCTTTTACGCTTCTGATTATCGTACGTAATCCATTTTTCATCTCCGGTTATTAAACGTTTCAGAAACGGCTCGATTTCATTCCGTTTCAGCAGCGCATCGCAGATGTTAATTCGGTCCATCATGTTTTTCACGCTCAACTCATGAGGAACCCATACGTCAAGTTTTTTTTGTAACCAGCTTTGTGTAAATGGTTCAAAACAGTTTTGTGGCCAATGCCTAGCTCCATGCCAATATCGACACTGCTGATATGCTTATCTTGTTGGACTTTTTCAAGAATTTCATCAGATTTTTCAGTGATTGGACGACCGGATCGTGACTCATCTTTCACATTGAAATTTCCAGAACGAAAGCGAGCGAACCATTTCCGCGCAACAGATTTCGATAAAGTACCTTCACCGTACACAGCACAAATTTTATCACAAGCCTGCGCAGCGTTCTTCCCCTTATCATAATAATATTGCAGAATATAGCGAAATTTCTCATTATTCTTCTCCATTTTCAAGTGCGAATAACTTTCCAACCACTGCACCGATTACAATGTTTCTACGCTCAAACTAACGTTCGGAAGGTCATCTAAAAAACGAGCCCTCGGTGGTGTCGCTGTGACTTGTTGTTCTTTAGTTATCGGCAACCAATGCCATCTATCGGGAAAAACGCCACGAACTTTTTCCCAGACCCAATATTTACCTTGACAGTTCCGGTCGCTATTTCTATTGATGACAGAAACTTGAAAATTTTATGTCAGAGAAAAAAAGGAATTAACTCGCGAACATTTTCGTGCAATTATTTTCAACAAGAATGCATCGACGAGCTGAGTTCTTTACATGGTGATGAAGTACCATCGAAAACTACAGTATATCGTTGGTATAGTGAATTCAAACTTCTTTAGCGTTCTTTAGACGGTGAATTTCGTGAATGTTGTCGCACAAATGTTGTTGTGTCGGAAACACTAATAATGCAAGACCGTCATGTGACATACCGAGAGATCCAGGCATCTCGCGTATAATATCCTGCGTGAACATTTAGCCGTTCAGAAGCTATGTTTAAGTTGGGTACCACATAATTTGACAACCGCTCAAAAAAGGACTCGCGTCGACTGGTGCCAAGAAATGCACAAGAAATACAATGGCGGTGCTTTGAAGAACATTTATAAAGTCGTCACGCGTGATGAATCTTGGACTTATACGTATGAGCCCGATAGTAAACAGTTGTCGACACGTTGCAACCGTGCCCTCAAGGAGTTGTAGAACGTAGAACGATCAAATCCGAATGGTACACAACTATTTGCCAAACGTTTTTGAAAAAATAAATAAACCAAACCGAAAACGACAGATCATTACCCACCATGACGATGCGAGCTCTCACGGGTCGGTTCAAATAATTGAACCCCTGATCTAGCACCCTGTCATTTCTTTTTGTTCCCACACGTAAAGAATAAACTTCGTGGTCAACGGATTTCTATGCCGGAAAAGGCAGTTGAGGCATTCAAAACTCATGTTTTGGAGATGCCACCTTCACAGTGGCAACAATGTTTTTCGGATTGGTTTAAATGAATGCAAGAGTGCAGTGATTTTCAAGGAGAATATTTTGAAAAGCAGTAAAACTATTTTCGATAATAAAAAATTTTTTTTGGTTGCTATTCCCGACATATAAACGGCTACCCTCGTATAATTCTTCTTCCGTATATATTCAATACGGAAGAGGAATACTAATCTACCGCCAACCAATCAAACTTCTTAATTGTGACTTGTATTTCACGTAATTCTTTTTCTACGTGTGAAAATTCTTCGGGGAAAATTCTTCTTAATAACATTAATTTAGTTACCTAGTTTTCTTTTCGGAGGTAATTGTACCCAATGCAGTTTGTGGGATATTAATTCCAGAGAGCAGTTTTTTTTTAATTAAGTTTTTCCTCGTTGACTTAAAAAATTTAGTAATTGTTGGAAGGTTTAATGGGAAAAAGTGTTTACCTGTCTTTAATATACTTTACATTAAGGAAGGAGTAAATCTTCACGTCCACATGTTTTATTAATTATAATAATTAGCAACCAAAAATTAAAAATAGATGTTATATATGAATTACGAAATTTAATGAAAATTTTCAGGAAGTAAATGTTGTCATCTATTTACTTAAAAAATTTTTCACTATTAACTTTGCAAGTACATGCATTGATATTACCACTATTTTCAGATTTTTGCAAACACAAGATGCTCAGAAAAAAGAAAATGAATAAAAACATCGCGCGGAAATAACGCATATTATTCGTTATTTCCAACTTAAATTTTTAGTTGTTTTCTTCTTGTTCGACCACAAATCCTCCAAAGGGTGTGCTTTTTTTGAGATCCGTCCAATTTATGGACTTTATGCACTTTTAGCTTGGATAGTTTTAAATTTATGATGTCTAATAGTAACAATACTCACAGTTATAGCTTAAATATTTTAGAAAACGTGTGTGCACCTTTTCCAATGTTATTTGTTAGTATAAATAATATGCATCCGCTATAAAAGTACTATATTTATTTCGAACGTAGGAAAAATATAAAGATTTTAGGGTGAAAATGTTATTAAATTATCTGAGGTGTATATCAGAAAGCCCAACGACTTCGTATTAGCGCTATATATGTATGCATACCACAAATATGATTAAAAGATTTTAGAGTAGTGTCAAACAAAATACTCAAACCTTTACTAAATATTTTCTAAGAGTTTAACTTGGTTAACGACGTATACTCCATAACACGCAATTTTTGAGAATTCTTGGCTTCTGTTTAAAATATGTTAATCATAGTTCTTCATTAACATTTTTAATATATCCTTCCAAATTTTTCTTTTGTCTTTTTATATTAATTTTTCGGGTAACAAACAGTCAAGTGCCAAGACCGTCATTCTTCAATGAAACTCGATGCTGATATATTGTAATTATGAAACACTTGAAGCAAATGAAACCAATAAAATACGAATGAATTTGAAATTTTACTTTGTTTACTTTTACTTTTCCAACGACGAAATATCTTAGTACATCAAGGGGAGCTTGATTATATCACCGAAAAAAATATTTATTTAATTTAATAGCTTCCTATTCAATTTAATAAAATCCTGTGAATAACTCGTAAGGAAGAGTGGTTTTCTCCATTCATGTGTTTATGATCTCGCTTCGGCTCAATCGAAAATCTTATATCTATCATAGAAAAGTTTGCTTTTCCCATCTCGTTGTCTAAATATTTATTTCTCATAGTCATTTGATTACATATTTGAAATGGCAATATAGTTATATTATCCAAAAAATACTTTAAATTATACACAATTTCTGATATTTACGTATATTTATTACACTGCAATATAATTCACAAGAAATTTTTATTATGTCTTTTAGATAAATACATTTATACATTCTTCTGCCTGATATTCATACATATTTGTTTATTATCTAAATTTTAATTCATTAAAACGCCATTTATGTATTTATTGAGCTTAATATTTCTCTTTGAAATATTATTATTTTAAAGTAATTTTAATATTCGATTTCAATTACTTTTAATTTTGCTTTATATTCCTTACTTAAAGTTATGAAATCGAAAAGTCTTCTACGTTCAATCTATTTTCCTTCAGTGCAATCGTGTTATTTACATAGTGGTTAGAATTTGCATAGTTGTTTCAGGAATATAAAGTATGTCTCTATTCGCCTTCCAACATTTATTGCGTTTTCTAGTCTGCTGGTTCTAGTCATATCGGCTAAAGTTGCTAACAGAACAGTAGCGTCTAGAAGAAAATACGATAGGAAAAACGAGATAATATATATTTGATATTCATGTATATTACACATACTTTTGTGTCAATTTAATAAATACTTTGGGAATAAACTATCAGGCTCTTTTAATAAATTAACACTACATGTAAGCAGACGATGTTAAATTTAATAAAAACAAGTTATTGCAAAACTTTATGTGAATGAAGAGCTGTGAAGAGGGAACAGATTTAATACCTTTTAATAATACACTCGAGATTCCGACGTTAGACCCTAATTAAGAATTCCGAAATAGGTTGGTTTACCCTGGATAACCTGTGTCTTCATATATATATTTCGTTCGTATATTACTTTCTAATTAATTTACTCTGACAAAATGTGCAATTGACCAGTTTTGAAATGAGATAATATTGGGAATTGATCGCCTTTATGAGTTCACGTATTTAAGCAGTGTTCAATCTTATATTAGCAATGCCAAACTTTTCATCACTTGATTGTTTGGAAATTGTTTTGTTTTTGCTTTTATTTAACGCATGTCTTTATTTAACAACTTCTTGGTTTTATATGTAGATTGTATTTATTATTTTCATTAAAACAAATTAAACTTATTTTTTAATTAATTAAAACTTAAATAATGAAGTTCTATATTAGATTTTGTTTATTAAGTCAAATATATTAGGTTGCTTTAATATTTTAACTATTTACTCCGAAATATTGTAAATTCGTTTAAACTTAAGATTATCTCAATGTTAATGAGAGTAAGTACTTATTTTTGGGAACGAAAACTTAAGTTTAGTTATTACATAAAAGTCTGAGGTTTTGAAGGTTGTGAACTCTTCTAAAGAAGCATTTCACCAGCACAGAGGTTTTCAATGCCTTTGGAACTGGCTATTAATTGGCGGAAGGTCGGGATAATATGGCGAACAAGGCATCCTTTAAATGGTGACGTATTGTTAGAAAATAAGAAACGTCATTAGTATTACTATTTCACATATGTTCTCAACTTGCGTCGCGAAACTCTTTACTCAACCCACATATTCATGGAATTGAACTCGGACTGTACGCGGCTGATGTTCAGATATTATCATACGTCATAAAATGGTAAATTAATATAAACTTTGTAATGCTTTATTTCTTTATCAAGGAATATTATTATTATTGTTATTATTAATACCTTTGCGTTTAATATTGACGAAATTAGGTTCTTCTTTATTGTGTATTCAAAAATATTCTGACGATTGAGCAAATGTTCAAAATATCAGTTTATTGCATGCATATACGTATGTATATATATATTGGATTGAGATCAGTTTTTTTAAGGATTTTACAGAGCTACATAAAAATTACTACGTTTTGTGTTTCATGATACATTTACTAATGTTGCTGGCTTTCACAATTCGGTCTTGAATTGAAATTATTATATATCTGTCTTAATATTTCTAGTACTCACCCATTTATTAGTGGCCTGTTTGTCAATATGTGTTTGTGTAATTTGGTGAAGATATATTCTATGTATTAATTTATTTGGCCAGATTTATATTTTATTGTTGATTGTTATTTTAAATTGAAAAAGTAGTCTGTTATTAATGCTCTAAAATAAATAAAATATTATTATAATAAAGGCAGTAAATTATTTAATCGACACAATCACATACACTCCGCTACAAAGAGTTAAGTACAAGGCAGAACCAAAGAGAGCCTAATGCATAGAAATATTCGTCATAAACTCATAACATACCTAAAGAATATTATAGGACAAGTGCCTATCTTGTATATCTCAAGAACACGCAAGGGCTAAGCTATGTTGTATAGTGTCAAACGCCTTTTGATAATCGATGTAGGTGCAAAATAGGTTTCTATTTGTTAGTCTTGCATGTTTAGTGATCTGATCAATAATTATTTATTAATATTTATTAATATTTATTTTTTTATATTATTTACATCTTTTGAAATTTTATTACAATCAATTCTTTATCATTCTCTTATTTTTCTATTTTTGATGTTATAGGTATAAGAGGTTATAGGACAATATGATATATAGAATTTTTGTCTTCGACTTTAAACAGGCCAAGCATTAAGTGAAGAAAAGTGGTAGTTCTGTTCGATTTCGTAATACCCTAGTCATAAGTTATGCTATTTAATAGCTATATATCACAAATTATGTCAGTTATCTAATCCAGGTGATTTCCAGCAAAGGGTTGTTGTCATACTATTTTGCTTTGTCATAATTACCTGCTTTGTACAATTAAATATGTTAGTAGCTTCTATTTCTTTCTTTATCCAGTTTGCGTTCTCATTATAGTTAACTGACCATATACTTTTCCAGAACATTTCTACTTTTATAACACCTGGCATTCGTTTCATTCAATATTTTCGTTTCTATCAAGTATTTTCTGGAAACGTTTTGCATCTTTGTGAATATTTTACTATTATTATATTGAAAAGCAGTTAAAAATCATTATAATTAAAATCTGCAGATATATAAACAACGACAACGTGATAGACAATGCAAAACGTAAAAGTTGCATATTTCAATTTGAACTAAAGAGATCAGTGACTTAAATGCAGAGGAATTTAAATCTTATCGCATAATGCATAACATCATATAAATCTTCTTCATATAATATGCGTTCATTGTTGTTTATCTAATCACATAGCTACAGCTTATGTTCTGATTGTTTTCATTTTTTGCAGTTTACAAATTTTAATTAATCAAATTGAATTCAAATTAATATTTTAATAATTCCACTGCAATACTACCATAGTGATTTATTCTTTTTATAATAATTTTCTTCGTTCCTATACAGTGGCGAAATGACATTTTGCGTTTAGTAAACAAAATTTAATATATAAAAAGTTTCCTTTTCTTCTTCTTGTTCTTGATAGCTAATGTATTCAATATGGGACATAAGTCTTCTTTGAACTCGAGAATGCTTTTAATGTTCCCCCATCTCGCTATCCCTTCTTCTTGTCTTTGGTTTCCTCTTATAAATAATATTGTTCCACCTTTTATTTGTATATCTCTCACTATCGCTTGCCCATTTTTCGTCTTGTTAGTTTCTCTGCTATGTCTTGTACTATTGGTATTTTGTATACTTTCATGTATCCGATCTGATAGTATGAACCCTAATATAATTTTGAGAACCAAAATGTACACTCAGTGTACATTTTGGTTCTCAACGGTACGGATCGCGTACGGAGTTTGTTTTCGTACGGGTATTTTTCGCTGTACTTTACCAGGTGCGACACTATTTAATTATCTGCTGATGATGACAACTTAGTTGTCGAAATACGTATACAGAATTCGTAAATTAATGTGGCAAGGGGTTATATATCAACCTTCAGTGATTAAATATTTTTAATATATTAATAATTTTGTAATTGTACTTCCAATGTTTCTTTTTTGTCTTCTCTAATTATTTTTCTGATTTTCTTGTTAAGTTTTGCTAGTTCGCTGTTATTCTTGCATGAAACTTTGCCTTGTTTCTATTAGTTTTATCGTGTTGTCGCTAGGTACTGAATTTTCTTTGTTATTTTACTTGACACTTTTACTTGGTCCTATTTTTATTATTTGTATTTCCTCTATACTTTTTCATATTCAATTCCGTATTTTTTAGTTTTTGATTATCTGTGTATTGTTTCTTTGGTCCTTTGGTTCATATATTTCTAGTTTTACGTTTATGCGAAACGTCAATCTAACCAATTTGTCATCACTTCCTTCTGAAATTTTATTTATCGCCTCTATTACTTGCATTTTAGGAGATAGAAATGCAAAAAAATCGATTAAAACTAAAAGAGAAAAATAAGATAGCAGAAACAAATAAAATAAATTAAGAAATATAGGAGTTAAACATAAAATAATAATGCTTATAAAGTGATTTAGCAAAATAATGTGTAAATTTATTAAAGCTACCTACTTGATATTTATAAATTTTAGAACGAGAAAACGTTTTTAAAAAGAAAATAAGTTTCAAATACGCCTTATCTATAAGTAGAAGAAATGTATTTTTAAAAAGGTCTAATTTATGAGTAAATACTTGACTTTGATTGAAAAAAGTTACTGGAATCATTTATGAATACTTTAGTTTTTTTTTCAAGTTTCGTTCGAGTACTTTATATAAATAGAAAATGCCTTTAGAGAAAAATAAAAAGTTATAAACGAATTCTAAACATTTAAATTGAAACTACTACACATGTAATATTCAATAAAGTTTGTCATTGCAAAATACGTTTCGCTTTGATGCCAATAGAAAATCTCTAATGTTTAAAAAAGTATTTTTAATGTATGCTTTAGTTTAGTCTGTTTTTAATAGAAACCAATGGATTTATTTTTTTCTGTCTTGTGATAAGCCTGGTAAATACAAATTCTCTTAGTATATTTATTCTAAATTGATAACGTCTATTTATTATATTACGAACATTTAACCTTATCTCTTGCATTATATTATTTTTTTTAGTAATTTATAGATATTTTCTATTTTCCCATGTTCCATTATATCTGTGAATATTTTAAATATATTTCGTAATTGCTTTTTTTGCGGAACAGATTCTATGTTTATTACTTATAATTTCTTTTAATTATTTTTATTACTTCTCTTGTCTTTTTCCTAGTTCCATTTCTATGTTTTGTTTATAGTTTCAGTTTCCGATAAACTAGAGGTTGGTTCTACACGACACTACATTCTAGCATTTATACCGTCAAATAACCCTGTTGGGAATAAATTGAATATAAATCCTAGTTAAACTTTCTACAATACCCGCTTGCAGTTAAAGTGAGGTTATTGGTGGTATAAATTATCTTGCTTGCCGACCACGTAATGGCAACCGAAATTTTTTGTATAGAACATTTTTATTTTTTATTTTTACTTTTAATTCCATTCAAATAAAGATGTTACTTAATTGGTATTTTCAAATGTAAAAGTATTATATGATAATTCTCAGAAGGTAGGTCCTAATTTAATTTAATTTAAATATATTTATCAATGTTTTCTCTTACTATATTATTAATGTAATTTCCAGAAAGGGTCTAATTATACAAAATATATAAACGCATTGTTGAAATGCATTTACATTTCTGTTATGGGTTTCATTTTAAGAAAGAGCAACAAATGTTAATCCTTTAAATACAGCTCTTATTCCTTTTAGGTACACTTATTGTGCCTATTAAATATTAAGTATATATATATTTATATTTTCCTGAATATAATCCCGGAAAGGTTTTATTGATATACTATATATTGATATGATTTGACTCGCTGTCCGACGTTGATCTGTTGCAGGCCAATGTCAGCAAAATCTATAACTGGTCCTTGTGTAACCGCTTAAGTTTAAACATTGAGAAGTGTTTCCTAGTGTCTTACTCTAGAAGGATTTCTAGAATAGAATCCTGTTACTCAATTGGCGGCGTTACGATTTCTCGTAAGTCCTCGATCAGAGATCTTGGGGTAATTTTGACGAGAAATTTACTTTCTCCGATCATGTTCTTGGTGTGACGGCTGCGGCTTCCAGATCTCTCGGTTTTATAATTCGCACATGCCGATACTTTCTTAATATGGACACTTTGAAGACCCTTTTCTTTGCTCATGTCGTTTCCAAACTGGAATATGCATCTATAGTCTGGTACCTCATCTACAAATCTCAAACTATCCTCCTGGAACAGATACAACGCAAATTTCTGAAATACCTCTCATTTAAATATGATGGTCGATATCCTGTCCGTGGAGTGAACTACAACGAGTTGTTGGAGCGACATGACATCGTATCGCTGTCTGATAGGAGAAAAACTCTTAGCGCTTTATTTATGCAGAATGACGTTACTGGGAGGGTTGATAAGCCGGATTTACTGTCGCGTGTTTATTTCATTGTTCCACGCCTGGGATCTAGGGCGAATCAACTGATTTATATCCCTACGGCAAGGACCAATATTTTGCTGAAGGCCCCTTTGGTTCATTCGGCCGTGAATTTCAACAATCTGCAGTACGGTTTGCTATGACCACTATTTATAAAAATATATTTTGTTTTAAGATACATATTTCATTTTCACAATGTAACTATAGTTTAATTTTTTTTTTGTATTTCTTTGTTTGTTACCCGTTTTAGAGTAATAATCTCTGTTGGGTAACTTAATAAATATTATTATTATTATTATTATTATACTTGTGGTTGTTGTATTTTATATTTTGTACATTGTCGGTTCAATTTGAAAAGAATGTTTCATTTATATAATCCTGTACTTTTGTTTTTAGTTATTAGGTGTATTGCATGTATTCTCCTTAATGTATTCCAAGAGAGGGTTTAATTGTATAGTTTACTTATTGCATGTATTATGTACATTGTCAAAGTTTACGATATGCGCTTAGAAGTAATAACCCAGTTATTCGGAAGAGGATATTCCCTTCGTGTTTAGAGTGCGTTACAGAAATTGGTAATTTTATAAATAGTCGGAGAATTTTAACAAGACTAAGAGTTCCATAGTTGAGCATCAGAGAGGATAGAGAGGAGATTCCGGAGGTCGAGCTAGACCTATATACAGAGAGTGTATGTGAATTGCCTAATACGAAGCGTATTAGTCAATTATTTGTATAAGTATATATGTATATATATATACCGGTCCCTACAAGTGGAGATCGATAAGCAATGTATAAAATTATTCAAGAGCGAATGATTAGGAGCGTCCGAAGCGGAGACAACCTGTGGTTGAATAATGTAACTGTATATGCTTATTAACAGAAATATGTATCTAGGTATCAAATTGTATGTGTAATATTAATTATGTTGTTTCCTTTCTTGCCAGTTAGAATCTTTTAAAGCGATTCTGACTCTTGTTGAATGCGTGAATATTTTATCTTTCCGCTACTTTAGTAAAAGGGGTGTCTATGTGTGTGCATACCCTTCGTAATCTGAATCATCCTGAGAATTATTACTTATAAAGGAGGTAGCATCTTTATGTAATTGTAAAATTGTATGATTAATCTGGTTGCTAGCCGGTGCGTTGTGTTCAATTGCTACATCACCCCAGGTCCTTATACATATTTTTATTGCTATTATTTCTATTATTACTATTATTTAAGACGCCCAAGAAAATGTAAAGATATAAACAGTCTGTCGCCGAGAAAACTGAACTTTTTTAAAATTGTAGTTCCTAGTAGCGCCTTCTAATAAAAAAATATGCGTCGGTAAGATAGACCTTTCACCAATATTACGTCAAAATATCATGATATTTACATCATGAGAAGCCGAGAAATTGCACATAAAGTAATAGTGTGTATTTGGCATTGGTCGAAAAATGAATTTTGAACAAAGAGAAAATATCAAGTTCTGTTTTAGACTCAGTAATTCGTTTACTGAAACGTTTAATTTGATGAAGCAAGTGTATTGTGATGCGTGTTTATCACGTACGAGCTTGTATGACTGGTATAAGCAGTGTAAAGACAGTCGTGCGGACATAAATGACGACGATGATCCTGGTGCCAAAAAAATCTGTGGTTACTGAAAGTAACATCAAATTTGTACGTGAATTTATCAGAAATGAGTCAAAGTCCTCATTACGATATATGTGAATGGAATTGAATATTTCGGAAGATTAAATTCATCACATTTTGAAACACCATTTGGGACTGAAAAAGATTTGTGCAAGGTTTGTACCATACGAGTTAACTGAATTCAACATTGTACAGACTTGATTAAAGACTGAAAAAAGGACGAAAACTTCAGGTATTCTATTGTAGCTGGCGATGAGACGTGGTGTTTTGAATATGATACAGAGACCAAGCGTCAAAGTTCTGAATGGAAGCATCCAAGCGAAGAAAGATCGAAAAATAGCCGTTTGGAAATGTTAAAAGTGAAAACAATGTTGATTTGTTTTTATGATTCGAAAGGCATAGTGCACAAAAAGTTTGTACCAACTACATTTGCCGATGAACATGACATGTTCATTAACTTTGCAAAACGTTGTATTGAAGCCGAAGGCGACTACTTTTTTTATAATTTTTTTTATATATATATATATATATATATATATATATATATATATATATATATATATATATATATATATATATACACAGCCTATCGCAGAGAAAACTGAACTTTTTTAAAATAAAAACAAAAGCTTACTATTCTGGTAAAATTCATTTATTTTATTCAAAGTAGTCGCCTTCTCTATGTACATATATATATATATATATATATATATATATATATATATATATATATATATATATATATATATATATAGAGAGAGAGAGAGAGAGAGAATGCTTTGAGTGCGAGTATATTAAAGAATAATAACCAAAGAGAAGCTATTACTTACAGCTGCTCATTGCGTATTATTATTAATTTAACCTATAGTGTCTGCGTTGGTTATACTTACTGTTCAGTAAATTATTAAGAAATAGAAATTGGAAAGAAAAGAATACGTTTTTAAAGACAAAAATAGCAAGTTTAAAAAATGGCAGTGTTAATATCATTTATGAACAGATAATGATGTGTAATTAAATTAATTTATTGGGACCAAGTTAATACTAATAAAATAATAACGCATAAAAATATGTATACAAATTTGCAGAGCTGATATTTATTTAACCTTAATTCTTTACAATAATTTTTTTTAACTGCATTGGGCAAATATATATTTATGGCTGTCATATAAAATCCTGAAGTTAATTTGATGAAGTAATTTAATTTTAACTTTGACTGCATTTATTTTATGATTTGCAGATCTGAAGATATTATTATGTAGTTGAAATCAATTTTTAAATCTTTATCTGATAAAATATTAAAATAATATATCTAACAATAAAGAATTAGCAAAGAAAGTATTCTGTAAGCATTTCTCTAAACCAACCTCTCTTTGTTAAAAATTACGTAAACGATATCTAATTTCTTCATAACTATCCAAATAGATGATATCTACATTGATTTTATACTTTTTATATAATAAATTTATACAACAAACACGTACTAGGCAAGCATCTGCTTGCAAATTTGTGTTACTCTATTGCCAACCTACACATTATTAGATATATAATGGAGTAAATTTAGGTAAGGAATAGTTAACTGAACGTTGTCGTAGGTAATATAGAATGAGCCCTTAACTATATAAATTGTCTTTTAATAAAATACAATACTGATACTAGCACGATTGAAATGCTACTAACAATAATAATAATTAAATTTTCACCCAGATCACCTGGTCGATCAGGTCACCGCTCAGCCCCCTTTCCTACATGAAGTTGATCTTCAAAACTCAAGTATCTTTATCTGCGTAGATGACTCTAGTTCGTTTTTACTTTGTTCTTCCCAGTTTGTCCGATCAAACACACACTTGACTGTGTAAGACTAAATACAAGAGAGTCGCACCCCATACTCCCAATGGAACGTTAACATTGCTTCCCTGCAACCACGCAACTCTCGAAACCTTGCCTAAGTTTGAGTTCCGAGGTTCCTCGAGAATGTTACTTTCCGTACTTACAAAGTATAAGGAGCGGATTCTATCCATTGTAGTGTCATTTATAACTGATCTTAATTCATTATTTAATTATATACTTCAATTAACACTCACAATAATACAACAACAAATAATTTATAAGGACAAGATAATTACGAACTAAAATTATGTTTACTTTTAGTTTCGTTTTTTTTTTGTACAAAAAGAGAAATATAATAGCAGAATGTTAAAAAATCTTTGGAGTTACGTAAGGCATTCCTAAAAGCACTATTATTGTCAATAAATTTTTTCTTAGTTTGATAAAGCTTGAATCCTTATTTAAAACATGATTGGACCTTTATATATATATATCAAGATAAGTTTTCACGTTACTTAAAGTGTATGTATGTATCGTTTAGACTGGAGACTAGAGTGACTTCACTAATGACAATGAAAGATTCCGTAATTTTTCTGTTGTCTTGATTATTCTTTTGTAATCATAACAAAATGTTTAAAATAGTAAAAAAGTGCCTGTCTCTATGTGAGAAATTCTGTGTAAATTCTTGGATGTGTTTAAGAGATTTTAGTAATAGGTAAGCTTTTATTTCAGTTATTAATTCACTTATCTCTAGGTAACACTTTTTAGTATACTACTAGAAAGTGTGAAGTATGAAGTTTACATGTTACATGTATTACGTTGCTATATGCTAAAAGAACGACCAACACCAGCCATTTTGATGATACTATCAATCATTAACATTAACTGATGTTGACAATTTTGACAATGTATTTAACACTGGCCTCAAGTTTTCTTCACAAGTATATTTTTTCTGATTCTTTATTGGCAAATAACAATGAGAAAAACGGGTGAAAAATTCCAGTGTTAGTACTACGTTACTAACATTAGAGTCTGTGGCATTATCCTCACATAACCACAACTTTTTACTATGTACTTCGAATTTAACATTGTTTTCAATTTGATCACATACAGAAGCTACATGAGTTCTTTTAAAGCACTAGTAAAGCAATCGTAAATTAAAAACAGTTGGCCTAAAAATTAAACCCAAAAAAGACATATTAATTTTCGTCTGTTTCTTTTTATAATTACATTGTGCACTTTTTTTTATGTTTTCTATATTCATATTTGCTCCGGCAAAACAAAATCTTTTTGCATACTGAACGTTGTATTTCAAGTTTGGAAAATCTTTTATAAACTTGTGTACATCGTCAACAAACCGACGTTTTGTAGTAATTCGAGCATTAACACAACCATTTTCGAACATAAACACGCTATACATAAAAACGGCCACACTACAATATAATAAACATTATATATCATATATCTTATCATAGCTGTAGCGATATACTAAGAACGTACTTCATGATTAAACTAGTACGGTGATTTGGCATATTAGTGAAACACATATATACCAAAAGAGGATAGAAGATATAAAGAGAAAGACAAGTACGTAAAATTCTAATTTTAACCACCGTATATCATATACGGTGGTTAAAATAATAATGACGGGTAGTGAAAAGGACCTGCAACACAGTATGCAAGTGTGGAATCAAGAATTAAGAAAGGGTGGTATGAAAATAAATACAAATAAGACAAAAGTGATGGTAATAACGAAAGAGAAACGAAACATAAAGATAGAGGTAGACAATACAAAAAAAAAGAACAGGTGGATAGCTTCCAATATTGGGCTCGATTATAGAAGGAACGAGTGATCAAGTGATGGAGATCAGCAGAAGAATTGAAAGTGGTATAAAAACCTATTACACAATAAACAAGACATTTATAGGTAAAAAAGAAGTGTCCAATGCAACTAAAATAAAAGTTTATAAAACGATTGCTAGACCAATATTGACCTATGGATGCGAAATATAGATTTTGATTAGGAAACGAAAAAGTAAAATACAAGCAATGAAATACCTGAGAAGAATACTGGGGGTTACAAGATAGAGAGGCGACAGCTCAGCTGGCGGGGACTCTAGTGAGAATGGATGCAAGTTTGCTATATATATTATATACGTGGGATGTCCTTTAAGTTCTGCATAGTGGGACATAGAGGGAGCCACTAATCAAATGTCATTATTAAAAATTAACCTCCATCTTTAATTAACCTATATCAAAAGTTTCGGTGCGATACGTGTAATATTGTAGCTACAGCGAACTGTCAAAGCTGACAAGTTAGTTAAAAAATAGAATTCGAGCTCATACAAAAGTGCATTACTCTTCGTGGAGAATACTTCGAAAAACAATGAAGTCTTTAAAAGCTGTTTTATTCCAGTTTTATACGGAAAACTTAAGACAGCCTACGTATATTCATCATTCGCACTTACAATGCAAAATTTTTTAAAGAAATTCCTGCTCTAAGGCGAGATTCGAACTCGCAATTATACTAATCGGACATGTTTCTTTTCCCTTAGACCATGGAGAGCGATGATATTTGCGTGTTCTTACGTGCCATAAATTGTCTTAAGGAAATATATTAAATGAAACCCACGGTACGTTATAATTGCATATCATGATGCGCTTTTACGATGTGAAGTTGAAAAATTCTAATTTTAATCACTTTTTACATACACACACACACGCGCGCGCGCACACACACATACATATATATGTAATTCTGTGTTTTATACATATATACTGATATATATATATATATATATATATATATATATATATATATATATATATATATAAGTATATATGAAACGCAGAATTCTTTAAAAAGAAAACGCGTAATTGTATGCGATAGGTACAAATTTGCTCAATTTCATTATTGATACTGATATCTACAATTAATTTTAAATGTCGATATCAGATTAGTAGATAAAGTTAATTAACAAGATCTTACAACCTTTAAGATTCACTCAACAAAAGTCAGTGTTTCTTGTTAAAAAATTGTCTCGAGCCTATATATTTACTCAATTTATGAATGTGTATTCATCTGTACAGAATCAGTTAGATTTAAATGGTCGGCCATAAAAAAGTAATAAACAGAATAAAAGATATAATTGCCGTAAATTTACATAATTAAGTTTATTTATGTGTAAGAAGGCAACTTTCGATTAATCAGCTTGTTATGTATACATGTGTATGTAATTATACATTGTAATTACGAATATGACAAATGATAGAAAATGATGTGATGTTAAACGTTTTCTTAACGTAATTTAACTAATTAAGTTGTTAATATTATAACCAAGTTCCTAGTAATAAATCTTTATATGGAAACGGAAGATCTTTATCTGCAAATATTTACAATTAATACGACCTGCGAATAACAATTATACCTATTAGTGGCTTAAATTATCACAAACATAAAAAATGTCATAAATATTTAAAGTATAATATTACTCTTGTATGTAAGCAGGAATATTTTTATAGGTAGATCTTAATTTTCAATATTTGCATAACAATTATTTTTCATGGTACTATTGTCAATATCAATAGATTCATGATTAATTTTTATTTTCTTTGTAGAATGTGCTGTTTACCGTTTGTTATATTCTGATAGATACAATGACTGTGTTAGACTTCCAGCAATATAAATTAGCAGTTTGTTTTTGAGTATTTTAAATACTTTAATTTTTGTACTTATATAATAATATAATTATCAAAGGAAATGTAAACATAATAATGCAATATAATTCCATGCTAAAAATACATATACATAGATGGAATTAAATGTAGTCGATATTTTTGAAGCGTCATATATGTTTCTTAGAAAATTTAGATTATTTATAAATTATTGACTATACTACGTATTACGAAGTGTAAGAACTGATGTGATTTCTTTCCAAAGGCAAAGGGAGATTAGATACCATATTTAAATAACATTATATTAGTCTTATGTTATTCTGGTATGAATAACTTATGCTGGATACGGTCAGAAGTTGAACTTTGTAAGCGAAATTTTCTTATTTGTAAAGAGTAAGAAATATATAATATATTCGCTTTGGAATGGCATATTCAGATTTTTTAATAAAAGTCTCGTAAAACATTTAATACACCTATTAAATAAAATAAAAATATCTTCATATACGAGGGAGCGTTTTTATATTCGCTGAATGAGCGGGTTGTAGAGGGGTGAGTAGGCGCATTGGGGGCGTGGCCTGTGCAGCGACTCATGATTAGTATAAATACGAAGTTTCATTGTTATTAGACAGTTACTCTTTGAGCTATCGTCAACCAAGTAACATAATCAGGAGTGAAAAGGGAAATATGGAAAAAATCGAATGTCGTGCCGTTATAAAGTTCCTTGCCAGGCAAGGAAAATCAGTCGCGACCATAATGAATGAGATGTCATTGGTTTACGGCGACTCTTGTCCAGGAAAAACCATGGTGTACAAGTGGCATAGTTTATTTAAACAAGGAAGGGAATCCCTTGAAGACGACCCGAGGCCGGGCAGGAGCATTGAGGTGACCACGCCAGCACTTATCCAAAAAGTTGAACAAATTGTACTCGAAAATGCTCGACTAAAGAAGAAACAACTCGCAGAAATGGTTGGAGTATCCGATACAACAATTTTTAAAATCCTACACGATCATCTCGGCATGTCTAAGGTCAGCGCAAGATGGGTGCCGAGAATGCTCACGCCGCCGCAAAAACAACAGCGCGTAGAGTGTTCGCGTGCATTTTTGGACCTCTGTAATGAAGACAAGGATGGTGTATTGAGTGGAATTGTTACTGGAGACGAAACTTGGGTTCATCATTATGAACCTGAGTCCAAACAAGACTCCATGCAGTGGCATAAAAAGGGCACAGCACCTCCCAAGTAATTTAAAGTGTCACAATCAGCTGGGAAACTCATGGCAACGGTATTTTGGGACTCGGAAGGAATATTGTTGATTGATTATAAAGATAAAGTTGTTTCTATAACCGGAGAATATTACGCTTCAATATTAGAGCGACTAAAAGAAGCCATTAAAGAGAAAAGACGGGGAAAATTGACAAAAGGTGTTCTGCTTTTGCACGACAACGCGCCCGTCCACAAGAGCCGCGTTGCGTTAGCTGCCCTGCATAAGGTGGGCTTCGAAATTGTGAATCACCCACCCTACAGCCCAGATCTGGCCCCGAGTGATTATTACCTGTTTCCGAAAATGAAAAAAAGCTGCGGGGTAAAAAATTTACTGCCGATGATGAAGTCAAGGAGGCAGTTTCGGCGTATTTTGCAGATAAAGAGAAATCATTTTTTTATGAGGGCATAAATAAATTAATTGAAAGATGTGAAAAATGTATCCGTCTTGCAGGTGAATATATTGAAAAAGAAAAATAATTTGGTTTTTTATTTCCACCCCTTGTCCTCCATTCCGCGAATATAAAAACGCTCCCTCGTATTATACAAACAAATTTAAGAATTCTTCTATTTCAGCCCAACTGAAGTAAGTATATAAAAAATATAATACAGTAATAATAATAATATACTTTGTGTGAGATAAGTAATTCTTGTATACACATGTCAACTTAGAAATGTATATATAAATGGTTTCTCAAAATGGAATAACTATACGAATTTAAATATTAAAACGGAATAACAAACCATTTAACTACTTCAATAAATTTTTGAACGCTATATACCGGATTTTTTCCTCTTATACCGCTATTGCCTGCAGTAAATTATAGCATGCATTACATTCACATTATGAACGGATACAACCAATATACGAGGATAGTTTGACAAGTAGTGAGAATCACACATAGTTGATACTCTACTTGGTAAAATAAATGCACTGTAATTTAGGTTGCCTATTTATATGTTTACATTCCGATATTTAGATAAATCGGTTGATTAGTTTATTTTTGACAGCTGATTGAAGAAGAAGCAACATGTCGTTTTGTTAAAATGGAAAAAGCGGAATATCGTGCGGTGACTAAATACTTCGTAATTAAGGGTACGAAAGCTACCGAAATAATAGATGAGTTACGGGAAACAGTAGGTGAATCTGCTCCATCATCCGCCACAATAAGTAGATGGGTAAATGAATTTAAACGTGGTAGAACAAGCTGTGTTGATGAAGCGCGCCCTGGAGCACTAAAAATCGTGACTTCTAAGGAAATGATTATAAAAATCCATAATATTATTACGCAAGATCGACGGACGACTCAAAGTGAGAGAGATAGCACACATGGTAAACATTTCAACAGAACGCGTACACCACATTTTAACGAAAGAATTTTTCCAAGCTTTCGGCAAGATGGGTGCCACGATTGCTTACGACTGATCAAAAGTTCACTCGTTTGCGCACTTCCAATGAGTGTTTAGACCTTGGATTTTTGTAGGTTATTTGTTACTTGCGATGAAACTTGGATACATTGTATGACACCCGAAACTAAACAACAGTCGAAACAATGGTTAGAACGTGGTTCTGCACCTCCAAAGAAAGCGAAAACCACTTTATCGGCAAACAAGGTGATGGCATCCATTTTTTGGGATTCAAAGGGCATTTTGCTCATTGATTACCTTCAGAAAGGTACCACAATAAACGGACAATATTATGCAGAACTTTTACAAAAAATACATGTTCAGATTCGTGCTAAACGGCCAGGAATAGCAAAGAAAAAGATTCTGTTTCACCAAGACAACGCTCCCTCGCCTACCAGCACAGTTGCGATGTCCAAAATCCACGAGTTGCATTTCCAATTAGTACCGCATGCGCCTTATTCGCCAGATCAAGCCGCTTCCGACTTCCACCTTTTTCCAAAATAGAAAACGGCATTAGGTGGAAAGAAATTTTCCTCTAACGACGAGCTTATCATCTTCGTAAATGAGTATTTTGCAAGCTTTCCGGAATCGCATTTTAGAGATGGCATAAGGGCATTGGAGCACTGTTGGAATAAATGTATTGCTCTTTTAGGAGAATATATCGATAAATAAAAATTATTTTGTATTTAAAAAATTCGTTTTTCTTTTCCATTTTCACTACTTGTCAAACTACCCTTGTAGTTTAATAATGTAAAATAAGGTACGCCGCATATGCAGTAATTTCTAATGGTATTTTAAGTGTTTATAGCGATATGTTTATATATAAGAGAATTTCTGTTCATTTGTCAGGTTTCGGGCTACTGGAAATATTACAAATACAACTCAGGGTCTCTGGACGTTTTAGATACACTATGTAACTTACCTTGCAGATTGCTCCCTGCTGCAGTCTCCTTATATGCAGCATCACGTATCGTGTGAATATAATTCGTCGAGCGAGGGATTACGATATCGGAGGTCTAAGGTGGTTGAACGCCCATGCTGATGCATGTATGTAATTATGCAAACTATTTCGTTACACAAACTATAGGGTCTATTTGATTGAAAGTATATAATATCTTGGATGCGCACAAATAATTTAGATGTAAATAAAGATAGTAATGTGATTAATTTGTATAGTAATAATATCTGAGGTTAAATAATGAATAATTGATGAAAATATTGGGCAAATTTCTGTAAAGTCAGTACTTATAATGCGCATGTGCTTCTCGTGCTAGTTCTCGTTGCACTGTTCCTATTTTCCTCTCAACTCATTCGCATTCCAAATCTGGTAAAATGGACATTGTCGTTGTAGATTCTTGCTTAATAGAATATTTGTTAGGCTTCGCAATTTTTTTTTATAATCATTTACAAAATAAATACCTTATTTTAAACCTAGCTTTTCTCAGGCATGCCGTTTTGAAAAGTTCACTGCTTTACTATTATTCGTCGTATGAATGGCAAACCTTGACAATTTACTTAGAAAACATTATATCTCCAACCATCGCAACGACATTCAACTTTATCTACTATAAACTTTCCAGGTTAACTAGACAGAAACCAATTCCGATATATATAACTGGCTGCCATTTTGTTATAAATGAAAAAAAAGAGCTCTGTTTTCATAAAAGGTTTATTTGAAAGTGTAAAATTAATGACATTAATTGGAAAAAAATATATCGCTCAAATGGCCACTTGCAGAGTTGACGCATAATTGCGCTCGTTTTACGGCATTTTGAATTATTGATCGCAAAACATCTGGCACTAAATTGGCTGTTTCTTCTTCAGTATTAGCTTTCAAGTGTCTCAAATTCTCTCAACAACGATCGAGAAATAAATAAAATAAGCCACCTTGCGGCAAAAAAACTCATTTAGCATCTGCCTGCAACGCTCACCATTTACGGTTACGGTGGTGCCATCGGTGTCTTCAAAAAAAGAAAGTCCAATCACATTTTCACGGCAAATGCCGCACCAAACAGTCACTTGAGGGGATGCAACGGCTCTTCATGCATTTCATGTGGATTCTCTGTGCCCTAGAAACGCAAATTTTGTTTGTTAATTTAACTACTTCAGTGAAAATGGCTTCGTCACTCATTATGATTTTTGATACGAAATCATCCTCTTCTTGCACCAAGTTTAACAGAGTATGGCAGTAAGTTAGCTTTGTCTGACGGTCAGCAGGTAGCAAATCGTGAACAGTTTGCACTTTGTAGGGAAACATTTTCAAATCTTTTACCAAAAGTCGTTGCAACGAACGTCTGCTGATGTTTAATTGTGTGCGATGTTCTCGATCCAGCGAGCAATACGAGGCCGGCCACTTCTTGCGACATCTGTAGTGGACCCAGTTTGCACGAGGTGCTCAGCCAAACGCTTAATTATTCCGGCACATGGAATACGACGACGAGGAAAACGACGACGAAATTCACACTGCGCTAAAACTACAGACTGAAAATTTGTCAAATAAGCGGTAACAATAATTTCACGTGCTTGAGGTGTGTATCGCTCCATGACTTGTTGACAACTAATTCTCTATATACTATATATATATACATATATATAGATATATATATATATATATATATATATATATATATATATATATATATATCGTAAATGTCAAAGACATTTGGCGTCATCTGCAAAAATGACAGCCAATTCAAATTATTACATTACTTTTGGGCCACCTGTTCTATGTGTGTTTATATAAGTATATTGCTGTGATAAATATAATATAATTTAGAGCAGTTATATTGTAATAAGGGGAATGGGTATCTAGTTAGTACGGAAAGCTTATAGTAGACAAAGTGGTACGTATACTTAATTATTATGTACAAACATACGTAAATTAAGAATTGAATATATAAAATTTGATAAATATGTTGAAGCTCGAAGATATTAAAATTCAGAGATGTTAAAACATTATTCCATAGGTTAAATATAAAAAAATTACAATGTCTGTGATTTCGATGCATTGTAAAATAATCCATAATTGTACATATAACTGCATGGTTTCCACAACATATGTAGTCAAATTATTAACCTAAACTCTAGCTATTCAAAAGAATTGAATGCTATTGCCATTTCAATAATTTGCATTTCATATATATTTTGAATTATATTATTTATTGCTTCTGGATGAAAAATGTTTACATTACTATATATGTAGAAAGAAGAGATAATATGGCCTTCGCTATTAAGTGCCTCTAGAAACAAATCATTAAATTGATTAAATATCTATTTATTCCCACCTAATTTTGATATGAAAGTACACGGTATTTCAGGCTGACAGAGCGACATAATATCGATGTGTTAAATAATTAATTTATTTCAATACATCAAAGGATGATGACAATAGACGATTTAATTAATTTAATTTAATATTCATTCCTTTCTAATGCTTTTGGTAGAATTAATTTTCATAGTAATATTATTTCCTGTTCGAGATTATGTCTGGGTACTTTTCCATAATTTCTTTAAAATTTCTATTCAATTTTGAATTCTAAATAACTGGATATTGTCGTGCTGAAAATCATATCATTCTTTAATAATTTAGATTTTAGAAAGTAAAATAAAAATTCCTAATTCAAATGTAAGATGTAATTTATAGATCATACTGGCAAAATATATTCAAGTCTAGAGCGAACAAGCGCAAATTAGATAGGTGAGATAGATTGCATAGAGACGAGTATTGCGTTCTTCATCAAGAACCCATAGTTCTTGATTAAGAGGAAGCTATTGACAATGTTGTTAGAAAATATTAATTTGAAGTCGAATGTCACTCCAAGATGTTTAACTGGAGCAGAGTGGTGAATAGGAGTGTTTCCATATTGATACATATCTGAATATGGGCTGTGTTAGGGGGAGAAGGTAAGAATATTACATTACATTTTGAAACATTAATCTCCGGATTCCAATATATCTATTTTGTTTCGAAGGAACTAACAATCTTCTCTCTCATGTTTTTTAGAAAAGAGTTTCAAGTCGTTTCCGATAAACAATTTATTACATTTATTCTTGCTCATTAACAAAAATAAAATAAGCGTCGATCCCAATTGGTTTCACCAAAGTTAACTTAGGAATATTCAAACCGATGGCCGAAACAATTGGTGCATTTTTTATCAATCAAATAGGTCGAAAAGAGGGTCGTTAAGGCAGTAGAAAATCCAATATTAGAAAGCTTATTAACCAGCAAACTATTACCTATGCAGGCAAAAGTTCGGTAAAGTCAGTGCACACAAAGAAAATAAAGCAGTATGCTTTCTAAATTATGGTCATATTTTTTGTGCGTGTTCGAAATAAATAAGCGACTTATACTTAAATTCGTCATAGTTTCGGCAAGGCGTTTAATTTCTATTTGTTAATTCATAAAACGCCTGCAAAAAAGGTATTGATCCGTTGTTAGCAACACATTTTCTTAAATTCCCTAATTAATTGAAAACATATATACAATTCTATCTGAATACTGTTTGGGTTATGTACGTTTAATAGCGTTTGTGTTGTAAACTGATGTAATACAACGCTGATAGCACATATCTATGATTTTGCTGGACTGTAGTTTTGATTGTACTAGTTTAAATACTTTAAGTTTTTGGTATCTATTGACATACTACTGCCTTTTTAGTCTGTTCTCGTTTTCTCATTTTTGCTTGGAGTTGCTCAAACGTGCAACACTTTAGAGAAATTGCCGCTGCTGTACAAGCATTATCATATTTGATAGAAACCTGTACGCGTTATATCATTTGATGTGTGATATTAATAGCAGAAGCACGTAATAAAAAAAGAAGTTAAATCTATAAAAGAAAGAAGCAATACACGCTTATTTAATTCATGGGAAATTTTTATAGTTGAAAGTAAACTAATTATCACCTAATCATGCAGAGCATTCTTAATACAAAAATTGTCGTCTAAATTAAAGAGAGTGATTTTGCTACTTTTTTTTATTGAATGATTGTTTAAAATAAAGTACTATGACAAACAGAAAAAAAATTATAATGGAATATTACATCCTGCGACTATTTTTTCTCAAACAATTTCATTATTATTGTACTACACATATGTTTCTATGTAAATTGCAAATGTGTTTATAATTTATTTTGTATTTTATGTGTACTTATTGAACAATATCTGTTAGATCTTCTGCAAATATTTATCTTTGCATTTTATACATTTATAAAATGCAAAGGAATAGTTGTCACTAAAATCATGATTTTATTGAGTGGGTTTCAGATTCCTAACTTCATGACGTAAAAAAATCAAGGTATACAGGGTATCTACTAGAAGTATTTAGGACTATTTAATATTGGTAGAAAAGGTGTACAAAATTTTGTGTATGGTTAAAATAGCATCTCTATATTGCTAAAAACAATTAAAGAAATTTAAAATGTTTACGAAAGGAGGTGATATATTGGCATGTTTTTTATAGCGCCAAGAAATTGTCTCGATCTTCATAAAAAGCACACTGCTTTTTTTAAGATTAGCCAATGTGTTACGTGTTCACTTCTGTCAAATTTGATGTTATTTTTTTAAACGCGAGTATGTTGCATTAAAGGTTGTATGCGTGATTCTTTCTGTAGGAAGACTTACTTCTTTAGCTCAACCTTTTCTATCAGATCTGCCATGAGTCGCGTGCACGATGGTTTTACTGTTTCGATATTGCTTCAGCTCTCGACTCTATTGTCTGAACTTTTCTTCATTTGCCTTGACTTTTTTAATTATCTCATTACTATACTTTCTCCGTTTCTAATATAGCGCTTTTATTCTTTTTCTTTCGGTTATATTTGATTTTGAAGATGGCATTGTGTGTGATGAGGGCCCAATGCTCTTGAATCACGGTTTCCCTTCGTTAGCGTATACTTCATCCATGATAAGAATGTCACTCTCTTTTACCTGACTCTAAAAATACTTGCTCTTCCGCTTTATCGTTATAGCCTTCCATTGGTCCTCATTTATCTGTTACATTTTATACCACCTTTCTTCATTAGAGATAGTCTTTTGTTGTTAAGTTTAAAGTCCGTTCTTTTTTCTTGGCGTAGTAGAATCTTCTCTTCTTTAATATCTGTTTCATTTTCCATTACTATTATTCCACAAAAATGTTTCTTACCAAGAGAAGGGGAAGTTGAATGTTTTGGAGTAGTGAAAAAATGTATATGTAGAAATCTATTCACATAATCGTTTCCCAATTTAAACGAAGGGTGACAATATTAATTATAGTCAAATTTTGATTTAAATTTTCTCAAAAGAATGTTAACATGTACTAGCAATACCCTTTGATTGCAAAACCTTTACTTTTGTTGAAGGCTATAAAATTATTTTTTATTTCTTGAAAAATACTATATTGGCAATAATAAATAAAGAAAAACCATTATCGTGTATATGTTGGTCTATTACCACTCAAAGACAAGTTAACTTGGTGTGTCGACGGTGTCACTTCGTATTGACATATGACCTATGATCCATTTTTAGAAATAAACACTGTATAACACCGTTCGTAAAATTTAGGAAAGGTATTTCGGCTTAATCATCGTGATATTGAAACTAGCTGACCTACTATGATATTTTCAAGTGATGAACGAAAATAGGCGTTCATAAAATCATGTGGTACAATTTTATTTCTATTTATAATCATTGTCATTATAACTTCTCTAAATAACGAAAATTAGCATGCGTTTGTTTATCTATTCGTAGTATACCTAGTTAAACTAGTATCTATTAGGAAAGCTGGAGGGAACACAAAATGTTATATAAATAGAAAATAGTAGAGTTGCAATAATCATTATATAGGTTAGGTAGTAAACAAGGAAATAATATCAGGGACTTCGTGGGAATTTCAAGGCAAAGTAGTAATGGTCTATTAAAAATGACCCATCTATAAATGGAAGTTAAGTGATAGATCTAAATACGCATATATACAAGATTTTCTTAAATTGTGGCGTCACTGGCTCGGTGCATTACCGACATTAATCTATTCCAGTTTTAAACTAATCTTGTATCTAGACTCGTATATCTTAAACAGACATACACATTGGTTGCAGGGCGTGCATATGCATATATTTTAAGTTAAAATTGATGACTATGATTTTAACATAGGCTTAAAATTTTGCTAACATTTCGTTGACGAAATTAAAGATACATATATGGTACGTACTTTATATGTTTATAATTTAATTACGATGAATTTCAAGCCAATCTTTAATTTTTATTTACTGGCCCTCGAAGATCCAAAGTAATATATTCTAAAATCCTATTCATTCAATGTTATGCATTCTATAATAAAGAAAACGCATTAATTTGGAAAATATATTATGTGAGATTTTTCCTATTGTATTTCAATTAATTTGCGTCTATGAAAGAGGATCCGTAGAAATATATGCACCAGATTTTTAGTAATATGGATCCAGACAAAAGCAACAAAACGCTTGCATTAATTGACAGTAAATTCTTTTGACAGTTTCTAGTTGCAATTTGATTTGACTGAACTGAAAGCCTTTATAAGCTGTATGTTTTTCTATAAGTGGCATAGAAATTGTGCAGAATATTTTTTGAGCTATGAGTTTTTACGATTTAAGCGGGGCTTAGCTTAGTACTAAAACAATTTAAATATATTCGTACGTTTTAGTCACAATAGTCCTTCATTTGCTAAGGTTAATTTTTGAATTCATGAATTATAAGACGAATCAAGACCTAGATAATATGCATTTTTGCAGTACATGACACAGACGATCGGAGAAAAGATAAACTTCGCTTTAATAAAACCGGCTTAAAAGTTTCATGATAATGTTTGATGAACAAGGTTTTAAAACTTTTCACGATTCACTTAAGTATTGCTATTGTATAAATTATTATTTTATAAATTTAAATTTCTGTTTCTATTTTTCTTTAATTTTATTTATTTTATCGTTCTTGATTTCTAGTTGTGCTATTTTCGAGCAGTACAATTGGTTGCATTTTAAGTACAGAATGTAGTTTAGAGAACTAGTTGAGACGGATGATAGTCCAGACGTTCCTTATTCTTGTTTTTGTTTTGTACGTTTCAAAGTACTTTTTGGTTTGTGGAGATTAATTAATGATTACGTTATGGAAATAAATGATAGGCTGATAATAGCCATCATGAACCGAGTAAGAGAGATTTGTAAAAACTTCGCCAATTTTTTCATAAGATACAAAAATTATTAATGGAAATCAAAATTCTCCCTTATTTCTATTTTAGTGTCATTTGAATATATATGAAATTCGAATTAATATATTTACTCATTTCAAGTGTATGATCATTAAAATTTTGATACTTAGGTAGGGCTGAATTCACGAACATTAGTCTTAAGTATAATTTTATTATTTTCCTAAAATTATTTATATTTTAATTATATTCAAATGGGATACATTTTTATGTGTAAAAATAGTATTGCATAGCTTATTGACACGCAAAAAAGTTTGGATGTGGTGCAATATGGTCAATTTTTTTGTTCATACTAAAATTCCAGTTCTTCTTTATTTATTGAATGTTTTAGTTATGGCCAATATTGAAACTCATAAATGACAATGTAATTTTATTTTTAATGAATATTTACGCTTAGTTTATTATCAATAGTTTTTTAAAAAAAGTTTTTATACGTATTATAAATTTGAATTTGATTTTTAATAGAACTTAATATCTTGTTTCGAAATTAGTTGTTTTATGTATATGAATGTTATGTGAAACTGGATGCTAGGTCTAGTCGATTAATAGCACTCATGTCCAACCCACAAAATTTAAATAAAAGAAAGTATAATCGCGTGTCTCGAGTTAAAAATACTGTGCGGCGAAAAGTATATAACTTATTACATATGAGTATGAAAACAAATCAGTATGTATTATATATACATGTTAATGTGTTATGTTGATGCGTAAGTTAGGTTTATAGCGTTATTTGATTTTCAGAATGACAAAATAAAATTGAATTCCAACTAGAAAAGAAACAAGCACTTCTGATATATCCTTTTATTTTAGTTCAAAAGAGTTAATCTCTTGGGAGTCGCTAGAACCATTTGTTTCATTTAAGGGAGAAACATAATTAGGGAGAGCACAGCACGGAAATAGTTTTCTCGATTTTGATCATTGAAGGTTGATATATAACCCCTTACCACATTAATTTTCGTATTCTGTATACGTATTTCGACAAATAAGTTGTCATCATCAGCAAATAATTAAACAGTGTCGCACCTGGAAAACTACGGTAAAAAATACCCGTACGAAAACAAATTCCACACGCAATTCGTACCGCTGAATGCCAAAACGTACACTGTACGAGTGTATTCGTTTCACATGATTTTTAAAAATTGTTTTATTTAAAAGCTTAGATGAATGACATTAAAAAAGGGGGACATGGACATATATCAACCTTCAGTGATCAAGTTAATCAACCACAGGCTCCATCAAAAATACCTTTTGTCGATTTAATAAATACCATCGGTGTAGAATTGAATAATTGCCAGATCGCTGTGAAGCAATCGTAAATAATGGACAAGAATATTTCCTTGATTAGTTCATGTATTATCTTTGTCAAATGATGAATAAATTTTGAGTTCAGTATAAACGCTGCGAACTTATGCTTATTTATCAATCTGATATTTCATTATATGCATACAGAGATGCAATTATAGAATTATATTAATATATATGTACATGTCTTAATTAAATCAGAAGAAGCATGAGGACAGTAATTTTTGTAAATTCCGAATAATTTGAACAAAAACGCGTAAATGCTAATTAATATTAGAAATGACTACGTTTGATATGTACTTGATTTTCACCTTGACCTATATGCATGTATGCACATACTTAAAGGAAAAATATTAATACGTAATCTCTACTAACGTAATTGATTCTAATGTAAATATATTTTGTTTATCGTCATTAGACAACTTCCATCTCTATCATCAGCGTATGGTTGAATTAAAAAAAATCGAAATACGCGTATACATTTATGCAACAAGCAAACACTAAACTGGTAACAAATATTTGAATTGTTTGTTGTACTTTCCACTTAATTATCAGTTAAGTATTCCAAGAAGGCATGGCAGTAACAGCAATCTATGAATTATTTATATCTAGTAATTTGCATTAGATGTGTATAGAATATTGAAAACAAAACATAGTGTTAACTATATCTAAAGTGAAGCAGCTTTAAAATAGGCCAATGTTTTAAATGAAGTTATTTCAATTTGTAAAATATAATCAAACGTTACGTATACAGTGTAGTAAGTTTGTAGTAAATGAAATAATAATTTAGTTAACAAGAAAATGAATTACTGTGATTCAGTAATACAACAGTAAAGAACAAGTTGGATAAATAAGTAAGAATGAGACAATAATAGCTAATTCTATAATCTCTGAATTACTGTTAAGTACATCGGATAAAATTAAAATACAGTGTATAGAGATACAAATTTTAATTACATTTAAAACTTGTAATATCATTTCACTATCATTATAGTTTAGTAAAACATCTATTTTTGATGGTTGAATGGTATATATGTATATGTAAAGGTAAAAGAATACAAGCTGCTCATGACGTAAATTTAATTATTTACTTTTGTTATTAACCAAAGTAAAGGTTAGATTTAGAAATAAAAGATCTATTGATCGGTAGCGTGTTTCGAGAACATGTTTTTAAATTTGGTGTCCATTCTTAAAAGATGGCCAAACCACCTCGAGCTTCGTTTTTCAATTCTCTGTACTCTTTCTCTTCTATACAGTCTACAACTTTTTTGTAAATAATCATCTGGTACTCTGGCAGATACTGTTACAATTATGAAATGAGTTCTTTAAAACAGAACGCGCTTATAACCGGTGGGCCATCTGACGGTTTAAATTTGGACCACCGGTTATTTCAAATCTGGCAATACTTATATCATTCTATTCTGTCACAAGATTCAGTATATTATCTCCACTGAACGAAATGAATCGACTCACACTTGAGCAACGTTGGGTTTTATTGGAAATGGTGATGTCAATTGGCCGCCAAGAAGCTGTGATTGGACACCGTTGGACTATTTTCTATGGGGCGCAGTTAAGACTAGTGTTATGCCGACAAACCAGAGACAATTGAGCATTCGAAGGCCAACATTCGTGATATCATTGCCGAGATACGGCCCCATACACTCGAAAAAGTGCTCGAAAATTGGTCCGATCGAATGGAGTATTGTGAGGCCAGCTGCGGCAGCTATACAAATGAAATAATATTCCATCTCTAACCGGAACAATTATACTTTACAACAAAAAAATAAATTTGGCAAAATTTAAAACCGTTTTTGTTTTATTGCATTTTTAAATTTAAACTTTTAAATGGCCCACCCGTTACTACTCCTACATGTTGTCTGTAATTCAGGTTATGTGCTATTACTGTATGTAGGTGCTTGTAAAATTACAATTATATAATCATGAACTGGAGGAGAAATAAAACAGCATAGCATTGTATAAATTTGATATAATAATGTGTAATAAATAAATAATAATGTGTAATAAATAAATAATAATGTGTAATAAATGTATATCAGATATTATCGGAATTATTAGAAGAGACTAGTGACGTAAAAGACTTCTACATCTTAAAGCCTATGTGAAAGCACGAGATAGACACTTCGCATAAATTACGTTTTTTTATTTCCTAATTAGTAAAGAAAATTTTTCTAAAAATATAAAAGATGCAGAACCCCTTGTTACTTATCTACATCCCTTGTTACTTACATATCTACATTACGATTAATTTATTAAAGAACTTTCCATCAAGTGAATGCTTCAGCACATATAAATAGCTCAATAAAAACGTGATGACTTAGAACAGCTTTGATAATTTAACCTCTTAACATTTAAAAAATCCTTTTGCAAAACAAGATGCATAGGATTCGTGCTTGTATAGAGGATACGAAGCAATACTTCTGATCTTAAAAATGTGATTGATTTTATACTTTTTTATTAAATTTAGTTGAAAGGACGATATAACGGTCGTTCAAGATGTAAAAACTTAAAATAATCCTGTTTCTTCTACTGCATTTACTACGATCAGTATATTTGAAACAGTAAATTTTCATAAATTCATTCCCTTTCGTAGATTGATTTTCCACCGCAATCTGCAATATATTTCTAGTTGTTTATTTTACTTTCGTTGTGCTAATTGATTCACGTAGATAGTAGCGCTGAAGAATTAATTTATTTTAATTTCTTTTCCGAGAGTTCTGCTTACTTTGCTCATTGCATTTACACTAAGCAATATAAGAATTTCACATTTCGATGTACTTACTACTAAATTCACCTTATTCTATTTATTTTAATTTCTTTTTATTGGAAAATAAATATTTAAGCTCGATGAAATTACACATTCTACTCTTGTTTATGTTATCGTTAAGGCTTTGAAATAACTTGTCAAAATTTCTAACGCGGACGTTTGAAAGCATTGATTTATATTGTACATACGTTTGAAATATGGCCGACCTATGCAATTATATTTTATAATAACAAATAAATGATGAGAATTATTTTTAAAACGCGTGTATACATATATTCATGTTCTATATTTATAAAACTATTGTTAAATCTATTATATAGTCAATTTGGAAAGAGACCTAAATATAACGAGAATAAAAAGATGGATCTCTTTGGTTTATAAAATCGATTACGACCAACAATTAACTAAATAAAATAGGTAGGATGATTATAAATTACATTATAGACAGTTGCAAATATGTATATTCTAAAATGACGAAAAGAAAAATGTTTCAACGATTTTATTTCAAAAAATGGAACCTGTAACAAATGGAAACGAAAATATTAACATTATTAATTTCTGTTAAATGTGATGCTATTGACTTCGCAGAAATGAATTAATAACTGAATATAATTTCCGTTTGTTTGAGTTTAATGCCTAATTGCCAAGTCTGAGTTATAAAATACTCTACTACTTGTCTTCGGATATGAGACTTCAAAATACGTTGGGCCCCATAAATAAATAAACATCCATTTCTCTGATAAATTTTAATGGAATATTCAGAGAAGATATGTTTTGTTACTATTAAGAAACGATTATACTATCGTAATAGTTTACGTCTTTCCTTCTTTGACGCTTACACATTCAACTAATTTTTAGACCTGGCCTGTGATACACAATGCCAAATTTCTAAAATTCGGTGTGATCTATGTATTATGGGAATGATTGTAAATCATTCGTTCTCTGATTTACCCTATCATCACGTGTTTGATTAATAATAAGTCATGTGAGCAAGAAGATTATGGATTCCGATCAACATTTGCATTATTTAAAAACTTCATAGTAAAGTATGCGGCATGTTATTAATATAATGAATCAGAGCTTTTAAAATAATTAATAGATGAAATGAACTTTCAGAGCAGGGAGCTTCCACAAATCACATATTGAGTAAGAGATGCACATGCAAAATGGAAAAAGGGGTCTTTCTTTCTTCTGGGTATCTTTTGACAGTTCCGCGACAACATGTATTATGTTATGAGTTCATAAACAATATCGAGGTTAATCACTAAACACAAGTCAATTCCTTTTCTCATTCAAAACCAATCTTTAGGTACACCACTTTGGTCGTGTAATTTTTGGCGCGAAGTTAAAGTAAAACAATGGTAGATATTATCTAAACACAAAGGTCAAATTTTTCGATATGTAGATATAAGGATTTGTTGATTAATTAAATTTTTATTACTAATTTCCCTTGCTGACAAGAACTCCAAGGAGCCATAAGCAGAGTATGATCTTCATGATAAACGCTGTACCTAGGACGACCAGGATGTAAACGTTATCATTTTTCATTATCTTTTGTCCATTTTCTCAATCACAGAGCAATTATTACATTACGTCCTACGCGACGAGCAACATCGCGAAAGTATAAGTAGGTTGTTCTTGTAGACTGTCGGTTGATTGAAATTCGCACAGTGTGGAAAACGAGGCTTTCTTTTATATACTTCTTGGACTAACTAAACTTACAGATATGCTTTATAGTGACACTTAATATAATGTCAACAGAAAAACAAAAAAATTTTTTTTGTTAATTACCAATATTAACTTATTTGATGGATTCTATCTGAAATTTTCATCGTTTCTTAGCACGAATAAAATACATTTTTCCAGAAAATTTTATTAGAGTTTCCCAATGTTTACTGGGTGTTCCATGTCAGTTACTTATATATATTTTTGCAAGGTTTTGTTTTAAAAAACATACACATCATTCAAGAACTGAAATGAAATGTAACATCCTTATAGTGAAAAGCTTTATCACTGGTTAGTAGACGAATGGTGCGCATTGAACCATATTTCTTTGAACATTAACAAGTGCTCAGTAGTTTCCTACTGTAAATGTAGCCAACCTCGTATTTATAATTATTTGGCCCGATCTGGGCCGATATCAAGAGTGTCAAGGGTGCAGGATTTAGGAGTGCTTTTTGATTCGCGGCTTACATTTGCTGGGCATATTTCCTCGATATGCTTGTCTGCGTCGAGGTCGCTTAGCTTTGTTATTAGATCCTGTCGTGGTTTTAATAATATCCAAGCTATAAAATCGGTATACTTTGCGCTGGTGCGGAGCAAGTTGGAGTACGCATCATTGATTTGGTTTCCATGTTATCTCCATCTCGATTTATGTATAGAGCGTGTTCAGCGACGATTTCTAAAATACTTATCTTTTAGGGTAAGTAGTCATTACCCTGACCGTGGAGTTGACTACACAAGCTTGTTGGATCAGCACGACTTTCGGTCTCTATCTAATCGACGCAATATGTACAGTGCCAGATTTATGCACAATCTATTAACAAATTCAATTGACAGTGCAGCCTTACTCCAGTGCGTTAATTTTCGTGTGCCGGGCCGTGACACCCGTTCCAGTAACTTGTTGGGAATTCCTAGGGCGAGAACTAATGTTTTGGCTAGGTCACCGATTGGTCATATGTCACGGAATTTCATGCAATTTTATGATGACCCGTTTCATCGACTTGATTTCTGAGTTTGTTATGTATGGTATACCATTTTCGTTTAGTTTACTTTGTTATATTTACATGTTGTATATATATATATATATTGGGTTGGCAACTAAGTACTTTCAGTTTTTACTGATAGAGAGCGTTTCTTTATTTTTTGTATAACGTATGTTAGTGCTGTACTTTACCGTTTGTCGCGTGATACTAGTCACATTGACGTAACTTCAGAAGCAAGTAGTGCGTGATTTTTATTAAAACTATTAGTTGTGGGTTAATTTTAATGGAGTGGAGAAACGAACATTTTCGACATATTTTACTATTTTATTTCCGTAAAGGAAAGAAAGCTGCTGCGGCTCACAAAAAGATATGTGAAGTTTATGGTGCTAATTGCTTAACAGAGCGCACGTGTCAGAATTGGTATAAAAAATTCCGTTCTGGAGATTTTTCCCTCAAAGATGAGCAACGTTCTGGTCGGCCTACTGAAGTTGATGATGACCAAATCAAAGTCATAATTGAAGAGGATCGTCATATAACTGTTCGAGAGGTTGCGGAGAGGCTACATGTATCGCACAAAAAAATTGAAAAACATTTAAAATGTCTTGGGCTAGTTAAGAAGCTTGATATTTGGGTACCTCACGAATTGAAAGAAATTCATTTAACACAAAGAATCAACTTTTGCGATATGCACCTTAGACGAAATGAAACCGACCCTTTCTTAAAAAGAATCATCACTGGTGATGAAAAATAGGTCCTGTACAGTAACATAGTTCGAAAACGATCATGGAGCAAACACGATAAACCAACTCAAACCACATCGAAAGCTGAATTGCATCCAAAAAAATCGTGCTGTCAGTTTGGTGGGATTACAAAGGTGTTGTGTTTTTTGAGCTGCTTCCAAGGAACCAAACGATCAATTCTGATGTTTGCTGTCAACAATTAATAAAACTGGATGAAGCAATCAAAGAAAAACGGCCAGAATTGTCAAATTGGAAAGGTGTAGTTTTCCACCAAGATAATGCAAGGCCTCACACATCTTTGGCAACTCGTGGGAAACTATTGGAGCTTGGCTGGGAAGTGATGCCACATCCCCCATACAGCCCTGATCTAGCACCATCTGATTACCATTTATTTCGAAGTTTGCAGGATTTTTTGAATGGTAAAACTTTCACAAATGACGATGACCTTCACTCGCACCTGGTTCAGTTTTTTGCTGATAAGGACCAGAAATTTTATGAGCGCGGAATCATGCAGCTGAAAGAAAGATGGCAAAAGGTCATTGAGCAAAATGGAAAATATATAATTGATTAAAAACTATTCTTTGTTAAAAAAAAAAGTGTTTTATTTTATACTACAAAACCGAAAGTACTTAGTTGCCAACCCATTATATATATATATATATATATATATATGTATATGTATATATTTGTTCTTTAACTCTTTATTTTGTATGAATTATTTATTGTGTTTATTTAGGGTATGGCAATCTGCATTTATTTATTTTCTATGGTTGTTTATATTTTGTCCTGTTAATGGTGTTTCACTGTTGGACAATAACGTTTTCTTATTATTATTATTATTATTATTATTATTATTATTATTATTATTATTATTATTAATAATATTTATTTAACAGATAAATGTAATTTAATTACCAAGTAAAGGTGAATAATAAAAAACAAATGTAAATAATTATGCATCATAGTATACTATACTAGGTGTACCGGAAAGTCATTCCCGGTTTTTCTAACAGATGTCGCTCGGCTTGAGTATGCAATGTTATGATTTGACACATATGTTATTTTTTTTATTATGCGAAAGTAATATTGTCATAGATTTATACCTCTTTGAAAATGTCGAGCTTCGTGCCTGAAAAAGTGCATTTACGGCACGCATTAGTTTTCTTATTTAATCAAAAGAGAAAAGCCGCTGAAAGTTATCGTTTGCTGGTAGAACCTTACGGTGAGCAGGCTCCAACCACAAAAACATGTAAAGCGCGGTTTCGACAATTCAAAAGTGGTGATTTCCATGTGCAAGACAAAGAACGTTCTGTACCGAAAAAGCTTGAAGATGTGAAACTGTTGGAGTTACTGGATAAATAGCCAACCTAAACTCAAAGACAATTGGCAGAAGCGTTAAATGTGGCCCAAGAAACGATTTGCGATCGATTACAAGCAATGGGAAAAATCCAAAAGATGGGAAAATGGGTGCCACATCAATTAAACAATAGGCAACTTTAAAATCGGAAAATCGTCTGTGAAATGCTGCTTCAAAGGTATGATCGGAAGTCACTTCTGTATCAAATAGAGACTAGTGATGAAAAATGGATTTATTTCGAAAATTCTGAGCGCAACAAATCATGGTTATGACCTGGCGAAGGCCCGGGCCCATCGACTCCAAAGCCGAATTGTTTTGATAGCAAGACCATGCTCTGTATTTGGTGGAATCAGAGTGGCGTGTTGTATTACGAACTGTTGAAACCTGGTGAAACAGTTAACACTGATCGCTTCCGACAACAAATTATCAATTTGAACCATGCATTGATAGAAAAACGTCCAGAATGGGCCTGAAGATACGGTAAAGTGATTTTACAGCACGATAGTCTCATATAGTAAAACCGGTCAAGGAAGCATTGAAAACACTTGGATGAGACATAAGGCCTTGCTCCGCCCGACCATCATCTTTTCGTGTCAATGGCAGACGCGCTTGCAGAGCAGCACTTCGTCGATTTCGAAAAAGTTAGAAAATGGGTCATGAGAATGATTTTGCTCAAGGGACAACAATTTTTTGGTAATGGCATCCATAAATTACCTGAAAGATGGGCAAGATGTGTAGAATCAAATGATCAATACTTTGAATAAATAAATTTTTCCATTTTCTTGAAAATTATGTAGTTTTTTAACGAAAAAATCGGTAATGACTTTTCGGTACATCTGGTAAAAGTAATTGAAGAAAATATTAAATTATACGGAGTTTGAACAAATAAATTCATAATAGAAAAGGGACGAGTTTTCTTACACATCAGTATTGCTATCCTATATACGCATTTTGATAACTAATCTATTATTTTCAGCAGAGAAAGTAAACACAGTGTTGAAATATGGGCTCGTAGTAAAACTACATGGAAAAACTGTAAAATACTTTACTCGATATTTATACAAGTGTTTGTTTAGTAAGGGTTTATGTTCTTTTTTGATTATTTACTTAACTACAGTCTCCAATGTACTTTTCAAATAAATGCACTAATGTACGCAAGTAAAAAAGTGACTAAATTACGTTAAAGTGAAAATGAATCTAGGAATATAAAAAAAAATGAAAGAAAACTGTGTTTTCTCACAAGGTATACTACACATATGCAATAATAGAATTTTCTTAAAGACATTCGTGTGCACTTAGTGTACGTTGAATGTATCAGATTGCCTAACGTTATATTTTGGCATCAGCAAATTAACTCATTGAAGCATTGAAAGTAAATCGATACAATTTATGCAAAATTTTAGTGGCATTTAAACTTTAGTTGTCAATGCAACACTGTGGGGATATACATCACCCAACTAACACAGTTGTTGACCAATGTATCGAGAATACCAAACCATAGACGTTTATTTCAACTTGGTTCCAACAAAAAGAATAAAAAATGGTCAAAATGTAAAAATTGCTAAATGTACGGCGAGATTGTATCAGAAAACCTAAAGCTTCGCAAGCAGAATAACAAATTCTTCAAATATACGAATTAAAAGAGTTGAAAATCAAACCGCTGCCATAGAGCTTGTAATTGTGTTACTCTAGAAATCGGATCTTGAAATAATATTTGAACATTTAGAAAAGTAATCAGAAAGGAATAGCATCTCGCTTTTTTAGCAGAAGTAAATAGTCTGAAGGAGAAGTAATGAGATTAAAGGTTTTTAAATGAACTTTAGAGTCGAAAACTATCAGTAGATAATTTATAAAAACATTGAAGAGTAGCGGGCTCAAATTAGATTTTGGAAGAACAGTAGCTGTAACAGTAAAAAGTGAAAGTATATCCATTATTGTGAATATAACATAATCAAATCAGTAGGTAGAATATGAAAAGCGATAGGATGAAGCGCATACAAATTGTAACTTTGAGAGAAATCGAGAATTGCCAATTGTATAAAATTACTAGAATTCATTATATAAAGTTAAATTATTTTCCACCATTCAATATATTGCGTTAGGTCGACCAAGTCAGTTTTAGTGAACTGCTCTTTAATAGAAACTTGTTGATTGACTAAAGGGTATTATTTAATGCTGCTATAAAAAAATTCATGTATTTTTGGTTCTTGCAGAGTCAGTCTACAGCGAAATTGTTAAGTTACCTTTTCGAACACTACTTAATACTCCTAGAATGTTTCAGTGTAATATATTTAGTAACGATTGTTTTTCCTTCTAGAGATAGAAAGATGGAATGGAAATTTCAGAAACAATTTAATCTCTTTTCGTAATACATATAATAGTGACAACTTTGGAAAATATAGCTGGAATGTAAAAGTTAATTGAGAAAAACTACCATCAATAGACAATTTCAGATGAAACTATGCATTAGTACTTGTAAGCAATAATTGTACTTTATAAGTGCCTCACGTGTTAATGGGCCAGATTGTTAGCGGATGATTTTCGTGAATCGGTTTCGTTAAATTTCATAAATATAGGTTATGAAATGTAGTTTTACTATTTATTACTGTGCAACGTTAAAATTCAGTAGCAAAGTTTTAATGTGCAAAGAGAAAAAAATTATTAAGAAGTGTAGAAAAGTTTTCTGCTAAAGAAAAGATAATTGACCTCTCTTTCGAGTCATTGAATTGTTTAACAAATATATGTAAAAATCAATACGTTGTTATGATTAAGTGGAAACGCAATATCTTCTTAAAACACCAGGTTCACAGTTACTGAATCATCTTTAGTACAGCCTTGAATTTGCACCTTGCAATTTCGAACTTTCTTCATACGTAAAAAGCAGGCATTTTTACCATCGTAAGCAAACAGTTATTAACAATCGCAAGCTAGTAGCTATGTAGAATGAAGTTTGCAAACGTATTTCCACTACTTTGATTCGTCTTATGTTTTGAAAAGGTGGAAAGGTATGAATATTACAAAACTTTTCTAGCATCCTATATAAAATATTTGGCGTGGATGCACACAAATTAAATCTGGCTTAATAATTATCCACTAATTATTTTATCTATATTTAATTGAACATTCTATTTGGTTGATCAAAAAGTCAAGATGTCAATAAATTAAGTTATTTATTTGTCTTAGTATATCTTCTTAGTGTTACAATATTTGAAGAAAACTTATTATATTTATAATACAATGGTTTCCTAGATTACATAAAATATATATTTTAATAATTAAATATTTTTTCCTTAAATACATTTCCTCAACATTTCCAAAAATATCTATTCTTAATGTTCGAACAATGACAAATGTAATGAAAACATAAATAAGAATGTGAAAAGAAATTATGTAATATTTTGGTCAAATTAAACGTATTTTTGTGTTTTAAATTTATGGACATACATTATTTTCATTTACTGAATGTTGTGTACTTAAATATTCTTTATTTTTTCTAGTTTTTGTAGCAACTAGTTTAATGAATGACTGTGTGCGGTATCCAAAATTAATTATCTTCATTTGTCTACGTCTCAGGGGAAGAATAAACATTAAACAATCAAAAATTTATGATGTTTATGTTTGTGTGTATGTTTAGGTAATTAATGAATGTTCCAAATTTTTTGATGTTATTGTCGTTTTTTATGTGAGTAATTAATGATAATGATCTCTGTATTATACATTATATTGCATTTCACATAAATTAAAATAATCTAGTATGCGAGTATGTTGAACATATGTTAGACTTAGATCACTTAGGATACGAGATGTTTGTAATCTCAAATATGTTCCTAAAAGGACTTCAATATTTATGAATTGCTTTTCATTTGGTAATGTAAAATAAATCAAAAACAATTATATAAAGGATATTTCAAATTTAGCGTTTTTTTAAAGAATAAATAAAACACATAATTTGCATTCACTTTCAAAAACTTTTTATTGGTAATTGAAGATCGGTATGTATTTATATGCGAAAAATAATATCTGCCAAATGACCTCCTCTTGCAGCTCCACAAACGTCCACTCTTTTGTTAAAATTTTCAATGACATTTTGACATAATTGGGGCTCTATCTCACCAATGACACGAATAATTTCTTTTTTCAGAGCAGGAATTGATTGTGGATTATTTTTATAAACCCGACTTTTCACATGATTTTGGTGGCCAATTAACATCACCGTTTCTTTCACGTCCAGGAAATTTTTCTCTCAATAGATCAATTGATTCGTGTGCAAAGTGAGGTGTAGCGCTATCCTGTTGAAACCACATATTCTCTAGATCAATATTCATTAATTCAGGTCACAAAAATTTGGCTATCATCCGACGATATCGATCACCATTGACAGTTACAGCTTCACCAGCAGCATTTTCAAATAAGTTAGGTCCAATTACACCACCTGACCATATGCACACCAAACAGTAACTCGTTTAGGATGCATAGGTTTCTCTTGAATAATTCGTGGATTTTCCTCACCCCAGATACGGCAATTTTGTTTATTAACATAGCCACCAAGTTCAAAATGTGCCTCATTGGAAAACATTATTTTTTGAGAAAAATCAGTTGGTTGTTCATTGATAAAATTTACAAATGAATGACGTTTTAAATAATCTAATAGCTTCAGTTCCTGTGTTATTTGAACCTTATATGCCTTCAGAGCTAAATCCTTGTATAAAATACGCCATATTGTTGATTCACTAAGCCTAAGTCGTCTAACGGACATTTCAGGATCTTCAGCAACACTTTCACGAATCAAACTAATATTTTCTTCTGAACGACCACTAGGGCTGTATTTTTCACTTTTTTGATCTTTCATGGAACCGGTCTCTTGAAATTTTTTAATAATTCGACCAATAGTGCTTTCAGGTGGACGATTATGTAAACCATAAAATTCACGTAATTTTCTAAAAACTCTTTTCACAGAATGCTGATTTTCATAAAATAATTCAACAATTTGAACGCGTTGTTGTACCGTGTACGAAGCCATTTTTATAAATGTCATACATCACACTTTTTAAATGCCCACATACCCAGACAAATTCAATGTGCCATCTATACTTATTCTTAAAAAAAACCGCGCAATTTGAAACAGCCTTTATTTTCCTTCAATTACTTATATCGTATCGTCAGTCAATTAAATAACCTGGAAAGGAGGTAATTCTGCTCTGCGGTGTTTTTGGATACCAGCCAAGCACAAATTGAAAAATCTGTCATTCAATTTCTTTCTTCGCCATAAATCCGACTACGCTAGTAATAATTTTCTAGTCAAACACGAAAGCGGATCTAAAATATTATATCACATTAGCTCTGGTGTGTCATAGGGAAGTGTTCTGTATTCAAATCGGTAACTAATTTTTACAATCGACTTACCGATTAACATACTACAACTGTGGCGACATTTGATAATAATATGTTAATATTACTATACTATTCAGATTAAATAAGTGCTTTCCGCAATCTATAAAGCAATTTAAAGAAAACAAATGAAAATTGAAAATCCGGAAAATAAAAGTCTGCTTCTTCTACACTGTTTAAGTATAATACTTGTTAATCTACAGGATCGTTTCGTTTTCTTCTCGTGGGATAATGACAGTCAGTAATCGCACCATCTCTTACATGGTCGACATGGAGGATTGCTTCTCATTTAAGGTGAATATCGATAGCCAAAAATCTTAAATCGGTTCATGAGGACGAGCGTAATAATAATTCTTTGCCTGCCAATGTCTTGTAATTGACGTTAAATATTGAGGAATGCGAAGGAATGTGTTATTATTGCCATCGTTATTGTTACGCCATAAAATTAATATGCAGCAATAAGGAGATGAGTATTTTTAGTTAATATGAAAGAAGTTATTTTCCAGAATGGTAACACTAAATCATACTCTTCCTTGGGATTCAAAGTAAATTAACTGAATTGGTCTGGGCAGGATTCGATATTTAAAATATGCAGATGCAGTATTACCTTCAGATTTTTATTTTTTCTTCGTTTAATTTTTGGAATAAAAAGATACCGCTGAGGTGGCTTTAGAAGTACTCGAATTTCGAACCAACAAAATCTTTACAAGGGGGGGTATTAATGAAGTAGAAATGAGCAACTAATATATTAAATTGGGCCTTATATGTGACCAATTTACGTTTGAAAAATACGCTAGAACATTCTAGCATACGATAGATATTTGCATATCGTGTAGTTTATCATCAGAAAATTGAAAGAAAGCTTCCATAGGGGTTAAATGATTTCTAGATTTGCAAAGAACATCTTTCTTTTCCCATGCATAATTTATTTTTCACCAATTGATTTTGTAATTAGTATTATTTTCTTCTACAAATTACGATATAGGTAAATCGCTTTCACTGTTAAAATCGTCATTTTTGCCTGTTCTGCTCTCAATTAGATACCAGGTAAATTACGAATGATATCGTTTTTCTTTTCTCCACTATTTTTATCAGTATTTTTGGCGTTAGCATTATCAGGTGGCAGAATTGCAATATTTTCTAGTATATTCTCATTTTGAACCAACTGTGCTTGTTACAATTCGCATTTTAAAGGTGCCCTTGTATTTCTAAATAAAAGCCTTAAAACTTTAATACATTTATTAAAGTGATCGATCTTAGTCACATAAGATGCTCGACTCACGATCAGCCAAATCGTTCTTTTAAAAATGTCAATTATATAATTTGTCTTTTATTAATATTCTCATATAAGAGGCAGTGTCTGTCATTGCATATTGTGTTTAAATACTTACTAAGCTACACTTAGTGTTACGGCCTTTTCTACACTATACCCTAGTGTAGATTGTAGCATCACAAGCCCATATTATTTACCTTAATAAAAAAAGTTTACAATCCTCTGTTTCTCCTATCGAGAAACTAACCACTGAATTTTGAGAGTAGGGGGTATTCCTGTAAAAAGGTTCTTAACGGGCGCCACAGTATTTAATAGATCGAAGTATATAGATTTCCAATGGCAAAAATAACAAAAAAAAATTGGACAATACAAAGGCGAAATGGCGAGAAAAATTTCAGCAATTTTTAACAGTCAACTGATTTATCAACAAGAATGCAGGTGTAGTGAATCAATTACTCTCAAGTTCTTCAGGATTAAATGGTCAACCCTGGTTTACGAGATCTCAGAGTTACTAACAAAATTTACCATAAGTAATATAAAAAAATAGGTCGATTCTGATATCTAAGATAACAAAATTATTTGTATAAGTATCAGCTAATTGTTGATATTGAAGTAACACTGACATCTCAGATCTAAAAATTATTTGTATAAATACCAGCTAATTGTTAATAACAAATGCATGATACTGGTATCTCAGATCTAAAAGCCAAGATTGTATATAGTATATATATATATTTACTAGCAAAGTAATTAGTGGTAAAATGTGGCAATACTAGTAAGTAGATCCCTAATGATACTAAACTAATTAGTATAAAAATTCTTTAATAATAACTATTTAGTCGACAAAAATAATATCTCATGAGTTGGACTGGATACGTGTGCAGTTTACATGAACTTGCACTAGCACTACATTTATTGGTTGAAGACCCATTCCCTGAATATGATAGATAATTAATGATTTATTTTTGGTAACACTGATCTTACTAATCAGCTACATACTATGACGATTATGATACGTTGGTTTTAATAATTCTTGAATTACTGATAAAATAATCTTATAACTACATAAATTTACAGATAGCAGACAACAATTGAAAATCCTCTGTTTTAACCAATTCAAGGACGTAGCATTGAGGTAATCCGGAGGATGTTCGAGTTACCAATAGCTTGTGACGATTAGATGTGTACATCCGGCCTTATATATTCCTTTTTTAAAAGACAATTCAATTGTGAAATTTAAAGGAATGTATTCTGAGCTTTTGAACAAGGTTCAATGACACCGAAATCTCTAATTAACACATAATTGAACGAAATAACAACGACGAAGGAAACCATTATTACCTTAACCTAGTTAGGCACCAGACTTACTGTATTACTAACGAGAGGACACTAGTGATATCACAAAAGGAAAGATGAAAATGACTCAATTTTAATTAGGTAATTACAAAACGAGGGTTTCTGACGTTAAGAACTCGGTAGACAAGACCGCAACAGTTGGATGGGGTTTTTATGAAAATTTGGTGAATCGATTGCTGATTGGAAAATTTGACAGGTTATTATATTCACAAAAGGTGTTAAATTACTACGTACAGTGAGGTTCCTGAAATTTGGGATGAATATCAAAATGAGAAAACATTACTAATATTTAGTTATCTTAAGTTATTTCAGTATATGTATACATATCATCAAATCATTTGAATAGAGTAAGACTGGACAGGTGAAGGTAGACAGACAACAAGTCGTTAATAAACAACAAGAAAAGAAGTGATCCCAAGTTTGTGCCTTGATATGGCACTAATTTTATAAGAGTAAAAATTGTTATATGACATAACAAATTCGACTTTCTGAACAAGAATGTATGTAATTCAAAGCGAATGGCTCAAAACGAACTAAGTTCAGGTAACCAAGGCTTTGTGGTTAATAGTGCCGAATGGAGGCGAGAAAGCTATTTTTGCTTTCCAGGAAGAGATCAAAATCCTGAAATCAACGCCTATTATCCCGCAGCCTAGTGAAGTCGACTCCTTACTCGCAACTGAAGAAATTGTTCTGGAGGTGTCTGAGTGGAAAAGGCGTAAAACCAACATTGTTCTTTTCGGTGTTCCTGAGACTGTAAATGTTTCCAAAAGTCAGCGTATGGCATCCGAGCGCAAGACTGACATTTTTGATTTCCTAGGTGTTTCCGTTTCGGATTTTGAATTTGGCAGACTTTGTCGGTTTGATGCCACGAAGGCTGATTTTAAAAGGGCCTTTAGGATTAGTCTCGCTTCTTCTGATGTAGTTATGCAAGTACTTAAAAGATCTAAATTGCTTCTGGGCTCTCTAAGCACTCTAACGTCTCGATTTCACGGGATCTTACGCCGTTCCAGCAAAAACTTTGTGGAAGCGTTAGGGAGGAGCTCACGAGGCGCAGGAACGATGGTGGGGGTAATCTTAGAATAAAGTACGTTCATGGTGTCCCTCGAATAGTTTCCACTTTAAACTGATTAAACCCAACAGATGCTCTCCTCTAAATATCTACTATCAGAACGTTCGCGGTAGACTGTGTTCCTTTGATCTCGGTAGATTGTTGTTGAAACTGTTCCAATCTTATTTAAGTAATAGAATGAATTACGTTTATTACAATAGATTTAAGTCTCCGTTTTTCCATTCGTCCTTGGGTGTTCCACAGGGGTCTAACCTTGGATCACCGTTGTTTAATATTTTTGTGGATGACTTGATTAAGTCTATCGATTGGCCGATCTTGGCATACGCCAATAATATTAAAATCTTTCATCGAATTGACTCGCTGTCTGACGTTGACCTGTTGCAGGCCAATGTCAACAAAATTTATAGCTCGTCCTTGTCTAACCGCCTAAATTTAAACATTGGGAAGTGTTTCTTGGTGTCTTACTCTAGAAGGATTTCTAGAATAGAATCCTGTTGCTCAATGGCAGAGTTATGATTTCTCGTAGGTCTTCGATTAAAGATCTCGGAGTGATATTTGACGAGAAATTTACTTTCTCTGAGCATGTTCTTGGTGTGACGGCTGCGGTTTCCAGATCTCTCGGTTTTATAATTCACACATGCCGGTACTTTGATAATATGGACACTTTGAGGATTCTTTTCTTTGCTCATGTCGTTTCCAAACTAGAATATGCATCTATAGTCTGGTACCCCTACTATCAGTCTCAAACTAACTTCCTGGAACAAATACACCGCAAATTTTTGAAATACCTCCCATTTAAATGTGATGGTCGATATTCTGTCCGTGGAGCGAATTACGAGTTGTTGGAGCGTTATGACATCGTATCGCTGTCCGATAAGAGAAAGACTCTTAGCGCGCTATTTATGCACAGTGTTATTACTGGGAAGGTTGACACACCGGATTTACTGTCGCGTGTTTATTTTATTGTTGCGCATCTGGGATCAAGGGCGAGTCAATTGATTTATGTCCCTACGACAAGGACCAATACTTTGCTGAAGGCCCCTTTGGTTTATTCGGCGGTGAATTTCAACCATCTACGGATTGATTTGCCATAGCCACTGCTTATGAACATATATTTTGTATGTGTTATATAATTCACTTATACATAATGTTACTATTGTTTAACTTTTTGTATATATTTTTTTACCCGTTTTGGAATAGTCTTTGTTGGATATTTAATAAATATTATTATTGTTATTATTATACACATATGAAAAATCTAATTTTTTCGTTTCAATTTTAACTAATTACATTAAAAATTTAGTTCAGTATACGACTTATGCTTATCTCTAAATTTCCATGACTATTCTTCAAAAATTAAAAATAATATAAATCAATTATAGCTCACGAACTTTTAAAATAGCGGATGTTTATATAATAATTGCGCAAATCGCATCTTTGTTTTTGTTTACTAATTATTGCCACCTCTAATTCTTTACCAGTATCAGACAATTTTCGATAGTGTCCTTTATAAAGGACAGTGGTAATACTTGAGTAAGATACTCTTGAACCGTGTTTCATATATTTTTACGTAACCCTTTAAGAAAAACAATTATTCACTATTTTATGTGTATTTTAAGTGTTTTGGTTAGACTTAGATGTAGAGCGTATTCGGGAAAGCCTGAATTCAGTAAAAGGTCGAAAATGGAAAAGAGATTAAAAACTGTTAATATTACATATATAAAAATACTTTGTTTAAAATTGTTAAGAGGATGTGTTATAGATATAATTGACTTAATTTCGTCCAATTATTTTTCAGCTTAATTCAATTTAGATATATGTACGTGGACAAGGTTAAAAATTACTATGCGAACAATTTAAAGGTAATTATTATGACATTAAGCATAATTACATAATTATATGTGATTTATATAAAAACTCGATTATAAAGAGAAGGTTGGGTTTTAAATCTACAAAAGTTATTCAACTCTATGACTTTAATATTATAAAATTAATCTTTTACATGTGATTAAATGGTTAATCATTTGTATTTGAATTTGATGGAGCCTGTGGTTGATCAACTTAATCACTAAGGTTAATATGTAACCCCTTTCCACATTAACTTTTGTAATTCTGTATATGCATTTCGACAACTAAGTTGTCATCATCAGCAGACAATTGCACAGTGTCGCACCTGGTAAAACACGGCGAAAAATACCTGTACGAAAAACAAACTCCGTACGCGATCTGCACCGCTGAGAACCAAGATGTACACTGTGTGTTTGTTTCACAAGATTTTTTTAAATTGTTTTACTTAAACTAGGATGAACAACATTGAAAAAGGAACACGGACAAGACCGATAAGTACCTGCATGTGATTTATTATAGTGTTCCTCCTTCTCTGACATTAAGCAGACCGAGAAGAGTCGTCTGTGTCCGGTGTCATTATTATTCACCACATGGCTTTTATTCTTTAAAACATGCATGCTTTCATACGTGTCTAATTTTCGATAATTATACACGTTCTTTATCAAATGCAAACAATCCATATTAACACTGTGGTTATTTTCTAATACATGCCTTGCCATACCTGATTTTTCTGGTCGGTTGAATTTTATGTGCGTAAGGTGTTCTTTATACCGGGTCGATCGATCTTTTAGTTTGGCCGATGTATTGTTTACTGCAATCTAAATATTCAATTCGGTAGATTCCCGACTTTTTATTTTCTTCGTTTTTGCCTTTTGCATTTCGTAAAAGGGTTTTAATTGAATTACTGGAGCGAAAACAAACCTGAAACCCGCGCTCTTTAAAAATACTATTTAAATATTTTGTCATACGATGAAAAGGTAGAGAAACAAACTGCTCTTCCCGATTGCTATGTGGTGATAGACATGTGGTGTCACAGATTGTTTTTCTTATGTTAGCCTTTCTACTTAATCCATTGATTATTTCCGAATCAAAACAATTGTATCTCGATATTCTTAATGAAGTTCAATTCTATTTCATATCTTACATTTGTTAGTGGGAAATTAATCAAACGATTAATAAGAAAGTTGAATGAAGCCATCTTTTGTTGCATGCTATGATTTGAGTCCGCCGTGATGAATCTATTGACATTGGTTTCTTTTAGGAAAATATCAATTTCTATTTTGAGATTATTCCTAATAACTAAGGTATCCAAAAAGGCAACTTGTCATCGTTTTCTTTTTCTACTGTAAATTTAATTGTCGGAAATTTTGAATTTAACTGTTTAACGAAATCATCCAAGTTGGATTCATGTGTATTGAAAATCGCGAAAATATCATCGACATACCTGACCCAAATTCTTGGAAAATATTTAGCTTTATGTTTTAATTCAATTTCAAAGTTACCCATAAATAGGTCCGCTATGAATGGAGAAAGACAATTTCCCATTGCGGTTCCCTGTTTTTGTTTGTAAAACCTCCCTTCGTATCGAAAACAATTTTGGGACATGCAAAGGTCTGTTAATCTCACGTATTCCTTTATTTTCTCGGGTTCGATCTTATGTTTGTGAAGAAGTTCTACTAAATATTTTAAAGTTTCTGGGATCGGTACCAAAGGAAACAATAACGTTACGTCGAATGATATTAAAATTTCCCCTTCTTCTAATTTAGAATCTTTAATCTTCTGAATAAATTCTAATGAGTTAGTGACTGAAAGGCTTTCAGGTTTTTCGGGCAAATTTTTGTATTCATCCACTAATCACTTTGAAATCAAGTAAGTAGAGTAGTTGATCCCTGAGACAATTGGTCTCATTGAGTTGCCTGGTTTGTGTATTTTAGGTAATCAATATAGTCTAGGGATCAACGGATTGCTTACACTTAATCTCTAATTCAAATTCGGGGTTATTAACTTTGCACAACTTTTTAACGCATTTAATTTGAGTCTTACAAGCTTCTCTAATAAAATTTTTTGAAGTTGGATCTAAATATTTAATAGCCGTTTCGATGCTTGCGATCACCTCCACGGTGGGGTTTCGCGGTTGGACAAACAATGTTTTAAACCTTTGTTTAATAAGTCTATTTCTCCTCGATTAAAAGTCTCGGATGAATTATTGACGACTAGTGTTTCTTCTATAAGATTTCTATTAACATTCTTGTTTGATCGTGTGCATAAATTTTTGAATTTCTTGTTCAGACCCTTAATTTTCTTATTTAATTTGTGGTTTGTAATTTCCGCGATTTTCCTATAAAAACATCAGTCTTGGTATTCAAAGTGGTTTAAATTTTTTGTTCGTTTTAAATGCAATTCATATAATTTTAGTTCTAATCTACTTCTTTTGCTGTACAGATATTTCATTTCCATTTGTGAAACAAACAAACAATGTACATCTTCGTTCTCAGCGATGTAGATCACGTACGGAATTTGTTTTTAGTACAGGTATTTTTCGCCGTGTGTTACCAGGTGCGACACTTTGCAATTGTCTGCTGATGATGACAACTTAGTTGTCGAAATGCGTATACAGAATTACAAAAGTTAATATGGAAAGGGGTTATATATCAACCTTAGTGATTAAATCATTTGTATTGTTCAATAGCGAATCAACAATTTTTTGTGGAGAATATCTAGATATTTCGGTTTTATTAATTTAGCAAAAGTTGTTTACGAAAAAGCCGTAACAAGAACATAGTTACTAGTATTTTCAGTATCAACAGAATATGTTGCAACTGTAGTTCTGGATAATTATATTACAGTTGATTTGAAATGGTACACTACAGTGTAATGGCTCCTTTTTCCAAGAATCGGTGATAGTTGGAAGTCATATTACATTAAGATAATACTTGTGCATATAAAAATACTTCAACAGTGGTCTACTTAAAGTTTCAGAATAGGAAAGCAAAAAATTATTGACAAATAACATATAATTCCGACTTTGCGCTCAACGTCTTCTTTCTATGCCCACGTGTAAAAGTTGTAGGACTGTCTTTTATTTTCGTTAATGGAAAAATATTTTAAATATTCAATCACTGGTATATGCTTCGAGAAAGTGTTTACTTTTTTAAGTGTTTTCAGTATGCAGATGCGCAAAGTGGATAGGATCGGTTAAATATTTATAGCATGAGATATGTTTCAGTAGTTTCTTTCATGAAACCAGATCCGCCCATGAGAAATAAATATTCTTACATGCAGAGAGCGATTGTTCGACATTTAATGATGAAATACTTGCCTCATTAAAATAGCCTTTGTTACTACTAAATCTGTAGAACCACTATTACCAAAAATTTGTTTCAATCTTATAAAATCCGAGGCTGTCGTTAATATTGTTTACGAAAGATGCAGTTAAAGAAAGTGTTTTAGAATGAATGAAATATTAACAATACTATTAGCAACTCGTGTTAGAGAAATCTTTCCTAACAACCAAACGTATCTTATTTTATTATTTGTATATTCAAATTTTAACCATTTACATTTCACAATTATTTGAAGATAAGCCAATCTGAAATCTTAAGTAATTTTACTCACAATAATTCCTTATAGATTATTTTATTTTGTATTATTTTTCCGTAATTTTTTTGAAATATCAGTTGGTGGAATTTCCAATTTTTATTTATGTCAGTGGTTTATTATTTAGTTTTGTTTTTCTTTTAATATGTACGTTTAAGTGTATATATAAAATACATATTTAGTATAGTAAGTTGGACTTTTATTGTACTTGTGTAAATAATTTTATCTTCTTTTGTAACATTATCTTGCAATTATGTAGCAGTTCTGCTACTGTTTGAGAAAAACGTATTATGATACTTTTTATTGTTATGGTAAATATCAATCCTTAAATTATCTGAATTTGAAAATTAGTTAATAAGTGGAAGAATCACCAATTTTGACATACATTTACATGGAATGAATTGAAGTGTATAATTAAATAAATGTTTGCCCAAGTTAATACGTTATATGTTTAATAAACAAACACGTGTAGATTTATCGCAGTTTCTGTCAGTTAAACAAATTTAATTTTAATATAAGTGCTTGTTTAGATACTTTCAGGCTAGAACTTTTACTATGTCGGTAGCGCATTGTAAATTTTATATACATACATGTGTATATTTATATATACACATATATATTGTTAACTAAAACAATAATAGACTGCGCCACTGTGTCTGGTTTACTAGCTTTGTCAATAGACAACTTAGTTACTTTCAAAAGTATGTGTTAGTATAAATTGTCAGATTTGGGCCAATATTAATATATTGCAATCTTATAATTTTATTTATTTGTGTATCTATCTATTAGGTTGCGATAAATAATTTTTCTTTGGATAGAAGTTTCAATGAAACACTTACTATCTTGTTGACTCACTATAATAGAATCTGTAGCAATTGGTAATAAATAAGTATACCTCAAGTGCAACGAATACATTGGAATTAAATAATAAATTTTTCAGTTTTGAAATCGCACTTGCTGTTAGGGTAATAAACCCAGTACAGAGTCTTTTACTATTACTATTGGAATGCACTTCACGGCAAACATTGCTCGAAAATTATGAAAGATTTTAAGTACATTAAGGTTTATCTTATACACCCTTTTATAAAACATAAGAAGGTCAGAAGGAAATAATCCTAGATTACATTTTTGTGGTGATAATAAAACCTATTCAATTGTGATCTTTTCAGATCTATTTTGGTCCTCATTTACCAAGCGAAATCTCTTAGGTTTTTTGTACATTTCCGTTGTATTTAGTTTTCGTTACGATTCTTTTAACCTCTATGTATTATTGGTTTTGTTTCATGACTACTTCACTTTTGTTTTTGGACATCGAATTCACTTCCTTGGATATATTGATTCGTCGTTTTATGTATCTTAATCTATAGATAACCTTGGTTCCTTAGCCATCCATCAGAGTTTATCTCTTGCAGCTTGCATATCTTCTACTTTCTGTATTCTTCTTGGTTTTACTTTGTGCTTTTTCCATACCATTTCCATGAGAACAATCCATCTGATTAGAGCTCCACTTAACTAAGTGAGTCTAAATACAAGGAGGTTGTACCCAATAATCCTAAGGAAACCTTAAATATTTCACTTCCTCGCAACTACAAAACGTTCGGCGCGTTACGCTACACGTAACGTGCTGAACGGGTTACTCGTTAACTTCTGCACTCTTAAGCCCTTGCGAAGCCCTGAGGAATCCAAATAATACTAATAAAAGAATAAGTGGATTATCCATAGCAAGTATAAATATTTAAACAAGGAATAGTTTCTACTTTTTAATACCAAAATAAGTTCAAATCTATGTCAGATATCAACTACTTACTACTTGCTAAATAGCAACGCGCAAGTAATGACAAATATCTTATAAATAAAGGTATAACTGTTCTTTGTTTCACTGATGAATAAATTTTTGTTTTTGAAATTGTACTTTTTGATGACAACCTGATTTTATAGATTTTGAAATAAATTAATAGGAAATAAGTACATGCCACTGATCGATAAAATTATATGATTTTCTAATAACTAGTACCTACTAAATATAATATTATTACTTTTACAAGAAATATACATACATGTATAATGATATTTTGGAATAGAATTCAATTCAAAAAATATTGTTCCTATAAATAAATTGAATTAATTTTTTCGTCAACTCGCCAATATTATAATATTTAGAAAATAGGAAGCATCATTTGGTTTAACTGCATTCGTAATGACTTCCATTTACGCTATGACAATAATCTGGTGTCAAGCGAAATTTGATTTTGAAAAAATTTCGTTTTATAGTATGTTCTAATTCTGCCATATTATTTATGATAACATGTGAAATTTGGTTAATTTTGATATTTGATTTGAAAGTAGCAGCAGTGTGGCGATACGAGTTTCGAAGGTAATAGACGACTAGAGTCATCAAAAACTGCGAAGAAAGACGAAAATTGATATCCGATAGCTAGCTAGAATCGTGGGCGTATGCCTTGAATCAGAATGTCACATACTGCACGTAGAATTGAGTATGTCAGCGAGATGGATGTTGCAAATATTGAACTATGATCGAAAAGTAAAATAAAAGTGAATGTCAAGTGATAATTTGAAGCTGTTTAATATGAACTGAGCTGTTTTTTTGGTTAAGTGAAATGTAGAATTACATGAATAAAAATGGTAACTTCAATAGTGGACATATAATAACCTTTCCTCAAAGAAAATCCAGATATTTGTATCGGCGGATAAAGTGATGCCTTTGATTTTTGGGAGTCAAAGGAAATCGTTTTCGTAGAATATCTCGCAAAAGGTCAAACTGTTCATTTTACTACGCAACTTAAAGAAACCAATTTCTTAAAAGGTGGTTTGCAGGGCACATAAAGAACCCCTGTTTGAATAGAGGAACATGTTTTTTGCATCAGTCAAGTTTTTCACGAAAAATTGGATTAATTTAATTTCAGATTATTAACCGCAGCTACTTTCTTTTCTTACTTGGACGAAGTTTCTGTCGACGAAGAATTTATTGTAGTAATAGTGTTATATTTTGAGGATTTTGAGGAAGATGGTTACAAAAGTAGCTTAATGACACTTCAGCAATATTGGCTCAATTTTGTCCAAGTCGTTGATTCTCACTTTTCATCAATTCATCTTCGTACATATATTATTTGTGTTTTATACAACTAATAAAATAAAAACTATTTCTTTAAAGGAGAGCGCCTGTACGTATCCACCTACCTTTAAATTACGTAACGAAGAGCAGAATAAAGGACTACTGCCTACGTCAAATGTCGAACATTTATTTTCTTAAATGTGTAGTATAAATAATGATTACATTCTTTACTAGACATAACTAATAAAGTTGTTTATTGGGACTATTTGCTTTTGCACGATGTGGCTATAACATTTAATGAAACTGACACTGAATTATATCTAATCGCGACCAATTTGAATCAACGCTATTTATCTGATGTGTCGGAGTTACACCTTATAGTATTATCGCCGCCGGTTTTTATTATTGAAATAATTAAAGTGTCTGCTTCTTATTTATTCTCGTTTTGTTTTTCAACAGTTACTAATAAGTCATGGGACGAAAACGATGCTGGAATTTTGAAACAAGCCTAATATTTAAAATCGTATTCTTTTATTTTAATAAGATAATATTTCCTTTTTATTTCATGTCTACAAAGTGGAAAAAAAACGTCTTACGACACGTTACTGTGAAGAAGTAAGAAATAATTTTGATTAAGAAAAATCGAAGATACTACCACTTACGTTTATTTAATTTAGTGATTTTTTCAAGATAATACATACGAAAATACATATGTACATACATATATGCATAACACATGCTTAGGTATATTCTCACGCATTTTTCTCATTTTCTAGACGTCTTTTGATACTAGGATAGATGCCAAATCTCTAGAATGATACAAAAAAATTAATTTTTTGGGGAAAATCTTAATTATTTTTCTACGTAGAATTTTGGTTCTTTTTCTTGAATCAGCTTTTTTTTAAAACACTCAAGAATTTTAACAAGAAGATTTTATTCGAAATTCACACAATACAGCAAACAATTCTCAAACTACAAGAAGTACTTATTACTAGAACTAAACTAAAGATTATTGTCTATGAAAATTAGAATACGCCTATATATAATATTCTTACTGATAGCTTAATGTTCAATAATATTTAAAAGATGATTAAATGTCCAAAGTTATTTATTTACTCTAAGATATCGAGTTGGTACATCTTTTGTTAGTGTTTATATAATTGTAGTCTCCTTCCAGTTCTGCACATTCTACACATTTAGTACAACGCTTTTCGAGACCTTTCACTCTTTAAAAAAACTAAGCGATCTGAATTTTTGCAATATACATTTGCAGATTCAATGATTTTAGTATTCGATGAGATTTCTTTCTAGCTAATTATTTCTTCAGGTTTGGTAACAGGAAGGAATCCGACGGAGCTAAATCTGATGAATGCGGTGCTTGTTTATTTGCCTGACTTAAGGTATGGGGTATCCTATGAAGCCTTTTAACTTTGACTTCTCCTTTCAATCTATTTAATTACGACATACAATACTTTCTTGTTATTTTCTTCCGTGTTATAAGTAATCAATAGGAGTTATTCCTCGGAAATCTCAAAAGACGGTAGCCAATGCTTTCTGAGACGCATTCGTCTTGACCCTTTTTAAGTTACCTCACTACATTACTTTGACTGCTTTCTGGTATCTGAAGTGTAGTAGTGTATCCACGTTTTATTAACAGTTTAAAATGACGCAAGAGAGTACTTTTCACTGCGTTTGAAAACATCTAAATCTTGTTGAAAAATGGTCATTCTCACACGGTGAATTTGGTGAATTTTCAATAGATACGGCGTACATCTAGCTCTGAGCATCTCATGTCCAAATATTCAAGTAATATTCAATGTACGCAATCGTATAAAATCGTCGGTGATCATTTATCACTATCTCAGTTGTTTCATCAGTAGCTGTTTTTGATCTGCTAGAACGTGTTTCATCTTATATGCTTATTTTACAATTTTTAAATTCAGCAAACCAATTCGCAACTGAAGATCCATTACAAACTCATGAACCCCGTTTTTATTTAGTCTTTCGAGAAGTAGTGCTTTATCACTACACGGAATTTATATCTAATCATAATTAAGAAAATGTATGAAGTGTTTACTTGGATCGATCTGATTGAAAATACATCAGTTATTGTACGAACAATGGTGCTTTTAGGATAAGTTATCAGCATGCGCGCTTAACTCCGTCTGCTGGTAGTTCAAATAACTTCGAATATATTCTCGTATGTATGTTTAATGTGTCATATCTTTTTGGAAATGAAATCCCAACAAATATATGTAAATTACAGTGCTGTATCTAAATATTGTTTCATATCTAGATATATATGTATATATATATATATATATATATATATATATATATATATATATATATATATACATATATATCTAGATATGAAACAATATTTAGATACAGCACTGTAATTTACATATAATTCAAGTAATGTATATATATATATATATATATATATATATATATATATATATATATATATATATATACATTACTTGAACTAATTTAAATGTCAATAGTTATGATGTTCTCTTGGTTAGGTAGTTCAATGGGTAATATATACATAAAATTCATATGTGCGACATATCGAAATATTATTTGTACTTGACTAGAATTTATAATGGATCAGACGACGTAAGTATATAAAGCATATAAAACTTTAAAGAATAATAAAGGTTTTTAACTGTTTATCAGTGTATCATCAATTAATTATTTATATCATTGAAAAAATACAAAGTAAATGTATAGTTATAATTAATGTATGTAACACAAAAATGCTTAATAAGTGTCCGAAAATGGTAAATGAAATTGTAAAAATTATAAGTGAATATAACCATGTTCGTTACTTCTTTCTAATTGCGTCTGAGAATGAGTAAAGTTTCTATAGAGTCATAATTAAAGATGGTGCGTTTCGCTATTGCACAATAATGCGTCCGATCAAGTTCGGCTGACTTTGGGCGGGAAGAACTTATTTACAGTTATATCACGCAATTGCGTATTAGTTCACTCGAGTGGGTTTTAGAATTGCTGGTTCAGCCAATCGTATACTGATGAGAGAAAAGATATATAAACGAAAGCACAGGTTGTCAGGGCTACATTAAATTATTAAACATATAAATCAGTGTCTTGATTAAATATATAATGGCAGTTCCATAAAATGTGATGCTTGCAATGTGACGACAGCTGATGAAGAACGGGATTGCAAACGGCATGTGGAATCAGTGGAGTTTAGGGAAAAAAAAATCATATATCATAATTTTGAACCAATAAGTTCACATTACAAATATCAACTTTATACGACCGCACGGTAAATTAAATCAGAATATCGATGTATATGTTTAATAGTTTAGTGTTTCCTCCCTAACCAGCGATACACATTCTAGAAACGACTCGAGTGAACTAATACATAATTTCGCGATATAGCTGTAAATAGAATCATCCCATTTAATTCCAGCCGAACACGTATCGGATGTACTGCTGTGTATCAGAAAAAGTGACCATCTTTAGGCATGAAGAATGGTTCCTGTATAAGATATTCAAATTACTGTATATTATATCTAAACACAGCCTTATTGTAACAATTTTATGTAGAAGGTAGACAGAAATATTTAATTTATTCAACATGAAAATTTATAATCGGGGTCATTGCATAAAAGTTTGGACAGAAATGCCAAACTGGTTCCAATGTGACTGTCTACTAGCAAAGTAATATAAGATCGATCAAGCAGTTTCATTTGGTCAGTTTCTGGTACTGGATAAAATCTATTAACTTGGAAGCATACCTTTTCAGGATTTTTTCGCGGACGATATGACATCTTCAATATAGATAATAAACAAAGTTTTTTATGATATAAAATTCCAAGACTTTTGGTAAGATTGATCTAGGTTAACCAAATACATTATATTTGAATATTTATGTTCAGTTGCATTTGAATTTAGCCTCTCGGTATAAATCATTGTTATAAATTTAGATAGATTTAATAGTGAAACTATCTAACGGGTGTTTTTTAAGAGCTTGAGAAATTTAAGTGATAATGCAAGGCAGACATGTTGTCGGAATGACATTTTTCTCATTATAATCTGGTAGATAATTTCATGGCATTTATTTCTTAAAAACGATTTCCGGCATATGTTCGCCGCGGCTGCGAACTTCATGGTCCATTTGATCAGTCCAATTTTTGACTACTTTTTCCAATAAATCTGGCCGTATGGCGTCAATGGTGGCATGAATATTGGCTTCCAATACTTTAAGAGTTGCTGGTTAAGTTAACATAGCCCCATAAAAAGTAATCCAGAGTTAAATCGCACGAGGGCGCCAGTGAACAGGACGACTTCTGGAAATAAAGTTGTCACCAAATTGCTTTTGCAATAAATCGATTGTTAAGCGCACTGTATGGCAAGTTGTGCCGTCTTGTTGGAACCGAATGTCGTCTATATTTAACTGATTAATTTTTGGAAACATAAATTCAGTCAGCGTGGCTCGATAGTGCTCGCCATTTACCGTAACGGCAGTTCCTTCCTCATTTTGAAAGAAATAAAGACCGATGATGCCGCCAGCGTGTAAATCGCACCAAATAGTTAATTTTAATGGATGTAATGGTGATTCGTTAACGACTTGAGAATTGTCTGCGCTCCAAATACGGCGATTTTGCTTATTGACGTAGACATTTAACCAGAAATGAGCTTCATCACTAAACATAATTCTTTGATAAAAATGCTCATCTTCGGCCAGTTTCAAATGAGCCCAATCAGCAAAATTCGGCGCAAACGATGGTCGTTTGGCTTCAATTCTTGCACGAGCTATATTTTATAGGCACGTCAGCTAAGATCCTTACGTAAAATGTTCCATGTAGTCGAAGGACAAAGACCAACAAGTTGAGAACGACGACGAATCGACATTTCGGCGTCTTCCTCAATACTTCGCGTTACAGCAGCAATATTCGCTTCGGTACTCACATTTCTTTATCTTGTTAATGGTTGTGAATTGAGAAGAGTAAAATTATTGCGAAAACGATCAATAACTGCACGAATTGTTTGCTCACTAGGCCGACCACGTTAACCGCAAAATGGACGAAGTGCTCTATGAACTTCACGAACAGATTTATTTTATTTCAAAGTAAATTTCCACAATTTGGAAGCGTTGTTTTAGGGTTAAACGATTATTGATGACTTGTCAAACCTTGCTGACTAGAAATGTCAACACAGTTTGACATTACCAGCTGTTAAACCATAGTTATCGATATCGATAGTTCTCATGTAGCTTAAAAACACCCATTATGTTGTTTAGATATGGAAGAAAAAAATATGAACGCTTTATTAATTCTAATATTAAATAAATTTCTGAGAGTATCAATTGTATATATAATGGTACTTTTTTAGTTTTAATATACTCTTTTGCCTCAGGGTATGGCCATTCTTTCTCAGAATGAACAATTTCTTCTTGTTATTTGAAATGGCTGTTCATATATTTACTTTTAAGTTAAATAATGAAAAAATACTATATCTTTATTTTAGTTTAGATAGAGTTAATAGTGAAACTATCTGTATTGTTTAAATATGCAAGAAAAAAATATGATCGCTTTATTAGTTCTAATATTAAATAAATTTATGAGAGTATCAATTGAAGGTACTTACTTTTTTAGTTTTAATATACTCTATTACCTCAGGGTATGGCTATTCTCTATCAGAATGAACAATTTGTTCTTGCTATTTGAAATGAATGTTCATATATTAACTTTTAAGTTAAATAATGAAAAATACTATATTTTTATTTTAAGTTACTCAAAATATCAATTACTTTTGTCAAATAGATATTAATTATATAACTGATGCTTAAATATAATAATCTTTTGTAAAACATTATTTTATTAACTTTGTAAATATTTTTAAATCATAAACAATAAACAAATAAATTCACTTTTAACATTAATTTTTTAAATTAGATAAAAATAGATTTATTTAAATCAAAACTGAACTATAACAAACATATACAAATAATAATTTTTGTTTATTAATAATAATAATACTTATACTATTTATAATACTTCGATAATCATTTTTAATTCAAAATAACATCAAGTTATACTATTTTTCTCTCAATTAAAAAAAAAATTTATATAACTCAACAAGTACTTTATTTAGATTCAACTGTAACTTCGGTTATATTCGCATTTTTTCGTTTCATCTTCGTTAGTTGATGCATTAACTTCTAGTATACAATTATTGTGTTCTTTTCTCCTGTATTTAAAGAAGGTGAAACCTTCTGGAACAGGTGGAATCTCTCAATACTTTAATTTCCATTTACGATTATTCTTTATGCACCATCACCTGCAAATGTCATTTTGTAGATGTAATTGTAACTTTTAATACTATACATTTATTATAGCATATACTTCTTTAGATTTTAGTTTTGCCACTTATATAATTTAACACCTATTTACTTACTATATTATTATTATTATTACTATATTATTTATATTATTATTATTATTAATATTGCACAAAAATTTTTGTTCAAGTTTATGTGTGCTCTTTCTTACACCAATACTTTTGGATTAACTACATTTTGTTTTAAGAGCTCCTTTTTATAGACAATTTAAATTAACCAATAAGATTCTCGGATTTATAAGTAAACCAATGCATTAAAGGCAGTTTATATCAATCAAATAGATTCTCAAATTTATCAACAAATAAATGCATATCAATAAATAATTTGGAAATAAAATGGTTACCTTAAGGATGATGAATATTCCACAAAGTTTCTAATAAATATTTCACACAATTACAATAAACTAACTCTTTGTGTTGGAAAATAGGAAGGGCTAATACAAAACATCGGAAGTCGACAGGAAAATTGTGACTTCATATTCTACTAGCGCCCGAAAATATACAAGCTTTAGCAAATATTGACTATGTAACAAAATCATTACTCACCAAGAATGCTCTGGCTTTAATTTGTAAATAAATTAAAATTTCTATGGCATATTCTACTGCTTTTTTCTCGGAAAATGCAAAAATCTTTATTACATTTATACAACAAAATTGTTTCAGGACATTCTAATTACCTTACTTCTGTTTATTAAAGTTTTTTATCTCTCATTATGAAGGAAATATACATATGTATGGACACGCAAAATAGTTTAGTGTGTGTATACTATACAGATATTAGTACAATTACGTACGTTAATAGAATTCGAAAATTTCACACTAATATTTAGGAGTAAATACTGAAACTAATTATATAAATCTAAACACAGTGATAATAAAAAGAACACACTAAGAAACACTTATAAATAAAACATTTAAAATTCTAAGGAATACGATTTTATATTTACTTATGCATATGTATAATACAATGTGACTGTCGTAAACGAGACCTTGTATTAGATATTCTTAAATTTTATGTTTAGCTGGATACATAGAAAATGTATTAAATTATATCACTTCTACGTTTTATTACCAGTAAACCATTATAGAATTTTCTGTAGATTTTGTTAAAAAAATATTAGTTATGTATACAACTTTGTGTGAATTTTATTGTCACAATTGTATTACCTAATTAAACAAGATTTATTGAATTCAATAAAAAGTCTAGAAAATGCAAAGCACTGTTAAAGATATAAACTTGAAAGATCTAATGATAGTATTGCGTCTATACTATCAAATAATAAATAAACAGGTCTATTATTAAAATTATTAATAGACGACGTCTACTAGGAATTAAAAAAAATATTTACGTTAGTGAAAAATATATTAGATGACTAAGAATTAATTACAAATATGTAAACTTTAAAAATTTTTAAGCGTTTTATTTCAAGGTTAAACCTAAATACATAACATCTGATGATTGGCTTAATCTTAGATATTTTCAAACGGAACAAATTTGAGTAAAATAATTGTGCATTGAAATTCCATAATTGTATTATTTGTCGCGAATATACTAAATATTTATATTTAATTTATTTATCTAAATAGATATACTGAGTTTTTTATATCTATGAACATAATGTAGATCTTAGTAATTGTAAGTTCGATTTTAAACAATACATGTTGGGAATGTAGTGAACTATTAGTAAATAAATAACAAATATAAAAATTTAAAAATTGTACTTTACGTTTAATAAAATAATAATAATTCATTTAAAGAAAACGACAAAAATTTGCTAGATGTCTAATAAAATTACTTTCGTGAAGGAATTATTTAATATGGATCTTTCTAAATTCCGTTTGTGTGATGAGGATGTGAATGCACAATACACTTGTTCTTAGGTTAGGTTAAATTAGCGTTTCTTAACCTTTAATATTTGCGAACAAATTGTCAATCACAATTCCCAATCCCCTCCCTCATACAATTATTTTCTATTAAAATTGTGCTGTAATTATAACATTCGTTTCTACTTGAAAGTGTTTTGACGGTAAATCCACACTACGACACTGCCTTTAATTATATTATCATGAAAGGGTAAATTTAGTGATATTTGACAAAACCGATTAGTTGCATTGATAAAATCAGAATCAGTGTCTCTCTATTAGTCCCTGTGTTATGTCTATCATATCTAAAATTTTCGCGACTTTAAGACAAATTCCTATTTATCTCGAACATTTTGGAACATCTAACGCGACCAAAACGTATGCGTATATACATATAGTATATAAATGCGGTGCCTCGTTCAAATCCAGCCAGTCGATTCTCGATTGTGTATGTTGTAATTAACGTGCTGACTGCAATTGTCAGTATTCGAGTAACAGTATATGTATACAGAATCATGGATAAATTTTTAAGTGGATGTAAGCCACAATTAAACGATAGCGGATCATTAGTAAGTACATAGACGAGAGCTGTATCGAAGACAAAATCTAATTTCTTGGCACCGTTTTTCTCATTTTTTTGACTTTTCTCATTGCTCGTAATAGGCTGCTAATCATTTATGGGCCAAACTTAACGCTTTTGCCAATTGCGTTTGAGTTTGGGTTGGATGTTCATCCAATAGCTCCTGTAGTTTCGCATCTTTAAATTTTTCCAGTCTACCTGAACGTTCTTTGTCTTGCACATCAAAATTATCACTTTTGAATTATCGAAACCACGCCTTACATGTTTTTATGTTTGGAGAATGCCTACCGTAATTTTCTACCAGCAAACGATGACTTTTAGCGGCTTTTCCCTTTTGATTAAATAAGAAAAGTAATGTGTTCCGCAAATGCATTTTGTCAGGCACATGACTCGACATTTTCAAAGAGGTATAAATCTATGACAGTATTACTTTCGCAAAATATAACAAGTATGGCTTTGAAGCTTGGTGTTGAGAAAGATCTACGGAGTTATTCGCATTGAAATTACAATCGATGGTCTTGAGGAATCCGTAAATTATTTTGAGAATTCTGTTAATTATTTTGAGGATTTTGTTAACTATTTTTGTACAAACGTTGATTCTTTCTTTAATTAAAATTGTAAATTTTCTATGTAGTAGTTTGTAAGTGGTGGTTAGTAAATTTATCAAGTTCGTAATTGTAGTTTTTAAAAGTTCTTAAATACAAGGACTTTGAATATATTAACTTTTTTCAGCGTAACGATGTTTAATTTCGTTTCTTCAGGCAAGACGTAGCAAGCTTCTACTCTTGTTTTATGGAAATTTATAATATAGCCTTCGGTCTTAAATTTTATAATAATATTGTGAATTATTTCGATTGATGGTATCGGTCGATCAGAGTGACTAACCAAAACACAAACAAAACACGGATTTGCCGTCAGCTATTATTATTTTTATACCAATTTAAATCACTTATTGTTTTCTCTTCGAAATGTATAATTATTTAAAAATTAATATGTAAACTTTTAAGTTTTTGAAATCAATTTTTATCAATAATTAATTGATAAACATAATTCAGTATGCAGGGACATGGTAGTGGTAAGAGCACTAGACTTTGAACAAAAGATTTTTACAAATCTAAAGCTTTCTATGTGCATATAGATTATATTTAATCTTACCTACATTTAATATAAATTCAATTAAAACATATTAATATTTGCACTTAATATTTATTGTACACAGGGGTCAATTATTTTGCTACTACACTGTATCTTCTTCGTTTATCTTAATGTAAGCATTGTCGACGATCTCGTGCTTGTTACACAAAAGTGTTAAAATCTTACATATTTATGACAGGGCAGTATATATGTTTCACAAAACGTAAAGTAAAAAGTTTATGCTTCAATAAATATTATAATTATTTACAATTTGGATTGTATTTTCAGTTAGCACGAATATCTTTTTCTTGCATAAATATGCAAGAAAAAGATACCCTTAGCATTTATTATATATTACAATTAGGTGACATGTACATATGTACATACATATTACTACGAAATCTTCTAGGATGTAAGAAGAGTTTGATTCAAAATATGGAGGAGAAACTTTTGATAGCTTCCATGGGCATATATTAGGTTGGCGACTAAGTACTTTCGGTTTTTACTGATAGAGAGGGTTGCTTTATTTTTTGTATAACGTACGAGGGAGCGTTTTTATATTCGCGGAATGAGCGGGTTGTAGAGGGGTGAGTAGGCGCATTGGGGGCGTGACCTGTGCAGCGACTCATGATTAGTATAAATACGAAGTTTCATTGTTATTAGACAGTTAGTCTTTGAGCTATCATCAACCAAGTAACATAATCAGGAGTGAAAAGTGAAATATGGAAAAAATCGAATATCGTGCCGTTATAAAGTTCCTTACTAGGCAAGGAAAATCAGTCGCGACCATAATGAATGAGATGTCATTGGTTTACGGCGACTCTTGTCCAGGAAAAACCATGGTGTACAAGTGGCATAGTTTATTTAAACAAGGAAGGGAAATCCCTTGAAGACGACCCGAGGCCGGGCAGGAGCATTGAGGTGACCACGCCAGCACATATCCAAAAATTTGAACAAATTGTACTCGAAGATGCTCGACTAAAGAAGAAACAACTCGCAGAAATGGTTGGAGTATCCGAAACAACAATTTTTAAAATCCTACACGATCATCTCGGCATGTCTAAGGTCAGCGCAAGATGGGTGCCGAGAATGCTCACGCCGCCGCAAAAACAACAGCGCGTAGAGTGTTCGCGTGCATTTTTGGACCTCTGTAATGAAGACAAGGATGGTGTATTGAGTGGAATTGTTACTGGAGACGAAAGTTGGGTTCATCATTATAAACCTGAGTCCAAACAAGACTCCATGCAGCGGCATAAAAAGGGCACAGCACCTCCCAAGAAATTTAAAGTGTCACAATCAGCTGGGAAACTCATGGCAACGGTATTTTGGGACTCGGAAGAAATATTGTTGATTGATTATAAAGATAAAGGTGTTTCTATAACCGGAGAATATTACGCTTCAATATTAGAGCGACTAAAAGAAGCCATTAAAGAGAAAAGACGGGGAAAATTGACAAAAGGTGTTCTGCTTTTGCACGACAACGCGCCCATCCACAAGAGCCGCGTTGCGTTAGCTGCCCTGCATAAGGTGGGCTTCGAAATTGTGAATCACCCACCCTACAGCCCAGACCTGGCCCCGAGTGATTATTACCTGTTTCCGAAAATGAAAAAAGAGCTGCGGGGTAAAAAATTTAGTGCCGATGATGAAGTCAAGGAGGCAGTTTCGGCGTATTTTGCAGATAAAGAGAAATCATTTTTTTATGAGGGTATAAATAAATTAATTGAAAGATGTGAAAAATGTATCCGTCTTGCAGGTGAATATATTGAAAAAGAAAAATAATTTGGTTTTTTAATTTCTACCCCTTGTCCCCCATTCCGGGAATATAAAAACGCTCCCTCCTATGTTAGTGCTGCACTTTACCGTTTGTCGCGTGATGCTAGTCACATTGACGTAACTTCAGAAGCAAGTATTGCGTGATTTTTATTAAAGTTATTAGTTGTGGGTTAATTTTAAATGGAGTGCAGAAACGAACATTTTAGACATATTTTACTATTTTATTTCCGTAAAGGAAAGAAAGCTGCTGCGGCTCACAAAAAGATATGTGAAGTTTATGGTGCTAATTGCTTAACAGAGCGCACGTGTCAGAATTGGTATAAAAAGTTCCGTTCTGGAGATTTTTCTCTCAAAGATGAGCAACGTTCTGGTCGGCCTACTGAAGTTGATGATGACCAAATCAAAGTCATAATTGAAGAGGATCGTCATATAACTGTTCGAGAGGTTGTGGAGAGGCTACATGTATCGCACGCAACAATTGTAAAACATTTAAAATGTCTTGGGCTAGTTAAGAAGCTTGATATTTGGGTACCTCACGAACTGAAAGAAATTCATTTAACACAAAGAATCAACTTTTGCGATATGCACCTTAGACGAAATGAAACCGACCCTTTCTTAAAAAGAATCATCACTGGTGAAGAAAAATGGGTCCTGGACAGTAACATAGTTCGAAAACGATCATGGAGCAAACACGATAAACCAGGTCAAACCACATCGAAAGCTGAATTGCATCCAAAAAAGATCATGCTGTCAGTTTGGTGGGATTACAAACGTGTTGTGTTTTTTTAGCTGCTTCTAAGGAACCAAACGATTAATTCTGATGTTTACTGTCAACAATTAATAAAACTGGATGAAGCAATCAAAGAAAAACGGCGAGAATTGTCAAATCGGAAAGGTGTAGTTTTCCACCAAGATAATGCAAGGCCTCACACATCTTTGGCAACTCGTGGGAGCTTGGCTGGGAAATGATGCCACATCCCCCATACAGCTCTGATCTAGCACCATCTGATTACCACTTATTTCGAAGTTTGCAGAATTCTTTGAATGGTAAAACTTTCACAAATGACGATGACCTTCACTCGCACCTGGTTCAGTTTTTTGCTGATAAGGACCAGAAATGAGCGCGGAATCATACAGCTGAAAGAAAGATGGCAAAAGGTCATTGAGCAAACTGGAAAATATATAATTGATTGAAAACTATTCTATGTTTAAAAAAAGTGTTTTATTTTATACTACAAACCGAAAGTACTTAGTTGCCAACCCAATACTTACCTAGACACTTATATACCCCTTCGTAAACAAAATTATGGCTGTATTTTAAAAACTAAACTTAATATGTAGTTGGAGAACTTAAAACTATACGTAATAAAACGTTATAGGTAATATTCATTCTTTATTATAACTTATTCTAATAAATCCTTATTTTATAGCTGAACATGTCATTACAGATCAACTGAGTCAGTCATTCAATATACAGGCTGTTTCAAAAAGAATATACGTATTTCGAATGCATATATTTATTAAACTTTAAGACATACGAATATGAAACTTTACACACATATTTAAGAACCTCTGAAGTTCTGATTACAGATGTTTAATATGTCCTCCATCAGCGACACGAACTATATCACATCGATACTCAAATTCCTCCCATACTCGGGCAAGCATGTCCCTCGTTACTGATGTTATGGCAGTACAGATCCGGTTCTTCAACTCTTCCAGGTTCTGTGGGAGTGGTGGTACATAAACGTTGTCTTTAACAGAACCTCACAGGAAGAAGTCACAGGGTGTCAAATTCAATGTCCGTGGAGCCCAGCTGAGACATGCTATGTCGCCAGCTCCTTGACGACCAATCCAACGGTTCGGTAGAGTTTCATTCAGATATTCACGCAGTTGGTGACTCCAGTGAGGGGGTCCCCGTCTTGTTGAAAAATGAAGTTGTCTTCGAGCAGCCTCGGAAACAACCAGTTTTGTAACATAGCGAGTTACTGCTGACCGTTAACCGTGTTTCCATCAAAGAAGAATGAAATGTAAATATTGTAGATGATCGGAAAATTGCACAAAACACATTGATTTTAGGCGAATCTCGTACACGTTCAATGGCTGCATGTGGGTTTTGTAGGCCCCAAATTCGAACATTGTGTTTGTTTACCAGAGTACTAACATGGAACGTCGCTTCATCACTGAACACGATGCGTTGTGCGAAAGTGTTATCATTGTCAATAGCATCACGAATCTCGTTACAAAATGCTTAACGTTTCCGTTTGTCATCAGGACGTAGAGCTTGTAACAACTGTAAATTGTGCGGTTCCATAACCAGCCGGCGTCTCAAAACACGCCAAATAGTTGTTGTAGGCAGTCATAACTCCCGACTGGCACGACGAATTGATGTTGAAGAATTACGTTGGAAAGTAGTTTGAATTCGTGCAACATTTTCTTCTGAAACACGAGGGCGGCCAGGACTCTTTACTTTACATACACATCCCGTATCTACAAACTGTCGATACCATCTGTGAATGTTCCACCCATTCAGACAACTTAACATATAGCGGCTATTAAATAAACTAGACTATGTATTCGTTTCTCCAATAGCCGAGCCGAGGCGCAGCGATCGATTGTTTGGACAAAATAATACTTTATAATACGTATATTCTTTTTGAAACACACTGTATTAAATATATTAATTTATATATGTTTCTATTTTCATTTTAAATAGAGCTTATATATATATATGGGTATATATATATATATACCCATTTAATAATAATTCTTATTAGTAAATCTTATATATATATAAAATATATATATATATATAAAAGATAGATATAAGATATATATATATATATATATATATATATATATATAAGATTTTTGGAATCCATTCCAATTAAAGTTTTATCTGTTGTTAATTTTTTCTTTATAGTTAAGTGAAGTGAAACGTAGTTGTAAATTATGAACTCGATCTTGTGTTTATCTTATATTACTAAATTATTAAATGGGTGTTACTGGATTTCAAGTTTCTACAACTTCGAATTTGATAAAGTGATTCGAATCGATTTTATGTCATAGAATTACATTTGGGCGATGAGTTTGGCCCTCAAAGTTACAATCTGTGGCACTTTCTATCACAAATTGGAGTTATTATTGGAAATTGGATTTCGCGTAGTCATCTATACCAAATTACAGAAACCTTTGTGGTGATTTTATATTTTGCGTTGCAAAAAAGAAATTGCCTAACAGTAATGCTACTTACTTATTGTATTCATAGAGAGTTACATAATTTGCTTTACTTATTGATTTTTTCAGTAACAATATAATAATGAAACATACGTATAGGTATTCAAGAAATAAAAATACAATCAAGTGTATTAGTCGAGACATATGAAGTGATGGCCCTTGCTCATAAAATTATGTTTTACATTAAATAAGAAAATAATATGCTTATGGTCTAGTAATAGTTCCATTTAAAGTATAAATTCGTGTTTATCGAAAATATAAAATAATTGAACAAACGTATTATCTCTTAAAATGAGGATTTATTTAGCATTTAGAGTATCGTAAGAAGTCTACGTAATATTCCACTATTCTCGAAGTAAATATTTCCTTAGATGTCATTGCTGGATTTAGCATTTATTTTAATTTAGTATTTAACATAATTACAACAAATCATTGAAAATTGATTTAGTTTAAATTCCAAGATTTTCATATATAAAGGCTGTTTCAAATTGCGCGGTTTTTTTTAAGAATAAATAAAATATAGATGGCGCACTGAATTTGTCTGGGTATGTGGCATTTAAAAAGTGTGATGTATGACATTTATAAAAATGGCTTCGGTACAACAACGCGTTCAAATTGTTGAATTATTTTATGAAAATCAGCGTTCTGTGAAAACAGTTTTTAGAAAATTAAGTGAATTTTATGGTTTACATAATCAGCCATCTGAAAGCACTATTGGTCGAATTAATAAAAAATTTCAAGAGACCGGTTCCGTGGTTGATCAAAAAAGTAAAAAATACAGTCGTAGTGGTCGTTCACAGGAAAATATTGGTCTGGTTCGTGAAAGTGTTGCTGAAGATCCTGAAATATGTATTAGACGACGTTCACAACAACTAGAACTTAGTGGATCAACAACATGGTGTATTTTACACAAGGATTTAGCTCTGAAGGCGTATAAGGTTCAAATAGCACAGGAACTGAAGTCATTAGATCATTTAAAATGTCGTTCATTTGTCAATTTCATCAATGAACAACCAGCTGATTTTTCTCGATAAATAATGTTTTCCGATGAGGCACATTTTGAACTTGGTGGCTATGTTAATAAACAAAATTGCCGTATCTGGGGTGAGGAAAATCCACGAGTTATTCATGAGAAACCTATGCATCCTAAACGAGTTACTGTTTGGTGTGCATTATGGTCAGACGATGTAATTGGACCTTACTTCTTTGAAAATGCTGCTGGTGAAGCTGTAACTGTCAATGGTGATCGATATCGTCGGATTATAATCGAATTTTTGTGGCCTGAATTAATGAATATTGATCTAGAGGATATGTGGCTTCAACAGGATGGCGCTACACCTCATTTTGCACACGAATCAATTGATTTATTGAGAAAAAAATTTCCTGGAGGTGTAATCTCAAGAGACGGTGATGTTAATTAGCCACCAAGATCATGAGATTGGACATCATTAAACTATTTTCTTTAGGGTTATGTGAAAAGTGAGGTTTATAAAAACAATCCACAATCAATTCCTGGTTTGAAAGATGAAATTATTCTTGTCATTGGTGAGATAGAGTCCCAATTATGTCAAAATGTCATTGAAAATTTTAACAAAAGAGTGGACGTCTGTGGAGCTACAGAAGGAGGCCATTTGGCAGATATTATTTTTCGCATATAAATGTCATAACTGACACTTCAATTACCAAGAGAAAGTGTTTGAAAGTGAATGTAAATTATGTGTTTTTTGAATTCTTAAAAAGAAACGCGAAATTTGAAACACGCTTTACTTGGAACGTCCAAAGTGAAGCCCGCTTGTGCAAAATTTCCAGCAGTTGTGAGGTTTATATACAGTCTTCACTACGTTATTACCTTTAAAATGTCTACAGATAGTGTTTTATTCTTTCTCTTACTATATCTACCCCTAAGTATGAGCAGATAGAGTTGAGTTCATTGTCTTGTTTTAAGAATTTACTATTAGCAAAAGAAATACCACCAACAAAACTGTGGACCTTATTTTTGGTAGGAGGATGATAAATATCGTATATTTTAATTTGGGACTTTGGGACCACTATGCTGCACTGGTATATTTTATAAACATACCAGAGAAATGGCAACATAGTATGAGGAAAGTATATTAGGCGTGTTCGAGTTAACGCACAGAGTAAACGTGTAGTAGGGCGTTCCAGATTTCATATTTCAAACTATATGAATGTGAAATTTCCACCGTAAGCATATACTCCGTGCACGCTCCATGCGTTAAATCGGGTAATCAACATTAACCAATTAGAAATTTGAAACTTAACGAATCTTATGTTTTATAAGGATGTATTAGTTATTTTAAAATTTATCTTTCGCTTAATGTAACCAGTTAAAGCTTAGGTATATGATTTATTTATAATTTCTTAATACCCATGGTCCATTTACTGCGAACTTCTGTACTCCAAAGCAGTGCATGAAATATTAAATAAGTATTAAAGTTATGCTATGGAGTAATTACGTAAATACGGTAATTGACTTTAGGTACAGTGAAGTAAATCATAATTTCTATTTACTTGCAGAAGTTTATTAAAGTTTGTACAAACGTAATAGAGAATAAATAGTCGCTAGTTAACTTTGTAAATTATGTAAAATCCTTAAATATGTATTTTATTTTTTAACATAGTTGCCAAAGACAAATATTTTAATGTTTTCCTAACATTTATTAATAAAAGAACCGGAATGTTCGTCTTGCAATTCTAGACATTCGTGTTTCCTTAGTAGAATTCTGTGCTTTAAATACTTTTCAAAAAAAGGGAAATGTAATATTTTTTTGTTCTTCTGTCAATTGCTCCAAAATCTTTTTATATCACTTCTGGGAGGTAGATGTTTTTTTCTAATAGAAAAAAGTAATAATAAAACTATGTGTACAGTAAATCAAAATTAAAGCTTTTTAAAGTGAAATAATGATTACCAAGGTAATGTTTCTTGTTTTATAAATGGTGAATTAAAACTGGGTGTATTTCAATATTAATTTGAAAGCCTATTTATAGAAATGTGATGAAACAATCGTGATTTTTGTTATATACACTTATATAAAAATTCCAGGAAATGAAAAATAATGTACATATTAGCTTATAAGTACTTGACCAAGCTTTATCTAATATCTTTCTTATATTCTAGAAGACGTTAGTTATTTCTTTGAGTAAATTCATGTAACCATTTTCATTAACAGTTTCTGCCATTGATACTTGTTGATTGTTGTCATTATATTATTACTATCGTCGTCTTGATTTGAATTTTCTTCTTTAGCACTACATTTAAACCAATTTCGATTTCGCCCACTGTTTTGCCATTTGGTAAAGGTCGTTTGGTAGCCAATAACGACTTTTATGATGCAATTACTCCGGCAATATATTTTCCCAGTTTTGTAATGGCTACTAAAATTGAAACTGATTATTTAAGTGCTTCCAATGTATATACAATGATATTAAGAGCAGAATTTTCTGACGATTAGTCGACTCATTCACGCATAACTTGAGTTATCTTCTTTAGTCCGTAAACTGATGGTAGCTTTTTCGGCGTTCATAATTGTGACACAATTGAACTGAACCGCACAAAACTCCTACCACAATAAAGACAATTGTACAAACGAGGTATATGCTTGGCAAGAAGAAAGATAACTAAACTCCTTGCACTTCTACTTATTCCACATACTTATTTAAAAAAGCACAAGGGTGGATATTACAGCAATATACGAGGGAGCGTTTTTATATTCGCGGAATGAGCGGGTTGTAGAGGGGTGAGTAGGTGCATTGGGGGCGTGGCCTGTGCAGCGACTCATGATTAGTATAAATACGAAGTTTCATTGTTATTAGACAGTTAGTCTTTGAGCTATCGTCAACCAAGTAACATAATCAGGAGTGAAAAGTGAAATATGGAAAAAATCGAATATCGTGCCGTTATAAAGTTCCTTACCAGGCAAGGAAAATCAGTACTGGAGACGAAACTTGGGTTCATCATTATGAACTTGAGTCCAAACAAGACTCCATGCAGTGGCATAAAAAGGGCACAGCACCTCCCAAGAAATTTAAAGTGTCACAATCAGCTGGGAAACTCATGGCAACGGTATTTTGGGACTTGGAAGGAATATTGTTGATTGATTATAAAGATAAAGGTGTTTCTATAACCGGAGAATATTACGCTTCAATATTAGAACGACTAAAAGAAGCCATTAAAGAGAAAAGACGGGGAAAATTGACAAAAGGTGTTCTGCTTTTGCACGACAACGCGCCCGTCCACAAGAGCCGCGTTGCGTTAGCTGCCCTGCATAAGGTGGGCTTCGAAATTGTAAATCACCCACCCTACAGCCCAGACCTGGCCCCGAGTGATTATTACCTATTTCCGAAAATGAAAAAAGAGATGTGGGGTAAAAAATTTACTGCCGATGATGAAGTCAAGGAGACAGTTTCGGCGTATTTTGCAGATAAAGAGAAATCATTTTTTTATAAGGGTATAAATAAATTAATTGAAAGATGTGAAAAATGTATCCGTCTTGCAGGTGAATATATTGAAAAAGAAAAATAATTTGGTTTTTTTATTTCCACCTCTTGTCCCCCATTCCGCGAATATAAAAACGCTCCCTCGTATATGTACATAAGTAACAAAACTGTTTAATTAATTATAGCTTGTTTAAAACTGGTTCAGGCAACTAAATTACACTACCTTGTTCAAATCGGACCTACAAAGTATCATTGGAAGTTTACAGCCAACGAGGAATACTTAAAGATAAAAAAAGGATCTTCGTTATGTAGTTAAACCAGGAGTGATGGGTGACTACCACTATGGCTAAAATAAGCTTCACAAACGGTATAATGGATATTAGCATTATAAAATTTTGATAAAATCTTCTAATATTTAAAGAGCAACTGTTACTCCTGATTATATATTTGTCACTAATAGGAATGTAAGACCAGAAGACATACTCTATTTATATTCAGTCAAAGCGTGGGACCTCCATTAAGTAGTATTCTTAAGCAAAATCTTAGCACAATTTTATGTATTGGTTTAAAAATGAGTAGAGCATTTGTTCATTTTATTTGAAATAAAAACCGCGGTTGGAATAATCAGTTTCTACACAATAATTTTAGGGTTTCATTAATTTGATTTCTACATTATTTCAAGAACATTAAATAAAAGTTCTATCAATCTATTTTAAAGCGTTTAATATAGTTACCTCGTTTGTATTACGCTGTAACTACACTTTAATATCTTAACGTACTTTAACTATAAACATAACTGCCATTATATATACGCAAAGGCTCTTTGATGTTAGTAGTTAAAAGATATCAAGTAAGGCATAGAAATTGAAGAGTGGTAATCGTTCTATCTAATCGTCTTTAATGCAACATAAACATTTTATGATTATGATAAGTCGTTTCATTTGGTATATCATTTTTATGGTTGCCTGCATGCGTCTCATATTGTTTTATTTTTTTATACAATTTCTTTTTCTATTTTCGACCTTGCTTTTTGTAATTATTTACTTTTGATTATCAGGGAAAACAATATCAACTGTGTTTAGAAGTTGACGATAAACTTGAATTTTTTACGCTTATATCCATTTCATTTTTATAAATTAATACGTTGGTAAAATATTATTAATAATAATAGTAGTAGTCTTGTGTTAATTATAATAATTGTTGTTACTACTAAAAAATTTATTTCTAAAATTCGAATGTAAAATGAAATAGTGAACACACCGAACACATGAAAACGTATTGTGAGCAAGTTGTAGTATTAGAAAGTTATTGCAGTACCATGAATTTTCTGTATTTACGGTTTAACGGCGGTTATAAAATTGCTAAAATTCAGTTTATAGAAAATGTGAATTCCAGTAATTTAGATAATTTTTCCATCCTAATTTTTTAATTTGATATAATCATAATTATTGAGTTATTTACATCACATCTTGCTATTAATCTATAGGTATGTGTTAAGATGGATAAAACATATTACCTAAATACGAGAACGAATCAAATTTTTCTATTAATTCCAAAAATATAAATTAACAAAGTTATTTTTCTATGCAATCTTCTGATTTGAAAATTCATTTTTGTCAACGGATAGAAAGTTGATATTGCCTATATGAAAAGAAAGTGGTTGTGACAGCGGCCAATTAAGCGCAAACGCTTAGAGAACAATATCGTCCAAGGATCTCTGCTCTTCAAGCACTACCATGTGGTGATAAGTAGAGACTGTAGAAGGTGTGTTCTAGTTGCAGATTTTGATTTTCGGTAATGAAGACACCCATATTTTAAACAATTAATCGATGTCTTTCCCGAGAAGGTGAGGACCACTTTGATTCATTAATTCACACGAATGGTCCTGGCTTACGACACCTTCCCGTATTCATAAATTTTTTTATGTTACTCGTACACTTGTTTCTCTTTAAGAGTGTTGTCCTCAAATTGTGCTTGAAGTTTTCTCGGAATACTGTCTTCTGCCGTATGAAATTTTATTATAATGCTTTGCGCAACGGACAACGTAATTTCTTTTTCTGATATCGCCTGATATATACATAGCTTGACGCCGCATTACTTTGTATCTAATACTGAGGTTACAGTCTCTACATATGCCAACCTTCTACGCTTATAAGCCATGTTCCGATCTATTCCCTACAAGGCGCGTAAATGAAAAATTGGAGTAGAATGACTTAATGAGAATTGAAATTCAAAACAAAACAAATAATTTCGAATATTAGGTCTTTGCTATTCTTCAAAATATGGTATTTTGCTTCAATGTCAACCTATCAACCAACGATACTGAAGTTTAGTTTTGCCATTTTATTTAAATTTAGAAATTTTAAAATACCGCTCCGTTTTTACATCAAGGAATATTTGGCTAGGGCATTTACATGCCTGAACGAGAGAGAAACGTATTGTTTTTCCATTATTTTGTTGTATCGCAATCCATACAATAACCCACAGAGAATATATCTTTAATACACCGTAGTTTACCAGATGAGTGTTTGATACTCGAAACGCGTGGGTGTTATTAATATTTGAATTATTCTCATTCATGGTAAATGATGCTTAGAGACGATGTCTCCGCGGTTTGCTTTTAGAAGAATTTTCAGCTAGTTGCTCATATTAATGAGGATATGAACTAATGAAATATATTACCTATTATTTTACACTTAATGAAAGTCTAGGAATTTTTTTTTGTACTGATATTAGTTTTGACATTGATGTTCTTAAGCCTAGAATATAAATCTTATCTACAAGACGATGTTATCCAAAATCTTCGTCAAATTTAAGACTACAAAATAGAACATGGAAATAAATGGCTCAATTCGATTTCTTCACCTATAGTTTTTATTATACACACACATATATTCATTACAAGCATATTTATTTAGCAAAAATTAATTTCTAACAAATTAGAAATTTATTGTAATGAAGTGCGCAAAACGCGTGATTGCAAGTTGTCATTCTTCTAATCTCATATGGACAAAGTACATATTTTTGTATATCCTTTTTCTTTGGAGCTCTGTTTTCTAAATTGCTTTTAATAGCTTGTATAATTGATGTTGATGAAGTTGGTATTATATTTTGCTTTTTTAACTTTGAACGCACTAATAAATGCTGCAAAATTGCGCCTACATAAAGCTTTGTAGTGTTTTTATTGATGGTTATAGGTCTAAATTATACAAGAATTTATGAAGACAATATTGATGATTCCTCAAAATATATAACGGTCATCTTTTAATTTCTCAACTCCAACTTACGTTGGAACATATTTGACCAAATTATCTGCTTTCGCCGAATTATAAAACTAACTGTTTGAAGCTTCGGAGTTTCGGGCATTTTTATTTTTCTTCAATATTTACGAAGATTTTTGTTTTGATCAAAACAAAATATCGATGTATTCGCTTTTCGATTTCTGGTGTCTAATAGTTCAGGTTTTATTTCATTCTTATTAGTTTAGGATAAAATGGCTTGGATAGTTTTATCATTAGATGATTTGATATTTATTTGTAAACTTGTATGATAAACAATCTTCTCTACGATAGAATCAATGAATAGTAGAGAAAATACATCTACAGATTCACTAGCGTACTTTGTTTCAACTTGAGTAGAGTGTAAAATATGTTAAATATTCTTTGCAGACCTTCTTCCAACATTTAATTTGCATTCGGTAGTCCAACAATGACCATTTCTTCCCTTATAGTATTATACTATATTAGGACTCGGTGTTAAACGATAGTACATCATCATCCTCTAAAAGATGAACACCATTTTCTTGATTTGAATTTTTATGTTAGAACATTAGAAACTGAATCTGTGCTTAAGGTAAACTTATTTATAGCACTTTTACGAATATTACAATTATATTCAGTATCATTATCTTGTTAGTTGAATCTCTTTAGTCTGATCTCTTTTATTAACATTTTCATAAACACTCACGTCGATATCATCTTCAAACAACTTATTTGCTTCTATCTTTATTTTTACACCGGTTAATGGATGCCGTATTTCTTAGTTTTAAGCCATATTTCTGATAATATAGTTTGAAACATCGCAGGCAAATATACTTATATAATATAAACTACTGGGAAATTTTTACTCTAACTATGTAGACACTACCGGCGCAATCCTTCGTATGCTATCTAGTCATACAAAATTATGTGAAGCTATGTCTACGTCCTTCGGTAAATTTTGGAAATTTTCGTACATTGTTTTCATAGTAGTCAGTATCAGTTTGTGTTCTAAGGACAATAAGATTATATATTTCCTATTGCTACTGAAGTAAGTAAAGTGGTTCTATTTATAATACAATTTTACATTTGCCAGTTATTACTGAGCCCTATAGTTACAATACTTAAATACTATAAGTTTCTTCTTAAAAAAAATCAAAATATATTCAAGTGTTAATAAACGATGTTCTACCTTAAATTACTTTTAACACACTTAAAAAGAAAATCATTTATTTAAATTTTAATTTAACAGGATATCTAATAATAGAAATGATGGACACACATATGTATATCGTCAAATCCCATAAAACCCACTTGATGAAAACATTTGGGTTTTCTCATAAAAATATAAAAATATCTTTAGATACTTGCACGCCAAAATAATTATATTTTTATCATTTACTTCAGTTGTGTCAGTCGTGTACTTTTAAAAGATATACACAATTTTAAACGAAATTTTATGAAATTAAAAAAAACAAACTCACAATTACTAACAATTAATGCATTTTTTAATGCACATGAAAAGAAAAGTTTTTAAAATAAATTAATTATTTATAAAAATATTATGTATCGAATGAGAATGAGCAGGTGGTTACGACATCAAAATTCTTTATTTAAATTATATAGCATTCAAAAAAGTGAAAAAGTTACTAACGCATTACTTAGTTATAAACAAATATATAATTTTGTAAAAGTATTATTAATACAAACAAAATCCGTAAAGATAAAAATAGATTCCTAAAAACATAAATAAAAATAAATTAATCAATGAACAAACATGACAAAATTTTTAGTGGTAGAGATAAATTATTGGTAGTAATCTAAAAATTACATACGTATATAATTTTTGAAATATCTAGGTATAAAGTCTTTTAAGATGTAAATTAATTAATAAGGTATGCAAAATATTTATTAACCTAATAAAAAACAGGAAAGAGTTATGTACATGTAATTATCTACGAATTTAAGAAGACATTAAAGCTTTAAAAAATTTTTGATAGGCATTTATTTGTTTTTTAAATAAAATAAATACTAATAACTTAAGAAACGATGAGCATACCGTTGAATCCAGTAGGCCTGAAATTCAGATCCTTTAAATACAAAAATAATGAAAACTAACTTCAGAAAACATCACTTTATAAGTCCATGAATTTTTTCTGTTTTCCATAAGATATTTATTAATATAAATACAAAAAGATCAATCAAATATAGATATATTACCCGTTTTCTTCGATAACCTGCAATTTTTTGTGAGTTTTATAATTCTGCGTTCATAGAAGGACCCATCTTCATCGGTGAACAACTTTGCAAGGTGCTGATTCACAGCCTCATTTAAATCGAATGCTGTATAATGCAAGGAGTTTCGAAGGGAGCGAAACAAGTAGAAGACTGAAGGCGCTGCTGTGGCACCAGCATGGTGGGTTTGGTAGCGCGTTCTATCAGAGAACCAATAATTTTTGGTGACTGATCAAACTTGTGTGTTGTTGCGCGTTAACATGGTGAAGTATCTCTTCTTTATGGCTAGCGAGTTTTGATATGGTTGATGGAGTCGCGCAAAGTGTTCAATGACTGACACTACGCACTTGGATGTATTGCTTTCTTCTTTGATGGAAAAACATCATACCCAACATCTTTAAAATCCCACTATGATGAGAGAATAACTTTCCTTTGATGAATGTCTATTTTCGATGACATTTTAGACGAATCTTTGTCAGGACTAAGATTGCTTTTGTGCCACATTGTTGTAAACCATCCACTGCTCTTCGCCATTTAACTTTTGCATCAAATGACCATCCTCTCGTTTATGAGGCATATCTCAGATGTTTATATGCGTCATCAAGCGGATTAATTTTTTATATTAAATACCTAGTATTAATTCTTATAAATACAAAACTTATTCACTTTTATACAAATTCATCCTTTCACAAAATTCTCTTTTACAACCATTTTCGCTTGTAAACTTTAATTAAATCATATCCATTGCTTATTTTTTTATTAGATATGATGTTATTTCTATGTATTTCACATATATTATACTCAATTTTAATACCTTATATTCTAGCTAATTCATTAATAATCTCTCTATCTCTGTATTAAATATTGATCAACTTTATTATTTTATTATCTTTTCTTTGATCTTTTAATATATTTCTAATAACGTTTTTACTAATAATTCCATCTCCTTGTCCCAAATTAATTTTGTCAAATTTTCTTTATTTTACTTTATTCTGTTTACGTTACAACGTTATACTAATTTACACTCATTTATATTTTTAGATGACATGTGTATTCATTTCAAAGAGGATAAATTCAACCGTATAAATTTTTACAAGATATCTTAACATATTCAGAATCATCATAATTTAAAATTGCATAACTGATGAAATATTGGTTTAAACCTCTTATTAGCTTTTGTTTTAATACGTAAGAATTGCAAATAATATTATTTATGATTCCTCGATAAACATTTTAATTTTAAATAATAATTTTCACACAAAATTTTAAGATTTTGATCTATATTCAAGTATAAAAATACTATGACTGGTCTATGTCTCTTCTTCTAATTCATGTATATATATGTATATACACAGCCTGTTTGGTAAAATCCATTTATTTCATTCAAAGTAGTCGGCTTCAATACAACGTTTTGCACGGTAATTAATATGCCGAATGAATTTTTAAGTTAATCTTTGGAGATGTCCCTCAAGGTCGCTGTCGACGCCTTTTTAATGGCTTCGACGTCGGTTTAACACTGTCTTTTCATTGGGAAATGTAGTTTGGAGAATAGAAACAAATCATACGAGTCCAAATCCGGTAGATACGGTTTATGGCTCATGATTAAAATGCCATTCGTAGTTAGAAAATCAGTGATAAGCGTCGAGCGATTAGATGGTGCATTCATGAAACAAACGCCAGCTACAATTTTCACGATATTGAGAGCGCACACGACGAATACGCGCCAAAAGGCGCTTGATAACACCAAGATAATATACACCATTGACTATTTGACTAGTTGATACAAACTCATTGTGCACTATGCCTTTCGAATCATAAAAACAAATCAATGTTGTCTTCACTTTCGATTTCTCCAAACGGCTTTTTTTTCGGCCTCTCTTCGCTTGGACGCTTTCATTTAGAGCTTTGACACTTGGTCTCTGGATGATATTGGAAAACACCACGTCTCATCGCCAGTTGCAATAGAATATCTGTTTGTTGAAGCTTTTGTCCTTTTTTGAGTCTTTAATCAAGTCTGTACAATGTTGAATTCGGTTAGCTTGTGTGGTACAAACCTTGCACAAATCTTTCTCAGCTTCAAACGCTGTGTCAAAATGTGATGAATTGAATCTTTGGAAATATCTAATTCCATTCCCACATATCGCAATGAGGATTTCGACTCATATCTAATAAATTCACGCCCAAGTTCGATGTTACTTTCCGCAGCCATATGAACGGTTTCCGAGGCAGGGAAACATTTTGTATATAAATATATACCATTTCTTTATTATCTACAAACGAATAAACAGGCAAGGCAATTTATGAATAAGCAACAAAAACAAAAATCAAATGCGATGCTCAAAATACCCTCTCCGCATTTCGCGTCATCCCTTCTGCAAGAATCTTCGAATTCCTTTGAAAACATTCACATTAGCTCAGATGTGGTGACATGTTGTGGCTGTTGTGAAATGGAGAGTTACATCGATCCTTTAAGATATATTGTTGACGTTTTATTTATAAACAAATTAACTATTTTCAGGTTAATGTTATTACGCAAAAATTGAATATAAATTTTCTCTAGTTATCGTTGCACAGCATTAACATTTCGTTTAGGCACGTTTGAAAATTTTGATGGCACACACAAAAACAACATTATTTTTTTATAAGTTATTTATTTTTCTTAGTAGAAATGAATTAAGAATTATTAATCTGCACGAATGAAATTTTATTGTGGCACGTTACCTATTTACAAAGGAATTTTTATGATTTAATGGTACTGACATCAGAAAAGGTTCGCCATCTCTGGTTTAGGGTATCGTTTATTGTAAACTACTTTCCTCTATTATTTTGCAATTTTAAATGTATCTTGCCTGATTTTATATTTTTAGAGGTAAAGTGTTTCTGATGGACAAAGAATTACATATTCTTTTGCCTTTGATTGTTATTTCGGTGCTGGCTTCCTCTGGTATATAAGTTGTTCCCTCTTATCTCATGGGAAGGGTCTGGGCGATACATTTATGTTTAAACTGAAACTTATTCAAATGGACTTATGTACATTTTCAGAATTTCAAGAAATTGTATACGAACTTTAGGAACAGTGTTTCATTCCTTATTGAGACTGTGGAATACAATTCTCACATAATAAGAAATTCTTCAGTTTCTGAAATACTGTAAACGTATCACTGCATTGATTGTGTTTGAATTAAGATAAACGATATATGAATGAACGTATTCTTTTGAAAATTATTCAACTTTTCTGTTATATATTGTACATGTATGTATACATAGATGAAACTTTTTTATTGAGATTCTAACTATTTTGGCTAATGAATTAATGTACATAAATACATAACGTAATACTTCTATTTTTTACTATATTTTCTGTACATTTGAACGTTGTTGCATACTGCATGTTTATTTCTATATAAAGCATAAAATACACAGCAATATGTACAAGTAATAGAATAAGTTTTGACAATTAATTTTCTTATAATTAATTAAACTATTTATTTACTTATAAAGAAATTCTTATTAAAACTTTGACAAGTATGAAAACAACAATCAATATTTCGTGATATTCTATCATGAGTAACATTCTAAACATAACAACACATCCCTTTACTTGTTAAACGGATTTAACTTAAACATGCTCTGAATTTATAGTATTCTGCCCTTTACCAAACATGATCTTGCAACATGTCTACCCTGTCAACAGGTGTTCGTGCGAAATTTCGTGTAGAATTGCGTTTCGTCGGACTATATTTTAGAGAAAAAAAGCAGTCCCTAATAAAGTTTATCATTTTAAAAGGTTCAATTTTCGAATATTATAATATAAATATTTTCAAATAGAAAATTAAGACTAGTTTCTCTAATCAGAATTTGATTGAATGTTTATAAATTGAATATAAACACTGTAAAACGTTAACAGAAGTTGACATGTGTTAACAGTAACTGTCTATAATGCAATAATATTAAACTAAAAATAATCAAGGAATTATGAATAGGAAAAAATAGAAAAGCACCACAAGATTATTTATTATTTAGGTGATGTCATTAAACAAATTTTTATTTCTGTCCTCTGTTTAAAATTCCAATATCTGTGTTGCACATTATGAATAAGTTATTTCTTCAGGAAGTTTTAGGAAAAATAATGAAAAACGGATAAGTAGTCTTTATAATATCGAACATTTATTTAATTTACTATTATTTCTTACTGAGAGTTAGAGGTTTGGTATTTTTTATTTGAAAATATCTTCTTAAAAAGGATAGCATCCACGCATCTAGATAATGGCATGTATTTGATCAACGCATAGGAAATATCGGATTTAATTTGTTAGTTTTGAAACTACAATACTTAGTATTTCGAAAGATAATTTTTATCAACGGTTTGGACACACTGCCCCTAATGACCAATGAACAATGAACAACAAATATTATTTTAAAAAATTTAATCTCTTAAGCTGCTAGAAACGTCAACTGCGCTTTCAACCCTTTTCCAACAAACATTATTTTAAAGAATTTAATCTCTTAAGCTGCTAAAAGCGTCAACTGCACCTTCAACACTTTTCCAGTAAATATATTTTTTACATGACAAAATAATCATAAGTCAAATGTCCATTAAAGCGTTCGTAAAATTATTTGTGTTATGAAACGAAATACAATTTTTTAGGTTATTTTAAAAGAATGGATATTAATTTTACTATTGAATACTAATAATAAATATTTATTTGGTTAGAATGCTTCGCGGAAAAGAAATAGATAGTGACCACTTCTTTCACGAGAAAGACAAAATTAACGTTACTAAATGAAAAGAACCCCAAGGAAACTAAAATATGGAAAAAAGGAAAAATAAAAAGTTATAGGATAAGAGACGTATAAATAAGAACTTAAAATTAACAGAAGCTGGACTGAAATAGGACGAATTCAAGAGGATATTGAAGAAAACGGTCAAGAAAATGTGCTGAGTAGTAAAAAAATAAGAGAAAGTAATGTTGAAATGATAGAATGGTGGAACGCAAAAGCAAAGTGGCAGAGAAGTACTAAAAATAGAGACGACTATGAAGTATAAACAAGGGATATAGAAGGGGAATCTATAAAACAAATATGGGCAAAATTTCGAGAGAAGTTCAAAGAATTATATATAGGAAACCAAAACCAATTCTAAAATATAATGCAAAATGCAAGAATTAAAAACTAGAAATTCAAAGACAAGAATTGTAAAATAGTAGAGGAAAACATAATGGGACAAGTGGTGTTACAGTGCTTCGGCACTGCAGGTTCTTAATTGGTTGATGGGACAAAAGTTACTAGACTGGAGGTAATGATGTAGCATTTATTATAAATATTACATGTTAGTATGACATATAAAGGTGTGAATGGATTTATTAACTAACAAAAGTTTCTTGAAAGAGACAAAACAAAAAAACATACAAAAGAATACGTTATATCGTTAATCTATCTAACGTATTTAATAACCTAACTAATGTATGAATCTTTACTTCCGTATACTTACATATATTGTTTACAAGTTATTACGATTAATGAAACAAATATTTACGTATCATAACTACTAACGTAATTTAATTAGTTATTACAGAATGTCATTTACAAAATGATTTAATCTGACCTGTTCGTGGCTTGCAGAGATGCGACGATGCTGGGTCCCAAAACAAAAGGAAAAGAGGGCGAACTCCCAGGAGAGAGAACCAAGCCCAAACGGCACACACAGAGAATAAAGAAAACCCTACAGATCACAATACTGTAACAAATTACTTTAAAGGAGTCAGACATACCTGTAGATGTTGTTCAGGGTTTTACTCCATGAACCACGCTTGAAATGGTAGACGTCGCTTTTTAATTGATGAGTTTTATTTACCCTTAACACGATGTTTTCATGTGCTTACAATTTCATATATCCCTCCAACGGAGGAGCACTGTCTCAAATTATTTTAGTGACCGTCTTCCCCAACGTCTGGTTCGTCTCTGCCTCTCCTCATCGGGGTGCGGAGAGATGCGAGGGGAAGGGGGGAGCTATTAAGGCAGCTAAACTGAGTCAACATAAGAATGACATCATGCTCAATCTTATGAGCGACAACAGGACTATTGAAAACAACTACGCTTCACAATGTGCAACAATGACCCTTAACATAATTGAACAAACACCGAATATACGAAAGTTACACTATATGAAAATGAATAGAAATGAAATACTAATACGCATTTGAACGTACATGATTTTAACGATAATACAAACGTTATACAGAGTTTTCGCAAATGAAACAAATAATATAGAAGAAGTGAATTAAACTGTAACAGTGGATACAACATTTTGAAGAACTGCTTTCTGAAGTAAAATTGATACTGAAGGATCGGAAAAAATGATGAAATTTAAAGTATGTTACACCTCAAATAGTAAAGTACGTCGTACAAAGAGGGATTGAAGCACTATAGAAAATTTTCAACAAAGGTGTTAAAGAAAAAGCTAAGTTCTAGACAATTGCAGAACGGAAACTATTGTGCCAACTTTGAAAAAAGGAAATAGTAGAAATTGTAACAATTCGTGAGTAATAATTTCAATTATTGTTCTGGAAATAATATATTCTGGAATTTTGGAAAGTCTAATACGAGAAAATCTGGATTAAAATTATTTGATTATTCACTACATCATTCTGGCGGTAAATTCTAATATAAATTTTTCTAAAAACGCTTTGTACGGTGTGATTTGTTAATTAATTTTTATTATATTAGTAGTAGAATCAGTTTTTCTTTATTCATTGAACTCAAAACATTTAGTATTGTAGTATCCGTTATTCCTTACCAATACTAAATATAAACTTTTCCTCAATAAAGCTATATTTGAGTTACAAATTAATTAGATTAAAAAGGAAAAATGATGTAACTAAAGATAATAATGATGATAATCAATCAAATTAATCAATTTATTTTGAAAGTAGTGTATATATATAATTTCAATACGTAGTACAGTATTTGATTCATCAAATTAAAAAGTTTTACAAAAATAATACGTATAAACGGGAAAATAATTCAAATATCGCACATAGATAAAGAAATCAAAACACCGTTTAGTCGTTTGGTACTTACAAAAAAGTGATATAAATAAGCAATGCCTTCTCTAAATCTGAACGGTCTGGAAAATATCACTGTCATTTTTAGTACTAACAGAAATAATGAACCATAATTTCTTTGAAATAAATTTGGCTAGCTTGTAGCTATTCCTTAACAACTTTTTGCTTCCTGCTGTATGAATTTTCTCTATTTATCAAAATATTTTTCAAACACTGTTGCATTCATTTTCTCACGATAGTATTCAGTTTTCTTGCCTTAGAAAAGCATCAACCCTCCATCAACAAATCCATGTTCAGGTCCAACGTATAAAGTATTGAGCCTCTTTTCCTTTCTGACGGGTTTCTTAGTGTTGTAGACAGGGCTGTAATTATTGCTTGACGTCGATTTTCAGTACTTTTATTTTTCCAGACTTTTGTTTTGTATGACCTTCACTAACCAAAGTACTATTTAAATAATAAATTGATCGATCTTCCATTTTAAACATCGTAATTAAGATTAAATGTTTTCGTCTGGATGTAATGATTTCATCGTTCTATTAGAATGCGTTTACGGTTTTTTTTCATGTACTTGAGGTTAATTTGCTTCATAAACTTTTAAAGTGATGAGAGGCGCATTTGTGACAAATCTGGATATTTCTTTTTATTTCCATTTTTCCTAAGCAAGAAGAAAGCATGCACAATCCGTCGCACAGACTGTTTAATTGTTTCATCATATGTAACAGCAATACGAGGTCGTTTTTCTTCCTGTTTAGATGTAGTAATTGTGCCAGTCTTGTCATATTCCTTTATGGTCCGATACACTGACGATTTTGCAACTCTTTAAATCAGCAAATTTTAACATTTGCTTCAATATACAATCTTTCAAAACTCATTGAATTTTAGAAGTGATAACTGTTACTAAGATCCGTTTTTTCTTATACACATTCAGAATGTACTGCTTTTCAGCTATCGATAAATGTGAAATCTAAACATTTGCATTTTTTGGAGACTAGTATGATCCTGAACTTGTTGGGTACAATAGCATGGTACCTTAAACGCATCGCAATTTCAAGAAAAAGCTGGTTGGTTTACGTTTGAAAAGGCAATAGAACAGCAGAACGCAAAAGCACATACAATATGAAATCTAATAAGCATTAGACGTAGATATGTTAAATATTAAATTTATTGCATATTTTATTTATATAAACCTGTCTGCTAAACAATCAATAACACATGAATGTTTTAGAATAGATTTAAAATGCTCCTCTCAAAAGAAGGTAAACTAGTGTTTACCATCTCCTGCACGTAAACATAAATAACAAAAGCCAGCTAAGTAAATAATTCATAAGTTGTTTTTATTATCATACCCTAAGAAACCACATTTCTATATACCAGTTTAAATACTGAAAGTTTACGAAATAATCTACACATAAATAGAATAAAAAAAACGAATAAAGAATTAGTTAATCTAATATTAAAACAAAGATATAAATGGTAACAGTTATTACTAAATCAGTGCAATATGGAAAGGTATAATAAATTAAATAAAATGAAACGACTAACAATAATACCAATATTGAAATAACCAAAAGCAGTTGTGTAGACACTATAAAGAAGTAGAGCACTTATGAAAAACCAATAAATTATGGAAATAAAATACCTTACTTTTTCAAAAATAAGTTTCAATTTAAAAACTAAATGCTCTTCTCTTAATGAAATGTATATATGAAATGTATGTAATAACTAGCTACCGAATATGTGTGCAGTTCGCACGGAATGTACATCTAGTTTTTATGAAAATGTGCTTTATAAGTCGGTTATCTGGATATTTATGGGTTACAGAGTTTGTCAAAGAAACTATAACGTTAAATTTTACTGGAAGATAGGCACTAATTGAAGAGAAGAATATAAACAGGGATATTGGTAAGCATGAACTAAATAAACATTACTTTACAGACTAATATACAAATTAAACATTAGAATGATAGTAGAATAGGTAAAAAGTAATAAAACGCTATAGACCAAAACGCCATTCGATATGAATAGTAGGAGCAAATTAAATTTATATTTATAATTAAGCAGGTTTTCTAATACCTCTGGCATTTCCGATTTTGATAATACCAGATATATTTTTAAATATTTTTCAACTAGTCGGCCTGCACGTTATTAGAAAATTTCTTTAGTTACTTTTTAATTTTTGGCACAATCTATGCATTCAAATTATTACAAAATAATTTAAAAATTAAACAATACAAACTGAATTATCATTAATGTTAACTTCTAAATCTCCTAACTTTAGTTACATACTGCATATAATAATAATAATAATAATAATAATAGTTTATTTCCAAAAAGAAAAGAAAGAAATATACAAATTTATCCCTACAGTAAATCAAAATACAATTTCCATAATCCCCCCCCCCCCCCCGAAATCACAGGGTGCATCATCAACTTCAAACAAAGTTGTTCTTCCTATGCACCCTGAGACTAACAAACAAAGAAAAGGAAAATGCCTAAAAACTAAATTAACCTAAAATTCTGTAAGTAAATGCATAAAAAATAAAAAAAAACTTTTTTCAAATCATCAGATAAGATGAAGAGAAGACAACAGACAGCTATCTGGACAACAACTCTTGCTTCAAGAGAAATCTAAAACGTGGAAGGGAGAAGCACTTAAATTTACTAGGCATAGCACTGTAGACTTTAGCAATCTGGTATGAATACGAGCGCTCATACAATGCCGTTCGATGCATAGGCGGTGTGAGTGTGCCCCTAAATCTCATATTTAATGTGTGCACATCTGTGCTGAATGTAATTTTATTATATAAGTACGCAGGCCGCCCACACACCACGATTCTATGAAACAGAGTGGACATCTGCAAAGTTCGTCTATCTCTCATATTTAACCATCCAGCCACATTCAATTTGTGTGTGATGTGGTCAAATTTCTTTATACCGAATATCAATCTAAGACAAGAATGCTGGACTCTCTGCATACGTGAGACAGAATTAGCACTTAGACATGGACCATACAACTCACTGCCAAACGAAAAATGTGACACCAACGAGTCGCACAGGCTACGCTTGGTGTCAATCGCAAAACAGTGCCTATGGGGGAATATCAACTTTAAATTAATGTAAGCACGTCTAACGCATTGAAGAACATGCGTATCAAATCTCAGTTGAGTGTCCAAAACAACTCCTAAGTTTTTCGACTCAGATTGAACAGGTAGATCTACACCTGCAATATTAAGATTTACATTACTTTGAAGCAGGGAAACACCACTCCTATTTCTGAAAAGGAGAACCACTGTCTTTGAAGGATTCAATACAAGTGCATGCCGAGGTGAAAACTCTGAAATCAAATTCAGGTCACAATTAATATGCTGTATAGCCACCAGATTATCAGCGACAGAAAATGAGTGATAGATCTGAATATAATCAGCATACATATGCATTATGCAATGCCTTAGACTCGTATGAAAAAAGGCGGTATAAATAGTAAATAGAAGAGGACCCAATACTGAGCCCTGTGGAATACCACGAGTAATAGACCTGTAATGGGAAGATTTTCCATTCAATGAGACACACTGGACCCTACCACTCAAATAATAAGTAAGCATCTTAACAGCCGATTGCAATAACCCGACATAATTCAAAATGGAGAAGAGAAGCTCATGATCAAGGGTATCAAAGGCTCGACTAAAATCCAATAAGGTAAGAACAGAGACATTACCAGCATTAGCAGCAGTGAGCAGATCATCAGAGACCTCAAGCAGAGCCGTCGTACAACTGTACCCCGCACGAAAGCCCGACTGAAAGTCAGGCAAGACCTTATTCATTTCGAAAAAATCCCTCAACTGACCATTCATAATTTTTTCAATGATTTTAGAAATTACTGGCAGGATACTTATCGGACGCAAGTTCTCGAAATTTGACGGATTCGAAGACTTCGGAACAGGCCGTACGACAGCCCTCGTCCATAATAAAGAAAAGTAAAGAAAAGTGATTTCTTTAAAAAAGATACAATTAAATAGCGAATACAAGCTTTCCCTAATTATTTTTCAAAGAAATTACTAAAAATGCAATTCGAAGTATATATATATATATATATATATGTATATATATATATATATAAATTTAAGAGATTTAGAAGGTAATATTAATGATAATTCAGTTTGTATTAATTAATTTTATATCTATTTTATTTCGTCCCATCGTCTTGTAGAATATCAGAAGCTATTTTCACCTCTGTTGTCAATGAATATTAACTAGATTTCCAAATACTCTACCTTTAGCCGTCGAAGCAACTACAAAATTACGACATCGTAGTTCTACAATTTACTAAGGAAGTTCCAGTGTAACTTGCACAAGGTAATCGTTGATATTCGCTTAATGAAATCTGTTATGGTCTCGAGTCCGGTATCTTGAGGGAACGTATCCTTCTGATAAACCAGGGAGCATCGAGGGTCATTCGTAACATCCGACTCTGAATCTTGTAACTTCGACACAGCGGTTAACCATTCAGCAGATGTGTCCAATATCGATGACTCTGTTCCCTTTGCTGATAAATAATTTTCAAGAACTATCTTTCACACGTTCTTAACTAAAATTAGTAATGAAATGTGTTTCTGGAAATTTTTAAGTGAGAATGCGTAATGAGCCACATTTATTTTGAAAAATATTTTTCTTTTAAAAAACATTGTCGGAAATTTCTTTGATACCTACCAGTGTCTCAAATAAGTGTTGGTAATAACTTATTATTGCGAAATTTAGTAATTAGATCTATATAATTTTACGCACACGGAGTAAAATGATTCGAAGTCTCCTTCCAGTAATATAATAGAAACAGTATTATTACATTTAAGTGTTATTATAAGAATTGCTATTGGGATATATGTACATAGAAGAAATAATTTCAAGTAGGAAGGAGGATTTTTTGAACTTTGTCGCTTCTGAAGTAATTAAACAATAAAAATGACATAAAATAATCAAAAATATGTTGATCACAATAATCGCAATTATACACACTATAGGGCACACCGCGTAGTTATTTAATTTATAGAAAAATCTTGCTTGGACCTAGACAAAAATCTCGTGGTACATTTAAATTGTTTTTGGATTAAAAATTTTATAAATAAGTGCGGATTATGTTTCTAAGTTAATGATAAATAGTTTAAAAACCTTTGGCACTTCAGTATATACCCTTTACATTGCTGCCAAAGATAGAATGTAGCTGATGATTTAATCCCCAGCTTTCTTCTACATGATGCAAGATTTGCTTTGGACAAAACCTTTAAAGTTAATTACCAATTTAGCAATTTAAACTTTAACTTTTCCCATGGTGTGGAAGCGTGCTACAATTAGTCCATTTTTCAAAATAGACAACAACGTTTTGTGTTGATGATTACAGACAATATCAATTTTGTCAAATTTTGCCAAGGTTTTTGGAAGTGTTACCTATTCTTGTCTACATTTTAATATCATAATAAGTATCTCATCCTGCCAGCATAGATTTGACCGTGGGAGATCTACCGGAACAAATCTTATAACCATATGTCAATTTATCAGTGAATGGCTTGATGCGCGTAGCCAGGTAGATGCCATTTGTACTGACTTTAGTAGTAGTGCTTTTGATACAATAGACCGAAGAATTTTTCTCGTGAAGTTGTCTGCATTTAGTTTGAGTTCTTCTCTCAAATTATGTTTTTTATAATTGCTATAATTCATTTCAATATTTTCTTTTATCGGGGGGTCCCACAGGGATCTCTTTTAAGGCCGCTGTTGTTTGTTCTTTTCATCAATGATTTGCTGACATTTCTATCACGTCTTGTATTGGCTTATGCGGACAATTTAAAAGCTTATCATTCTATCGGGTCCTCTATTATTTAGAAAAGTGCGACATGTGTATATCACTATAGAAGCAATTTCATGCACTTTCACAATCTTTATTAAAAAAGTGTGCATTTTGTTCAAAATTTCGTATGCATTAGAAGAAACTTAAACATTTCATGTTCCGTTCCTTTTCTGATAGTAACAGATGAAAATAAAATGTCTAGCAACTTTTGTGTATAGAATTTATTTGAAAATTTTACCATAACTTACGCACAAAAAATTAAACACGCTGTATAAGTTAGCCATACGCATTAATTTGAATAATATTAACATCTAAATTCTCACATATATACATGTAGCTGAAATAAGTAAGCATGTAAGGTATAATACGAGGATATTTTTGACAAGTAGTGAGAATGACACATAAGTGGCGCTCTAGTTGGTAAAACAAATGCACTGTAATTTAGGTTGCCTATTTATATGTTTACATTCCGATATTTAGATAAATCGGTTGATTAGTTTATTTTTGACAGCTGATTGAAAAAGAAGCAACACGTCGTTTTGTTAAAATGGAAAAAGCAGAATCTCGTGCGGTGATTAAATACTTCGTAATTAAGGGTATGAAAGCTACCGAAATAAAAGATGAGTTACGACAAACATTAGGTGAATCTGCTCCATCATCCGCCACAACAAGTAGATGGGTAAATTAATTTAAACGTGATAGAACAAGCTGTGTTGATGAAGCGCGCTCTGGAGCATCCAAAATCGTGACTTCTAAGGAAATTACTATAAAAATCCATAATATTATTTCGCAAGATCGACGACTCAAAGTAAGAAAGATAGCAGACATGGTAAACATTTCAACAGAACGCGTACACCATATTTTAACGAAAGCGATTGCTTACGACCGATCAAAAGTTCACTCGTTTGCGCATTTCCCATGAGTGTTTGGACCTTTATAAGCGGAATCCGGTTGATTTTTGAAGGTAATTTGTTAATTGCGATGAAACTTGGATATACTACAGTACACCCGAAACTAAACAACAGTCGAAACAATGGTTAGACCGTGGTTCTGCACCTCCAAAGAAAGCGAAAACCACTTTATCGGCAAACAAGGTGATGGCATCGATTTTTTGGGATTCAAAGGGCATTTTGCTCATTGATTACCTTCAGAAAGGTGCCACAATAAACGGACAATATTATGCAGAACTTCTACAGAAATTAAATGTTGAGATTCGTGCTAAACGGCCAGGAATGGCAAAGAAAAAGATTCTGTTTCACCAAGACAATGCTCCCTCGCATACCAGCACAGTTGCGACGTCCAAAATCCACGAGTTGCATTTCCAATTATTACCGCATGCACCTTATTCGCCGGATCTAGCCCCTTCCAAAATTGAAAACGGCATTAGGTGGAAAGAAATGTTCATCTAACGACGAGCTTATCATCTTCGTAAATGAGTATTTTGCAAGCCTTCCGGAATCGCATTTTAGAGATGGCATAAAGGCATTGGAGCACCCTTGGAATAAATGTATTGCTCCTTTAGGAGAAAATATTGAAAAACAAAAATTATTATGTATTTAAAAAATTAGTTTTTCTTTTCCATTCTCACTACTTGTCAAACTACCCTCGTACATACATTAAATATTTGAACAAAGTAAAAGATATTGTAGAGATCTTGTATTTACAGTATATTCTTAATTCTATATCTTAATTTATACGTAAATCTCATAAAAATAATAAAATATCAAACAGGTAACGTAAGTAGTTTTCAATATTTTATATTTAGCAAGCGTTTCATGTATTACGTCAGAACGGAACATTCATGTATGCTAATAATTGTGAAAAAATCATAGTGCTAGCTAGTGCTATTTTACATTACTCGTCCATTTCAATACCATGCTCTTATCTGAATATTTTTTATTTTATTGCTTTACTTATATACTTGCAGAATGGAAATGTGTAGATGCACTTAAAGCATGTACCAAATGTTCATTTTAAAAAATTCGTAAATTACGTAACTGTCTAAATCCTTCTTATGTTAGTATGTAGTACAGTTCAAATATATATTTTTATTTATATTACACTGTACGCAGTTTCGCTATACATGTATTTACATCATATAAATATTTGAGAAAAGTGGAAGCTGTAGGAAGGGTTATAAAAACAGTAACATTTCTCGTTATTAGAATCTTGGTATATAATTGAGAAATTTTAAATTTCGCAAATTGAACAAGGTTCTATTCTTTATTTTTGCATTGTATCTTTAAATTAAATGTCAAGGTAAAAGAATCAGTTTTATTATTCTCAAATTTTGTTGCAAAACCACTTTTAATGTACTATTGCAAAAATTACTAAACTTATAAATATGTGTTTATACAATGTGGGTATTCCAAGTCTTATTCGCCTGTATTTCGTTTCATGTAACTTTCTGTAACTTAAAACGGTATTAATCGTATGTAATTAAACTTGCATCTTCATGGCACGTCAAATATTATGGTAAGATTTCTCAGTAAAACAGGCAAAGAAATAGTTTTATAATATGCTTCACAATATATATATACAAATATATTTGTATATATATATATATATATATATATAAACGATTTAAGAACATGATAAGAAGAAATTCTTATACATACACACACGCACATATATCTGAACTCCGGATTAGTATACAAATTTATTATTTATACTACTATATGCTAAGTTGCGTTGCCATGATGCAACAAAATTCCGCCCAAACTAGGTCTTGGGTGATAATTGCATAATTTAACGTGAAAAAGATGAACTCGAGTATATCGATTTCCATAAAGAAATGTATGGTTAGTAGTCTCGAATATTACCGTTTTCCATGGTCGAATGATTAGGCACATGCGCGGTAAGAATAAAATCATAAGTTCGAGTCTCAACGGTGATCAGGAAATTTTTTCAAAGCCCTTATTATTGAGCATATCGGTGTTTTAACATCCTACTATAGAATTAAACCTGAGTTGCACGTGGAATTACTCGAAAGAGATTACTATGAAAAATCATAGAATCTTTCATAATTATGCGTTAGCCGCTCAGCATTAAGTTTGCATACTAAAATGCTTGCGTAAGTTATACCATGAATCAAAGAAGTACTATAGCGTTGTGATTTATTTATATCAGAACTGTCGACAACAGAATGTCATCATTCAATCTTTGCTCAATAGTTTAGAAAGAAAGACTGGCGTATATGAAATATCGGATTTAGTGAGTAAAATATAAAATAATTTAGTTTCTTCAAAAGAGCTAACTAGGGCAAAAATACATGTTTGGAGATAATTCTGGTCAATGTAGTTGGTGCTACAGACTTTTACAGCATAAACTACTAAATTTCGAAATTGGTCTACAATGTACGAAATCTTGCATTATCATATAACAGGATAAATCCCTAATCTGCTTATAAGAGTTTAAGATTGAATTGTCAATTGATTATGAATGTATAGACGATACTTATTCGCCATTATCAATGTTATCATTGACAAAATTGGGTTAATCAATACCATATATACTCCAGTAAACAATTATTGTAATATTCTGTGGACAATGTGTAGGTTTTGGAACTTGTATTATTTAACATTGCGATGTTCCGCTATTAAGATTTAACGTCCATTTGTCTTTGCCTACCTAGGCAATGTTCGTGATTGGTTATCAAATACCAAATACTTAATCAATTACATGTTATTTTTCTGAGAAAGTTTGCAACTATGCCTATGGCATGGAGATGACAAAGCAATGTTATATAGTTAACATTTAATCTGTCTCTAAATTTTTGTTGGCTTCCAAGATCCCCACATATAGCTGCTTATGTTCCATTTTTATGGATTTACTTAAAAAGTAAGGTGTTTTCAAATAAACCTAGAAATTTGGAGAAGCTTAACGGTGACATCAATCACAAAATTAACGCTATTCCAAGTCAATTTCTTCAATCTGCTATGCCAAATTTTGTCACGCATTTAGAAATTTGTATTGCTGAGATTGGTGGCCATTTATACCACACTATTTACGAGTCATGAAAGTAAAATATGAATTTACTTGTTCTGTGGCTTTATGTCAATAAATTATTATAAGATGTTCAAAATGATCAATATATTTTTCCGGACGCTATACCATTTATAGTTCAAATTCTTGCCTTGTCCCCCCTCTGTACTCTAATGTAGATATTTATATTAATAATAGTACAACACAATAGCACTGAATGGGAATAACGTAACAACAAAGCAAGTCTATTATGCTTTCAACTCAATGATACGTTAGAGTGGTAATAGGACGCCTGTTATTAGGAGTTCAAAGTTGTAACAAAAATCCAACACATTTAATCAAATCCATAGCCTACCTCTAATGACTTAATATTGACTGGCAGTTACCCAAAATAAAATTTACCTAAAAATGTCATTAAATCAAAATCCGCATAATTAGCATCATCTATGTATTCGTAGTATTACTTATACTATAATGTTAGAAAAGAAAAAGGGGACGCGTTGGTGCCACAAATTATTATTACGATATATCGATAGTGAAATAATATGAATTCGAAAAAAATGTAATTAATTACAAAAGCTGTAATAAAACTGCGCAAATATAATATGTAAGGTTTGGTAAAAAATTATAGGTATCGAACGATACGCGTACTCGCTTGTGTATATCTTCGGGTAAGACTTGTATATCGAAGCACGATACACGCTAAATCACATAAGTGAGAATGCGTTTTTAAAAGAACGAGCTTTTAAAGAGGTTTATGGTATGAAGGTCGATTTTCACAGTCGACAAAGAATTGACCAATCACTATAGAGAAGAAACAAGCCAAAATTAGGAAATAATTGAAAACACGATAAAATTAAAAGAGTTATGACAACATGCAATATGACATCATTAAAAGTTTAGTTGCGAAAAACACTTTATAAATGATATGTCATATGACTTGGTTTATGTAATCGAAGAAGATGAACTCTCATCAAGCGACCTTGCAGGTATATGTTTGACAAATAGTAAATATTATTTTCTATCAAAGCAAGTTCATTCATCGTAAGTACGATTTTCGTGGAAAAGAGTCTTAGTTTTCTATCCACAGATGTTGACTAATAAAGAGATTTCTTATTGGAACTATTAGTCCATCGTACGATAAAAGAAATTCTTCATATATATATATGAGACTCCAACTTATGATCTTATTCTTACCGCGTATGTGCCTTATCTTTCGACCATGAACAACGGTGATATTCGAGACTACTAACCATACATTTCATTATGTCTTTTTTACATTAAATTATGCAATTATCACCCAAGACCTAGCTTGCGCGGAATTTCGTTGCATCATGCCAATGCAACTTAGCATATAGTCCTATAAATAATAAATTTGTATACTAATCCGGAGTTCAACTGTTTACTCATATTACCATGCAGCCCAGATCTAGGCCTTTACAGTTTGTAAATGTTAACCGTTGATTAAAAGTTTGCTGGCGTCCATGTGAGGGTTGTCGATTTCATCGAGTTTGACGATTTCCTAGAAGAAGAGTTTCTGCAGTTTTAAGGAGTAGTTCCAAAGAATGAATTTTAATGAATATTTTCCTAAAGAGATTGTTTCAGAAAAAATAGTATTTTCTTTAAAAACATGGTAGTTGTTTTGTAAGTGCAGTTGATTAAACAACTCTATAATATAATAAACATATTATAAGGGACTCTTCGTAAGGGATGACGCACTTGTAAGTTGAGATTTCTTTCAGGTGGTATCTCTGTTGAAATCGTTCTTTTTTGACATGTGTGCTTCTACAAAGAATAGTGATATTGCCGCCTTTTTAATATTCCATCAATAATGGTGTTAATTGTACTTTACACTGTACTAAAACGATACTAGAACTATTTTACAAACAAAATGGCTCATAATGAAAAAGCTATATATATTGGGTTGGCAACTAAGTACTTTCGGTTTTTACTGATAGAGAGTGTTGCTTTATTTTTTGTATAACGTAACTTCAGAAGCAAGTAGTGCGTGATTTTTATTAAAGCTATTAGTTGTGGGTTAATTTTAAATGGAGTGCAGAAACGAACATTTTCGACATATTTTACTATTTTATTTCCGTAAAGCAAAGAAAGCTGCTGCGGCTCATAAAAAGATATGTGAAGTTTATGGTGCTAATTGCTTAACAGAGCGCACGTTTCAGAATTGGTATAAAAAATTCCGTTCTGGAGATTTTTCCCTCAAAGATGAGCAACGTTCTGGTCGGCCTACTGAAGTTGATGATGACAAAATCAAAGTCGTAATTGAAGAGGATCGTCATATAACTGTTCGGGAGGTTGCGGAGAGGCTACATGTATCGCACACAACAATTGAAAAACATTTAAAATGTCTGGGGCTAGTTAAGAAGCTAGATATTTGGGTACATCAAGGAATTGAAAGAAATTCATTTAACACAAAGAATCAACTTTTGCAATATGCACCTTAGACGAAATGAAACCGACCTTTTCTTAAAAAGAATCATCACTGGTAATGAAAAATGGGTCCTGTACAGTAACATAGTTCGAAAACGATCATGGAGCAAACACGATAAATCAGCTCAAACCACATCGAAAGCTGAATTGCATTCAAAAAAGATCATGCTGTCAGTTTGGTGGGATTATAAAGGTGTTGTGTTTTTTGAGCTGCTTCCAAGGAACCAAACGATCAATTCTGATGTTTACTGTCAACAATTAATAAAACTGGATGAAGCAATCAAAGAAAAACGGCCAGAATTGTCAAATCGGAAATGTGTAGTTTTCAACCAAGATAATGCAAGGCCTCACACATCTTTGACAACTCGCGGGAAACTGTTGGAGCTTGGCTGGGAAGTGATGCCACATTCCCCATACAGCCCTGATCTAGCACCATCTGATTACTATTTATTTCGAAGTTTGCAGAGTTCTTTGAATGGTAAAACTTTCACAAATGACGATGACCTTCACTCGCACCTGGTTCACTTTTTTTCTGATAAGGACCAGAAATTTTATGAGCGCGGAATCATGCAGCTGAAAGAAAGATGGCAAAAGGTCATTGAGCAAAATGGAAAATATATAATTGATTAAAAGCTATTCTTTGTTTAAAAAAAAGTGTTTTATTTTATACTACAAAACCGAAAGTACTTAGTTGCCAACCCAATATATATCTATATGCGCGTTCCATTTTTTCTCGGTTTACATTTATCTACATATTATGAATATTATTATATTTCATTTTAATTGTTTATTTTGCTTTATTGTAAGTGTATACGTTAATACATTTAGTTATGTATTATTAGAATGTAGGCATATGACCTTGAGAGTTTAGTATGCTACTGCTTCCTTTTCGTATAGTTTTTCGCTTTAATTCGAAAATAATTGCTATTGCATACAATGGGTCTATTATTGCATAGAATTAGATCTTGCAAGGTTAATAATTTATAAAACCCTTCGATATAATTACGTAAGTAAAAGATGAATTCGAAGTTACACTATGTAAATACAATATTTTAATTAAATGCATGCATTCTGTAATCATAACAATATGTTCATTAAGTTTTCTATTCTACAGGTATCTACCAAAAATTTTGTCTCATGTGTTTCTTATTGGCACAAGATAACTTGATTTTTATATTAATTAATTCCGTGCCACTATTATATACTTATTCCGACATAATTCCTGTGAACTGTAAAGAAAACATTACTTAGAGTCTGAGCAAATTGATTTCCCAAGGGGAACGTTGAACAATCTAATTGCTTGAATAGGACAGTTTCTTACAAGTAATCATTTTGAAGAGTAGTATCCTAAATTACTTAAACAATATACTACAATTTATAGTAACTAAAATACTTGGAAATATAATTGCCGAATTATAAAAGCTAGATATAAATATGTTCTTAGAATGTTAATATATACGGTTTCGTACTCAGTACTCAGAAGTAGAGATTTGCGTTATTATGACGAAACATGTATAACATTAATTAATCATTTATTAATTGTAGGCGATATACGTTCTGTATTTGCAGAAATTAATATAAAATTAATATAAAATATAAATCATGGCATAAATAGGAAATAGTCGACAAAAATTAGGAATTTGGCAAAGCAGATTAACTGGTATAGTTCAACATATCAAGAATACCATATTATTGTCCAATTATCAAAGTACAGCGTGTTTCAAAAAGAATATACGTATTACAAAAATATTATTTTGTCCAAACTATCGATCGCTGCGCCTCGGCTCGGCTATTGGACAAACGAATATATAGTCTAGTTTATTTAATAGCCGCTAGATGTCAGTTGTCTTCTGTTTTTCTTGGTAACCGTCATATGTTTAAAATGGCTACTCCGCAGCAGAAATCATTTTGTGTTCTCGAGTTTGCGAAGTGCAATTCCGTGATTACAGTGTAAGGACGTTTCAGGTTGAGCTACCAAATTAATCCTCCGTATGGGTGGAACATTCGCAGATGGTAGCGATAGTTTTCTAGATACAGGATGTGTATGTAAAGGAAAGAGTCCTGGCCGCCCTCGTGTTTCTGAAGAAAATGTTGCATGAATTCAAACTGCTTTCCAACGTAATCCTTCAAAATCAACTGCCTACAATAACAATCTGTCGTGTTTTCAGATGTCGGTTGTTTATGAAGCCGTACAAGTTAAAATTGTAACAAGCTCTGCGTCCTGATGACAAACGGAAACGCGTGGCATTTTGTAACGAGATTCATGGTGCTATTGACAATCATAACGCTTTCGCACAACGCATCATGTTCAGTGATGAAGCGAGTTTCCATCTTAATAGTTTGGTAAACAAACACAATTTTCAAATTTGTGGTCTACAGAACCCACATGCAGCCATTGAACATGTATAAGATTCGCCTAAAATCAATGTATTTTGTGCGATATCCCGATCACCTATTACGGCCCATTCTTCTTTGATGGAAACACGGTTAATGGTCAGCAGTATCTCGCTATGTTACAAAACGGGTTGTTTCAGAGGGTGCACGAAGATAACTTCATTTTTCAAAAAGACGGGGCATCCCCTCACTGGAGTCGCCAAGTGCGTGAATATCTGAATGAAACTCTACCGAACCATTGGATTGGTCGTCAAGGAGCTGGCGACTTATCATGTCTCAGCTGGGCTCCACGGACACCGAATTTGACACCCTGTGACTTCTTCCTGTGAGGTTTCGTTAAAGACAACGTTTATGTACCACCACTCCCACAGAATCTGGAAGAGTTGAAGAACCGGATCCGTACTGCCACAACATCAGTGACGAAGGACATGCTTGTCCGAGTATGGTAGGAATTTGAGTATCGATGTGATATTGTTCGTGTCGCTGATGGAAGACATATTGAACATCTGTAGTCTGAACTTGAGGGGTTCGTAAATATATGTGTAAAGTTTCATATTCGTATGTCTTAAAGTTTAATAAATAAATATAATATGCATTCGAAATACGTATATTCTTTTTGAAACAGCCTATACTATACCCTGCGTATATAGTGCTGCATTGATGCTTGCGAATATTAGTGAATGATTTATTATAACTTTTGCACTGATTATCTAAAAAACAAGTCGCGGAACATAATTTCTGCATTAGGTTGATGAACTGCCATCAAGAACAACGGATGGTATACAAATGGTTTCAAGAATTTAAGTTTGATCGTACTTTGCTTCAAGACGATATTATATTAATTAATGTCGTGCCACTATTATGTAATTATTCCGTGAGAGAGAGTAGGTCCTGTAACATCTGTCGTTACAGAGAATGTTGATACTGTACGTCGAATAATTGAAGAGGATCGTCATGTAATATATGATAAGACTCAGACGTACTTGTATATATTTCGGGCCTTAATATTTCCTATTATGCATACGCAGAGAAAATTATGTTTTCGATGGATACCAGATAATCTAGCTTCTACGTAAAAAGTCTATGACATTTCGGGTGATGAATTGTGCATATATTCTTACGATCAGGAAGCAAGGCAGCAATCAACCAGTTTGAGTGTTTCAAAATGAATTTCTGCTACGAGGGAGCGTTTTTATATTCGCGGAATGGGGGACAAGGGGTGGAAATAAAAAAACCAAATTATTTTTCTTTTTCAATATATTCACCTGCAAGACGGATACATTTTTCACATCTATCAATTAATTTATTTATACCCTCATAAAAAAATGATTTCTCTTTATCTGCAAAATACGTCGAAACTGCCTCCTTGACTTCATCATCGGCAGTAAATTTTTTACCCCGCAGCTCTTTTTTCATTTTCGGAAACAGGTAATAACCACTCGGGGCCAGGTCTGGGCTGTAGGGTGGGTGATTCACAATTTCGAAGCCCACCTTATGCAGGGCAGCTAACGCAACGCGGCTCTTGTGGACGGGCGCGTTATCGTGCAAAAGCAGAACACATTTTGTCAATTTTCCCCGTCTTTTCTCTTTAATGGCTTCTTTTAGTCGCTCTAATATTGAAGCATAATATTCTCCGGTTATAGAAACACCTTTATCTTTATAATCAATCAACAATATTCCTTCCGAGTCCCAAAATACCGTTGCCATGAGTTTCCCTGCTGATTGTGACACTTTAAATTTCTTGGGAGGTGCTGTGCGCTTTTTATGCCACTGCATGGAGTCTTGTTTGAACTCAGGTTCAAAATGATGAACCCAAGTTTCGTCTCCAGTAACAATTCCACTCAATACACCATCCTTGTCTTCATTACAGAGGTCCAAAAATGCACGCGAACACTCTACGCGCTGTTGTTTTTGCGGCGGCGTGAGCATTCTCGGCACCCATCTTGCGCTGACCTTAGACATGCCGAGATGATCGTGTAGGTTTTTAAAAATTGTTGTATCGGATACTCCAACCATTTCTGCGAGTTATTTCTTCTTTAGTCGAGCATCTTCGAGTACAATTTGTTCAACTTTTTGGATAAGTGCTGGCGGGTCACCTCAATGCTCCTGCCCGGCCTCGGGTCGTCTTCAAGGTATTCCTTTCCTTGTTTAAATAAACTATGCCACTTGTACACCATGGTTTTTCCTGGACAAGAGTCGCCGTAAACCAATGACATCTCATTCATTATGGTCGCGACTGATTTTCCTTGCCTGGTAAGGAACTTTATAACGGCACGATATTCGATTTTTTCCATATTTCACTTTTCACTACTGATTATGTTACTTGGTTGACGATAGCTCAAAGACTAACTGTCTAATAACAATGAAACTTCTTATTTATACTAATCATGAGTCGCTGCACAGGCCACGCCCCCAATGCGCCTACTCACCCCTCTACAACCCGCTCATTCCGCGAATACAAAAACGCTCCCTCGTAACAAATGCTGTTCGATCGCGAAGCACAGAAATGATAGCATTTTTTAACCAAATCAGTTCGTGTTAATAAACTTGCACTGGAGGACTATCGTGCAGTAATTACGAAATGATATACACAATTTGCTTGCTAAAATTCATTCATGAGTGGCGATAAAACAAACTGAAATGTAGTCATTCTTCATCATGATTATTCTGCGTTATACGGGTTGCGCAACAGTTGATTATTTGCAAAGTAAAGGTGTTGTAATAATATGTCATCCAGCCAATAGTGTTGATTTAGCCTCAAGCGACTTTTAATGTTTCCTACAATCGAGAAAAAAATGGGCGATCACCGTTTCTCCTGTCTTGAAGAATTAATGTATGCACATTTCCAGTATGTCAACTTTAGAAGAGAATAAATGTTTATCATTAATTACCCATTGTCAAGAAAATAGACACTTGTCTTTCTTTTCGGTTTCATGGCGATAACCAGTTTCTTGGCTCTACGCACTGCTTGTTTTACTGAAATTGCAACTTTCGATCGATAGTGATAATACTCCCGAATGTCTTTTGTAAGAGTGAATATGTTATAACATTAGTAGGCGGTGAATGAGAGCTGACACGGTGTTAGTTCGGAGAAACTAACTGAGAAAAAACTGTGGACAACAAGCGTATAAGTCTAAAAGTCAAATAGATATACTTCATTTACTAAGTCATTAGATACACATCATAATCGGGCAATACATACTAAGCACTATTAGTCTATTAGTGTCACGATGTTGTTTTTATACAGATATCTAGGAAACCCAAGAAGTTAGACTAGGCTGTTAGACAAGAATAAGATAGATAAGGATAGTGTTATACATTGCGAATGTCAAAGTTTGATTGTCAATATTATGTCTTCATGTCTTGTCGCAGTGTTTTAACAATAATAATACAGGCTGTTTCGAAAAGAATATACGTATATCGAATGCATATATTTTTGTTAAACTTTAAGACATACGAATATGAAACTTTACACACATATTTACGAACCGCCAAGTTCAGATTACAGATGTTCAATATGTCCTCCATCAGCGATACGAACAATATCACATCGATACTGAAATTCCTCCCATACTCGGGCAAGCATGTCCTTCGTCACTGATGTTATGGCAGTACGGATCCGGTTCTTCAACTCTTCCAGGTTCTGTGGGAGTGGTGGTACATAAACGTTGTCTTTAACGAAACCCCACAGGAAGAAGTCACAGGATGTCAAATCCAGTGACCGTGGAGTCCAGCTGAGACATGCTAAGTCGCCAGCTCCTTGACGATCAATCCAACGCTTCGGTAGAATTTCATTCAGATATTCACTCACTTGGCGACTCCAGTGAGGAGGTGCCCCGTCTTGTTAAAAAATGAAGTTGTCTTCGTGCAGCCTCGGAAACAACCAGCTTTGTAACATAGCGAGATACTGCTTACCGTTAACCGTGTTTCCATTAAAGAAGAACGGGCGGTGAACAGATGATCGGGATATCGCACAAAACACATTGACTTTAGGCGAATCTCGTACATGTTTAATGGCTGCATGTGGGTTCTGTAGACCCCAAATTCGAACATTGTGTTTGTTGACCAGACTACTAACATGGAAAGTCGCTTCATCACTGACACGATGCGTTGTGCGAAAGTGTTATCATTATCAACAGCATCATGAATTTCGTTACAAAATGCCACACGTTTCCGTTCGTCATCAGGACGCAGAGCTTGTAACAACTATAACTGGTACGGCTGCATAACCAACTGGCGTCTCAAAACAAGCCAAATTATTGTTGTAGGCAGTTGTAACTCCCGACTAGCACGACGAATTGATTTTGAAGGATTACGTAGGAAAACAGTTTGAATTCGTGCAACATTTTCTTCAGAAACACGAGGTCGCTCAGGACTCTTTCCTTTACATACCCTTTCTGTATCTACAAACTGTCGATAATACCATCTACCAATGTTCCACCCATTCGGAGGATTAATTCGATAGCTCAACCTGAAACGTCTTCGCACTCTAATCACGAAATTGCACCTGGCAATCTCGAGAACACAAAATGATTTCTGCTGCTAAGTGGCCATTATAAACATATGACGGTTACCAAGAAAAGCAGAAGACAACTGATATCTGGCGGCTAAACTAGACTATGTATTCGTTTCTCCAATAGCCGAGCCGAGGCGCAGCGATCGATAGTTTGGACAAAATAATACTTTGTAATACGTATATTCTTTTTGAAACACGCAATATTTTTTGAAGGATTCGTTCGGGTGCCTTGCTGTGTATGTGGTCTAGAATTACTAGAGGCATTGATGAACTTTCGACGTTTTTGTAGAACGAGTCCTTTTTTTGAGCTGACTTTTCTACTAGTTTCGTCGATATTTCTACAACGTTGTAGAAAGCGACTATTAAACCACTCACATAGAGATTGCTCTCAGCAATCTCTGACGTTCTATTGGCCAATTATGTGTGATTGTGTTGTCGTGTGAATGTGTAAGAACAAGACGGTCTTCTTTTCGATGATTCTCGCTTAGATGTAATCTATTTTCGCGTTTTTTTATGTAGCGTCAAAGTTCATCTAGTGACATGTGCGTTGCGTATGTTCGAATAGATATTACTACAGATCCTTGCGGGCTACAGTATTTTTAAGCTCCTGTTTCCGTACCCTTATTCTGTTGGTCGACTGTTCTGCGTATAGCCGTTCACATGAGCCACGCAATATCTCGTGGACGACTTGTTTATTCGTTCTTGTTCCTTGTTTGTCACTCTTCGGATCTGTGTAACCATTTTGTTTGAATGCTGCGGGTGGTTCATTCGGTTCTTGTCTTTTATCTGATTTACTGCTTAATGTTCTTATTACTTCATTTAGTTGAGGAGGGTGGTGGTGTGACTTGGTGTTTATGTATCCGTTTATGTGTATTTGTCTTCGGTAGATTGTGTACTAAGCTACTGTTTGGTTTTCTTTCTACAAAGACGTCCAGAAACAGTAGCGGCCATATGACAAAAGCATTGTCCACGTCCGGTGTCCATAGATTCGACTTCTATGTAGCGGTTCGTGGAAACAGATTCGAAAGTCGAAATCGGTTACAAGAGAGACGCCATCGGCGCCCCTTTAGTTTGTCCTTCATAAATAAAATACATGTCTGAAAGTGTTATTTCCATTTTTATTTTTTTAAGCCATCCTGATTATTAATTCTTTATAGGCGTTCGTACTAGAACAGGGTCCCTTCACTACTGGTTGATTTGCCAGTTTGATCTGCCACTTTTGTCAGCTCCTGCACGGGATGTGCTCAGATCATCGAGAGCATCTTGTCGTTACTGCAAAAAAGTGTTATACCCGTTGTTTTTTAGACGGGAGGCGTACATAGCTGGTACTTAAACTGAAGAAGTCGATTATTTTTAAAAAGATTGTGATTTCGTTTTCTTGCATGTATGTACATAAAAAATATTCGTAGATGACCTATTTACGTGAATAAAGATCCTTACAAGAAAGCAAATGGCATTAATCACTCAACTTATAAATATTTATGAATTTTAATATATATATATCATGACAAGCAAAATATTTTAAATGTAAAATGTAAATACTGTTTTCTATTTAATTTAAGTCTTTTAAATGTTTTAAATTAGGAACGTCTTGTAATGCAAACCGCATCGCTCTTCCAACTATTCCGTACCATCTATTTTTGAATATAATTTTGGCATGAATTCTAAAAATAAAATAAACATTGATCAGTATCGATTAATCTCGATCGTTATTTTAATTCCCTTCCACAATATTTAAAATAATAGACAATAATTTTCATTTTAAAGTTCTAGAATCGTGCAGGCTATTTTTACAAGAACTGATAAATATGAAGGCATTCTTTATCCTTAATGTTATAATAAAAAATAGAATAAATTATTTAAGAGGTTTTCCGCATAAAGTTATGATTATTAGAAATGAATTATTAATAGTTACTTTCATGTGGAAAAAATTGGCGATAGTTATTTATTATTTACAATGCAGCAGGAAGAGATTAAGTACAGCCTGTAGGCATAACTGACAAATATGTTCTTTCAGAATTGATAATAAGTACAATATATGTGAATGAATAAATTTTGCGATTTTAAATTATATTGTGTTTTGTATATACAGTACCATGAATGGCTTTCTATTTATAATATATATGTATATATACATATATATATATATATATATATATATATATATATATATATAATATAATATCTATTTCTATTCTACTATGTTAATGTTATTTTTATTTTGTCATGCTTTAATATGTTAAATTATGGGAAGTTGAAAATTTGCACAATTTGCAGTTATTGTATAAATTATGCAACACTTTTCTAATTGTGTATACAGTATGAAAAATTTTTATGGAAAAATTTTGTAGTTCTAAAACATACACGTAATGGGTGTTTCAAATTGCGCGGTTTTTTTAAAGAATAAATGAAATATAGATGGCACACTGAATTTGTCTGGATATGAGAGCACTTAAAAAATGTGATATATGACATTTATAAAAATGGCTTCGTACACGGTACAACAACGCGTTCAAATTGTTGAATTATTTTATGAAAATCAGAGTCCTGTGAAAAGAGTTTTTAGAAAATTACGTGGCATATGGTTTACATAATCGTTTATCTGAAAGCACTATGTATATAAAAATACTGTCGTAGTGGTCGCTCACAAGAAAATATTGGTTTGGTTCGTGAAAGTGTTGCTGAAGATCTTGAAATGTCCGTTAGACGACGTTCACAATAACTTGGACTTAGTGGATCAACAACTTAGCGTATTTTATACAAGGAGTTAGCTCTGAAGGCATATAAGGTCCAAATAACACAGGAACTGAAGCCATTAGATCATTTAAAACGTCGTTCATTTGTCGATTTCATCAATGAACAACCAGCTGATTTTTCTCAAAAATAATGTTTTCCGATGAGGCACATTTTGAACTTGGTGGCTATGTTAATAATCAAAATTGCCGTATCTGGGGTGAGGAAAATCCACGAGTTATTCATGTGAAACTTATGCATCCTGAACGAGTTACTGTCTGGTGTGCATTATGGTCAGGTGGTGTAATTGGAAATCACCTCTTTGAAAATGCGGCTGATGAAGTTGTAACTTTCAATGGTGATCGATATCGTCGGATGGTAACCGAATTTTTGTGGCTCGAATTAATGAATATTGATCTAGAGTATATGTGGTTTAAACACCTCACTTTGCTCACGAATCAATTGATTTATCGAGAGAAAAATTTACTGGACGTGTAACCTCAAGAAACGGTGATGTTAATTGGCCACCAAGATCACGTGATTTGATACCGCTAGACTATTTTCTTTGGGGTTATGTGAAAATTCAGGTTTATAAAAACCATCCACAATCAATTCTTGCTTTGAAAGATGAAATTATTCGCTTCATTGGTGAGATAGAGCCTCAATTATGTCAAAATGTCATTGAAAATTTTAACAAAAGAGTGGACATCTGTGGAGCTGCAAGAGGAGGCCATTTGGCCGATATTATTTTTCGCATATAAATGTTATAACTGATACTTCAATTAATAATAAAATGTTTTTGAAAGTAAATGCAACTTATAACTTTTAAAACCGCGAAAAATTTGAAACACTTTGTATTATGCATGAGATATTATCAGTTTTCGAGTCATTATGCCATATGCATTTTGATAATCGAACGATATATTTTGTATCTCAGATTTAGTTAGAATTTAAAAAAAAATCCACAATTAATATTTTTACATGAACAGTTTCTCTAATATTTAAAATTTTATCGATAAATATGCTGGTATCTTCGAACATGTCAAACAGCAATTTTGACAATAGCTTCTGATTGTATATTGTTAAAACATTGCATTATACCTCCATTATATCTGAAAGTTTTAAATATTACATTCGTAGAATTTGTTCCGGTATTCTGATACTGTTAACGTGATGTCAGCAGAACACATGTGCAGTTAATAATTTTAATGTTTTCAGTGTTTCTTTGCTTACTTTTTTGCAGAGAAAATATTAGTACAGGCATTTGTTCTGACATTGTGGCCTAGCATCTTCCTGCTGTTGTTAGTGGTGACATTGTGACAATTTATCGTCATTTATAGTTATTAATTTTATTTCTTTTCCAAAATGCTATATTTGACTGAAGAAATTGAAATTTTAATATCTGAATGGGCTGACAGATGTAGACTCATACGAAAACACTGCAACTTTTTCATGAAAAATACCGGGGTGACCATCCATTTCACAAGGAACTATATCTAAAATCGAAACACAGTTCTGGGAATGTGGTCCCCTTATGTATTCAAGAGAATCCTATAGAGTCTTTACGTCAAGCGTCTGCAGATGCTGTTATACAACTATAGTCGGGTGTTTCAAAAAAGAAAACTTTCATCCGCATTAACTTCGATACGTTCAAGAGCTAATGAAGGGCTATCTAAACCGTCGAAACTAATTTTGTGAGAAAGTGTATGTACTTAATAGATATGCATCTTTAAAGAACATCCTTTTCTCTGCTAAGTTTATATTTACTGTAAACACGTTAACCCTTAAATCTTTAGATAATGAGCTGCCGCAAGCTCCTACGGGAAGTGCGACGAGATCATGTAACACTACGTCGGCGTGATTAATCGTTTTATGTCAACATTTTGCCTTATTAAGCATTTCTTCAACTGCGTCTTTACGTTAAAGTACACATGGAAACATTGGCTCAGAATAACGTCTGTAATTTAAAAATAATTATTTGTGGAATTTTGACTTTTGTTAGTTTAATGCTCATTATTTTCGCTTCCATTACTTACCTCATTCTTGTGATACCCCAAGCTATTCCTAGTGTACATTTTCAATGAATACTCTCATGTGTATATGGTATTTGGGCTTTTCAATGGAAATGCACACTTGACAAAAGACGGATATGCAATATGATATCCACACCGGCGGAACCCAACTACCAATACATTTCGATGATTGGATCGGAGATTTCATGAAACAGGCAAACCTGTTCGCAGACAACGTGAACCAGGTAGACCCAGACATTGTCCTACGATCCAAACTGAAAAAGGAATTGGATACTGTTCGTTAGGATCCTACTTGCAGCACTAGATAGATAACCCAGGTAATGAACATTTCAAGTAAGACAACAGTTCTTTCAGTGTTTACGGAAAGCTTTTTAAGACTGTTTCGTGTTATAAAAGTACATCCGTTATACAAGAAGCTCAACTTGCAGAGAATAGCATTTTGCGTCACAATTTCAAATAAAATTCAAGAAAATTCAAATATTTGATCACATATTTATGAAGTGGCGAATGCGTGTCCACAAGAGATGTCATAATTTCCATTTTTGAGCGAGTGAAAATCTCAAAACTATGCGAGAATTTCGACATTAGCATCTTAAACTTTCAAATTGTAGAACCTATATTTATTTTTCGAATGGACTAAATGCAAATGAATACTTAAATATGTTGAAGAAGGTATTGGATAATGTTTTATTAAATGTCAGAGCCAACATGTGTAACGTGCACGATGGCAGTTCACAATGAAAGAATTACAAAGAGATGGTTGAACGTCCAGATAGGTGGATTGGGAAAAAGGCAAACTTACCGGATATGAATACCCTTAACTTCTTTGTTTCGGGTTTTTTGAAGGAGAAAGTTTATGCGACGCCTCCAGCAAATGAACAGGAAGTAATAAATAGAATTAATGCCACAATACAATTAATTACCCCTGATATATTGCAAAGCGTCCTAAGTTCAATTCCACAAAGGTTATAGCTTTGTCGTCAAACTAATGACTACCAGTTTCAGTATTTGCGATAATTATTATTATTGTTATTTTCATTATACTTAAATAAAACTCCCCTTTTGTCATATTATTCTTACTAATTTATTGATGGTTTCCTACCATGAACAATTCCTATGGCTTAAATAATGAAAATACAACATTTTTGTATTTGAATTGTCGACTCAGAATTAATCTACGAATCGTCCACCCTGACGATTATTAATGAGTTTTTGACCACCTCTGTTTAAGAATTTTATTCGACTATGTATTGGCCATATTGTTTCAACACATTTTGTTGTCGATAAATTTGTTCTCGTAGTAGTTTCTCGTATTGTTATTGAGCAGTTTGAATCAATCAGTATCTTTGTTTCGTTCTCATCAGCTTCAGCTATCCATAAAAGGACATCTGTCCTTCGAATTTTTACAAACCAGTATTAGCATTAGCTTTTTGTTAGGACGTCTTCTGCAGATACTTTACATAAATTTTTTCTTGCATCAATTGGGTTCTTCTCTTTTCGGTAATACAAAGGTAAAATATTCCGGAAATGATTTTTCTCATTTTTTATATTCAAAATCATGACAAAAAGAACAGAATCAAAAACTATTTCTTTGTAAATAGAAAATGAAGTGTGAGGTGTCAGAATATACTGTATATATTATATCACTTTAGGCATTAGAATGAAGTTGGCTAATTAAAAATACTACTGAAAGCTTTCGCAAAATTAGTTTCCAAGTAACACAATAAATATACGTCTATAAAATTTACTACTCCAATTTATATGTTCCTGATTTCCAGAAAGTAATATATTAAAATTGTAGTACTTAAAGATACGAAGATAATGGCAGATAAAAAATACGGAAACTTACTAGGAAAATGATAACATATTCATTGTCTAAAAATACTAGCTCTACTAATGAAATAACTAAACAACCACTAATCATGCAAAATTTTGTTCGCTAGGTAGAAGCTTCATTTGCAGTAAGAATCTTGTAGCTTGTTAAAGGAAATCACTTGATCATATGTGGTAATACGAAACTGTACGTACACAGTTTGTTAAGATAGAGCGGAATATATCCTCTGATAATTTATCAAGATCGTCTTGAATGTAAACCGTTTATCATTAAGTTAATGTATATAACCTTTCAGAAGGAAAACACTTAATTTTCGTAATTTTAGCGTGAGTTTAGTATGACACTTAAAAAGTAATCCTGGACCACGAAAGTTGATCCTATATTATAACACTAAGAACCTTTCTTTGTATTTTATTTTATGATTAATGTTTTAAGCATATATGTATAATGAGAGAGAAGGAAAGATAATGTTTACGTTTATAATATATAATTGTGTACTTCGACTATGTGTATACTTCTAAAACAATAAACAATACAGTCATTATATCAATGTACATATAACGTATTAATTAACGTAATAATTATGTAGTGCAAAGTACAATTTATTGCCACTAGTTTACTTCGTAAAGTCATCGTCGTTTAATATCTATTATTATATTGATTTTAGTTTATGCAACATTACGTATATAATATCTATTTCCAGTTATTAAATGCAATTTTTTAAACTTTCTTTCTTGTCAATTTTCTTTCGTCTTTCTAATATCTTGTTGATTGTTTTCATCTCCGATCGGTTAAAAGCATCATTCTCTTATTAAATATATCATGGTTTTTATCTGCTATCATCTTCGTATACTAGAAATTTTTCTTAGTACAGATTATTTTTCTTTTCGATGTTCTTACCTTGTGTATCCAATAATTCTTTTCAGTGTTCACCCCACGATATCAGTAAGATGTTCTAGAAACAAAATTTATTTATGCCTAGTATTCATTAGATAATTATAATATTTAAAGCAAATATTGCAATAAAAGTGGTTTAGTGACAGGAACAAAAAACACGATGCTATTGTTTTTGATATTATTAAAGACTTTTCTGTTGATCATTGTCTAGCAGAACAAACGCTTGATCTTTCTGCAGGTTGTATACCGACAATAGTGAACAATCAGTTTCAATATCATCGCCTTTCATATCCAGTAGTAATAATAAAAAAGAAGGGCTGAAAGAAGGAATAGTGATATTTCACTAAACTTAGACATGGCTGTACGTAATTAATTTAGCTATAATACAACAAGCCATTGAGAACGCAAATTCCGAAATAGATACTCGCAAAAAATGGATGACAACTAGAGCCCCAGAGAGAAAACAAAATTTAATAAAGCAATAAAAGAGGTAAAATAACTATTTAGTAATGAAAAGAAACAAGCAATGCAAAACTATCTTCAAGGTTCAACTCCCATCGAAGGAAGCTACCGATTACTCAATGTGGAAAGCAACAGTTAAAATAAACTACACGAAATAATATATATCCAATTAAAAAACGGGGACATGGGCGAGGACAGATAAAGATAAGGTTAAAACTTTTGCAGTATCTATCTATGGTTTTCCAACGAATATATTATAACAAAAAGAAGAAATAGTTTTATTGTTCGAAATATCATTCCTAATGGGAGTCGTTTAATTTGAGAAGATAAGGAAGTGATTTAAATAAGATTCAATCAAAAAAGAGACCGGTATTTTATCTAATGACTGGGCAAATTATTAAAAAATTATTGAAATTCTTCTTGAATCTCATAATCCAACGAGTATTTTTCCACGAACCTCTCTATGAGCAGATCGTGCAGGTTTTGGGTCACTTTTAAATAAACATTGGCCACGTATAATTTCACGAGATAAGTAACTAACTGTGATTAAGAAATAGTATTGTCACTAGAAGCCACCAGTAATTATTGATGACTTGGGTTGTGTGATAAATCCCGTTTAAAATTTCAGTCCGGAAAGTAACTCTACATACAAAAATCTATACTGCAAAATTTCAACCAGCAACTATCAAAAGAACAGGCTCTTAATTGACACAAACATTTCTATTTTCGTCCGGATCCATGGTCTACTACTAAAAATTTTATAACTGTCTCTGGTAAGTAAAAAAAAGCAAGGTCAGTAATAATATTTGTAGAATATTAATTTATTGTAGTATCTGCTCTTGGTGAAACATGTTTAATAACACAAAATATTTATTTCACGTCTCTATATAATGTTGTATTGTCATTAGTTAAACCACAAGAATCGTTTAAAAGAAGTGTAGATTTGGTAACACGGTATAAAACTATAAATAAATTAGTAGGAATAATATGACAACTTTATTTAAGCATAATGAAAGTGAAAATAATGGTGATAATTAACGTAATTGTAATGCCGAAACTGGGAGCCATTTGTTTAAAGACAAAGCTGCAGTCTTTGTGAAATTTTATTTAGGACGCGTTGCAAAATATCTGGTGTAATTAATTATATTGTGGTGTTAATTCTGCTTATTGCTCCATGTCCACTGGTCGGAAATGCCGCATAAACTTTTTTATTCAAAAAACTCCAAACAAAGAAGTCAAGGGCATTCACATCTGGTGACCCTGCAGAACATGATATTAGTCCATTTCATTCGACTCATCTATCTGGATGTTTAACCATATTTTTGTAATTCTTGCAGTATGAGCTTGTGCACCAGCGTGCATGTAATACATGTTGGCTCGGACATTTAATGGAACATTATCCAATACTTCCTCAAACACATTTACGTATTCATTTGTATTTAGTCTATTCGTCACAAAATTTGAAGGTTTAAGATACCTAGACGAACATTAACAGAAAACTTTCTATGGTGTCCAAATTCCTCTGAGATCTTCATCCATCCAAAAATAGAAATTGTGACTATCGAAGATACCATCTCTTGTGAACATGTATTCGTCACTCCATAAAATAAGTAATAGATTTTTAAATTTTGTATAAAATTATCCTGCAAAATATTATTTTTTGCAAATTATCATTTTCGTATAATGCTTGTACTATTGTAATATGAAACGGTCTTAAAAGGCTTTCTATAGGCACTGAAAAAACTGTTGTCTTAGTTGAAATGTTCACTTCCTGGGCTATTTTACTAGTGATGCAAGTCGGATGAACAATATCCAAAATTCCTTCTTCGACTTAGATCGTGCGACGTCTTGGGCTGGGGAGTGGGAACAAATGTGCCTGTTTCACGAATTTTCCGATCCAATCTTCGAAATATATTGACAGATGGGTCCTGTCTGTGTGGATACCGTATTAATATTCGTCTTTTGGCATGTTTGCATTTCCATTGCAAAACTCAAATACCAAAGATATCAACGTATTGGTTGAAAGTATACATTTCAAGTTGCTTGAGATATCTCAAAGTTCAGGTAAATATTGCAAGCGAAAAGGGTGAACATAAAATTAACGAATGTCAAAATTTGATAAACAATTATTTTTAAATTACCTATATTATTCTGAACAAGGTTGCCATATACGCTTTAACGTAAAGAGCAGTTAAAGCAATGTTTAATAAGGAAAAATATTGGTTTAAATGATTAATTGCGCCGATGTAGTGTTGCATATTTTATTTGACAGTAAAAAACATCGTTTTCCGGAGAAAATTTCAAAAAATTTGTAATATTTTTTGTCGCAGATTTTCAACATTGATGGCTATGCGAATTAATCATAGAATCGTCTTACCTGACGATTATCTGTGAATTTCTGACCATTGTACTTATTTCGCCTTGCGGCATAATAAGAAGATTTACTTTCTTTCTGGTTACCTGTTTTACGTTTGTAATCTCTTGATAATTTTGCTAGGAGACGCGTTCATAGAGAAGTGAAATAAATATTTCATGAAACTATACCAAGTATGATTTATAATTATTAGTAATAATATTGGTATTTATCATAAACTTTATTACCCAAATTAATATCAACTACGTAACGAAATAAACACAGAATCATACCGAATATCTCCAAAACATTTTTTTTGAAACGATTTATGTCCCACTAGTAAACGAGAATTGTTCTCTTCCAAAACACTATCGTAAATTTATTAAATAACTTTTTTATCAGATTTTACATTAAAGTCGTTTTGTTCAGGATTTTTCCATTATCGAGTCGATTGGTGGAATGTGGGCGTTGAAAAATAATTTCCTGAATAAAGAAATGGCGAGGACAATGATAGCTGCGAGCATGTCATCCACTTCTAATGCCTGACAACGGGGTGTGAAACACAAACACAAAGATAAAATGTATTTTTTATTGTGACCCGAGCTGCGACCGGTCAATAGTATCATTCAAACGACCCTTATGATACAAAAGTTGGGATGACATGAGTGCGCATACAATGGTACTTTTGCAATTATTAAAAAAGCAATATTGTACACGAGAAGCTGTTTGTAGTGTTAACATCATACATGCATACACGTATGTAAGTATATACATTTTATGCTATAAATCATTTTGAAAAAGGATTCTGATTTAATTTAAAACACGAGCTCACAAAATTATTAACTACGTTAATGTAACGTAGTAAACACTGCATAATTAACGCATTCGATAATTAATTATATACTGAAGTTTTTAATGTTATATTCTCGTATTACAATATTTTCAAACTATATATGCTACAGTAATAGCAACAGAGAATGTATAAGTATTTATAGTTGGTCAACTGTTTACTTCTTCTTATACGTGAGGTTGTTTGTAACTATCTACAAGATGACCAAAGTCAACATACCAATATATGAAGAATGTTCAAGAATGTTCTCTAAGATATAGCTATACCACATAAGGATAATTAGATCATAGTAAGCAACAGAGCAGTCTCATAGTGCCCATAAACTAGGCAAAAAAACTGGAAGGTTGTTAAGTGGCGTAAAAAGGCTTGCTAAATATTATGAAAGTCATGAGATCCTATAGCTAGAGGTGATATTGAACTTTTATAAGTTTAGACCATTCAGTTTGGATGAAAACTATATATATCTATATAGATAGAATTTATCTGATATATGGATGGTTCTATGATAAAATGAGCCATAGTCAGGAAGTCTCAATGAAAGGACGTAGATGGAGAGGAGTCTAAGTGAAAATGTTAGAATATTTCAAGTGAAAGTAGCTGCACTACATTATTGTGTTGCAGAAATTAATATACCAGGTGAGACAAGTCGTACGGAACTATTTTCTCCGCCAGCTGAAAGATTATCTTAAAAGGTTGGACGGTGTAAGGGAATTTTATACTTGTATGGGATTGTTTGCGCCCCTCAAAGTCTCAGGGAACAAAGGGTACAGAAAGAAGTGGGTGATCTGTCCTAACGAACTTCATCTACGACTTTCATAGGACCAGAGTTTTTTCCGGAATATTACAAAAACAAATATCGAAACACCGAATTGACCTAAAAGTAGATATTGGAAAAGACGGAAGAGTTTCCCAGGTCAAAGACAGAGAAAACTCTCTACTCTCTACAATGAACCTATTGAGAAGGGACAAAAGTCTGTTAGTTTGGAAGTAGGTTTACTGAGCATTATAAGCTTAATAAACATATGAACAATATGTGGCTGAAAGAAAAGCTGGAAAATAGGAGAGAGAATCGTAATTCAAGTAATATACCAAGGTAACGACTTGAAAATAATGAAATTAATAACGTACTCTAATGCAACACAAGGACCACAGTAGGTGTGGAACGGTCATATTGGAATAGACTGATCACTCTAGGTAATCTAAATCTATTGTTTCTAACATAAATGGTATCCATTGAATGCCAAATGTAAGAAATGTTACGCGTGTTCTTGGAACTAGTGTGGTCAGGGTAAATGTAAATTTCACCTAAAAAGACAATTGGTCTGCTTCGACTCCTATAATATTTAATTTTGTCCAAATACTTTAATCCCAAAGCGTGAATATCAATCTTCTCTATTAGCAACCTCCGATTATCTTTAGTTTTCATTCACTTGAATCCAAATTTTTTAACAATTGTATGTACGGAGGTATGTTTTCTCGAAAAGTCGTATTTTTCTTGTATGTGAATCAGAGTAACTCGAAAATGTTCAGTTTTGTGGAAATTAGAAATTATGTTTCATTTATTCCCATGACGGCATGTTGATTTTTGTGCATGTTCTCCTGCGTTTATTTAGGAAAATCAAATTTTACATAACCATCATCATTCCTTTTACCTTTTAAATCAACAAATTCACTTAAGATTCCCTTCATAGTAGCTAAAGAGACTGCCGTAGTACCTAAATTACGGTTTTTTGTTTTATTTTATTTTCATTTGGAAAAATTTAATATAATTTTGGTATACACGTTAAACACGATACTCTTCGATTGGGAATTAAATTTATTTCTATTATTTTTCGCTTCCACTGATTTCTTCTAATATAAAATTACACTCCAAATGTACATAAACACACACACAAAGATAATATACTCTATGTAACCTGCTATGGTGAACGCCGCACCGTCAATGTATATCTTACTCGGGTGTCGAGTGCAGTTTATACCAAGAAAGCAATGTAGCGAATATTTTTAGGACGTCTAACTCTACAAATATTGTACCAGCCATATATATGCCTCTGATTCGTACACTTCCTCTTTTTTGGAAGCCATTTCCAGGTTTTTCCCACGTTATACTTTCTGTATTCACTGCTGTCCTTTCCATATTATATTTTCTTACATATTCTTAAATTATTTTTATCGTCAGCTATCTATTGTTTCATGCAAACTTTTATTCTAACTAATTTTCGCTATCTTATTTTATTGAAATTATTTTTATTATTGACGTTGCTACTTCGTAAAACAGAATTTCAAGTATAAGTAAAATTTTACACTACATAATGTTTGCTTATTTAACTATTTAAAAGCATGTTGTAATTTCCATATTTATCTTAATATACAACGTGCCGACGCCTACATACCTATGGGTGTTGGCGAGTTTCTAACCCGTGTTGCGTCATTATTATATATACAGGTACTTTTTTTATTCTCGATACTATCTATTTAAGTGCTGACACCTTGGATTTACTATTAAATGTTTAATTGACAATAAAAGTTGACTATACTAAATTATTTTATAGGGTCAATTGTTTAAATGGATAATAGGTAAATATAAATGGAATATAAAAAATATCTTCGAAATCACGACAACGCACCATCTCACACTATTTAAGCTATTCGTGAAGAATTTTATGAAAGTTGTGCCTCACCTACTTTACTAGATTTAACCCCCAGATCTCAACTTTTATTTCTGGAAACAGGCTTTGGTCGTATAAATGTTTATTAAACTAACGGAGTCGTATTATGAAGATCTCTCAGTTTCACTTCCTCTCAAATTATTCTCATACGAACAGGAAAATATAAATGAACTGAGAACTTCTTGGACGGAATCTATTCCTAATATATTTCTCACTCGCCATTATTTTCTGTATGGATTTTATATTAACAAAGCGTTATCCTTTTTAGTGTGAATTAAAATTTTGGGGACATACAAATATTGAAAAAAATGTGATTAATCATTAAGAAAAAGTAAGTGTCCAGAATGGTTAAAATCTGATTTCATGGGTGTTCACTGTCAAAAACGATCTAGAATTTCTTTAAAAAAATTGCATTGATCGTTTCTTTTGAGAGGACAAATTAAATATGCATTAAAAACGATCTGGAATGACCTATAAAAAATTTTTCTTTCAGGTCGTGCCACACTCATTTACTAGATCTAGTCTCAAGTGGCTTTAATTTATATCTCAAACTCAAATATTTTCTCGCGGAAAAGAATATTTTGAGAATTTTCAGAAAAATCAGTTCAAAAATAGAAAATAAATGTCGAGCTTCCCACACAATTATTTTCGTCTAAATATGAGGGTGAGTTGAAAAGTCCGTGAAATGATAATAAAAAACGAACTTTGCGATTTGAAATTGTGTGTATTGCTTCATATAACCTAACACATAGATAAATTTTGGTTAATAGTGATCCAAGTCTCTGTGACTATAAAATTCAAAATTCTCGATTTAGTTAAACTAAGCATTCAACACAGTTTTAACATCGTGGCCTTTCTAACCAGCAAGGTATTTTTAGTCGTGGAACAAGATTGTAATCTTATGATGCAAAATTCGGAATAAGGTGGGGGCGGCAACAAATTGAAACATAATTTGTTAACTTTTGAGATGGCAATACACTTGCGTGGGGCTGTATATTGGCGTGGTGGAAAATTGTTTTTTTCCTTGGCTAAACGAGGGCGCTTCTAATTAATTTTTTACTTTAATTTTTCTAAAATAGTATGTGTCTGACACAGGTTGGAAAGGCAATCAATGGGAATAGTGCCTTTTACATCCCAAAAAATGGAATCCATTGCCTTTCCGGCAGATGAAACTGCCATCGCTTTCTTTAAGGATGGAGTACAATTATGCCGTCACTGTTTATATTGTTGTTTCGTTTCGGGCATATAATAGTGAACTTACGTCTCGTTGGCATTCCCAGATCTTTTAAAAAAATTTTTCGCAGAAATCAGGTTTAGTATACCTAATACTGCTATACTATTGTTCATTTTTATATTACTTTTTGTAATGAGGTAAACTTTAACACAGGATTTTATTTTAACCTTCAATGGCACTCAGAATTTATATAAACTCGTAATTAGGAAGTCTAAGCTAGTTACTACTGACGATGTGTGCAGTGCGCATAAAATATATGTCCAGTTTTTACATAAAAACTTAGTATGTGAAAAGTGTCTTATTTCAATAATTTTGACATCTATATTTAAATCTGCTTTGGCTTTGAAGGTGTGAAATACCATAAACTTAGTTTTGTCTAAGTTCATGTCCAAAATTTTAAAAAACAATATATCTTTTTAACTTGTGTTGTCGTTTACATAATATTTTGTTTCACTTGTGTACGATTGACTAAACCAGCGACACATAGTCTACAAGCATTTCGAGTGAGTAATGCACAATTGTGGCAATATAGTTATAAATAAAATCGAATTCGTACTAGTTGCATTACTGTACGCTTGCAAAACCAACCACTTTTACATTCCGGTGATCATTTAGAACAACTACTTTTTAAAGCGAGTTCTTTTAAAATGATTTTCATTGAGATTTTCCTTTATAACCTGCATAGTAGAGTTATTTAAAAATACAACTGCTTGTTGCTTAGTTACAACAGTGTTTTGGACATATGTTCGTTGCAAATTTTTAACTCGAAATTGCTTCAGTAACACATACATAAGCTGCTGCAATCGTGTTACTCGGTATTTATACTTAATTTGTTTTATCTTCAATTTAGCCGTGTATATAATAACATTTTTTTAGTTTGGATTTCTTCTTATATTAATTATTTAATAAAACACTATTAATGTTGCAACAATATTTCTTTTTATTGATGTTCTAACAATCAATAATTAAGTAAAATCTGACCGTCAATACAAACAGTTCTATAGTCAACAATACATCTTAAAGGTAAATTTGATGGAGCATGTGGTTGATTAACTTAATTAGGTACAAAGCCAAAATGAACACTCAGTGTGCGTTTTGGTTTTCAACGGTGCAGATTGTGTACGGAATTTGCTTCGTTTGGGTTTTTGCCGTGGTTTCCAGGTGCGAAGCAAGACTCACTTTCGGATTCACGTCTTATATTTATGGAACTAATTTTAAAATGCGAATTATTCTATCTAAAAATTAACTTTTAACACTCAAAACCAATATGGCTTTTCAAAAATATAATCTTGAATTTAGCAGGTACTACAAATTTCATCAATTTCACATTAACTAATCTATTATTATATTATTCCCGTACAAGTGCATTATGACACTAAATTCAAATAGTATTTCGTGTAGTATCTTCTAAGTTTTTTCAATTTATGCTACAGATTTTTTAATTTTTTTCCATAACTTTCGTAAATCTAACTAGCTAACGACGCTATTTACATGCTAAGTTTTCATATATAGTACCAGCCTAGTACAATACATAATCTTTTTCCTTGCCAAAATAATATATGTATGTTACTCTAAAATAGTTATTAATAACACTAGAGTCTTCTCTCCATCTTTAAATCTACTGTTTAATTAGTGAAAATTTCTAACTACTTCTTTCAAAATAAACACTCAAGTGTGCGTTTTGGCTTTCAACGGTACAGATCGTGTACGGAATTTGTTTTCGTACGGGTATTTTTGCCGTAGATTTCTAGGTGTGACACTGTTTAATTATCTGCTGATGATGACAACTTGTCGACATTCGTATACAGAATAGGAAAATTAATATGAAAAGGGGATACATATCAACCTTAAGTGACTAATAAAAAAAAACAATACATTTAATTATTTGTTAAGTATTTACATTTGAGGAACAATTACAATTATTACGATTAGTATATTTGTAGTATATCTTAGTTCTGTTTAACTTAACAGCACGTACATCAGTCGCTATTATTGATAAAATATATTCAATCAAAATAAGTAAAAAGTGAAAAGGAAATCACCAAAATACTTTCTTAAATGTTGAAGAAAAATGTTTAAAGTTCAGATTAGTCCGCTTTAAGTATGTGACATATAGTTTGACGTACTTTGGAAAACAATAGAATTGATGCATATTAATAAACACTATGTTCATACTGATAAGTATTGAATACAAAAAAGTATGGCGCAAATGATTCTTAAATGTAAAAACTAAAAATATAATTTAATAGAGGCAATGCTGCTTAAACAAATGTGAGTATTAATGAACAAATTTTAATTATTATTTATTGGTTCTAAAGAAGATAATAAAAAGAAAAATTTTTGAAAAGTTAGTGTTGTTTTATTGCATAAAAACTGTTTAAAAGTTACTATGAAGTATACTCGTTTGACTGTAACATAAATTTTCTGTTATTCTTTTCATTAGTATCTGTAGAGTCTGATGATTTTTGGTGTGTTGTTTCATTAAAAGATACCCCGATTAACATATTTTGCACACTACTTAGGTTCAAACGTGCGTAAATCTAGCAAAGTACAAATTGTTCTTGTTCGAGTGTTAAGGTTTACTATCAAAAACAAACTTAATACTTTGTTGTATAATGTACTTAAACTACAGGTGAACGCAACCGTACAAAACTCTACAGGTACATATCCAGTGAGATGAAGTTTCTGTCTGTACAGAAACTCTGCTCATATAAAGGATTTAAATCGATCGATAACACAAACAGTTTGAGCTGTAGCGAGAGAGAACTGTATAATTGCCAGGGCACGCACCTTTCTCAGTCAAGTAATATGGCAATTGCGAACGTATGTATTACTCGCTGTGTGGAATTTATCAGGCGGGGAAACGCGTGAACCTGTCTAGATATTCGATAGAATTAGCTTGGAAATTACTGGAAATAAGGTAAATATTAAGGTAAAGTAATAATTAAGATAAACCCCAACTCGCGGTTACAATTTCTAATTAAGAAAACGGGGCAGATTTGTAAAGATGGAACTAAAATTGAAATTTTACTTCCCTTACGTTAAATCTCATCATATATTTAATTGCGAAAGCGAATTTGCATGATATAATTTATGACAATATTGAACATAATTATGAAATTGATACAAAAGATAACGAATCAAATATTTATTGTGACAAATATCACGTATATCTTTGTAAAGCAATGATTTTGAAATAAATGTAAACTAATGTTTGTCTGTCTTTTTATTTATAATCGTAATCATAATCATTTTGGCTATTGTATATTTATTTACAATTTGCTTATCACGTAGCCTTGGACAAAATTATTAAGTCGTTCGAAATTCTTATTTATATAATATTTTACTTAAATATTTACGTAGTTGTGAAAATATCAACTACACTATGTTAATAAGCAGCTTAGTGGAATATTATTAAAAGTAAATCGAAATAAAATTCTCAAATTTATGATGTTTATAGATAAGTATACTACACTACCGTTCGTGGAAGTTTGAACAAACAGAAAAATTATAAAAACCAGAAAAATAAGGAAAACGAAAATAAAATATACTGTTTCAAAGGTATGTTTTATTCTGTACCCCGATTGCCGTTTAGAGGTGTGCAGCGAAATGCGGAGTATTTCATTACTGACTGTTTTGAATTGGCTGTCATTTTGCATTGACGTTGAACGTTAGGCATACTTTTTGCAAAATAATCATGGAACGTTATACAATGGAAGTGACAATCGTAAATTTTAGAAAATCGTGGTTAATATGTAATAGTACGTAATCGTGTGATGGTAATCAACATTATATCAAATCAACAATATATTGTACATATTCAACCTATTAAGAAGTGAATAAAAAAAATTGAAAAGAGCGATTCTACTATGGACAAATCAACTGCTGTAGTGGTCATTCCAAGATTGATATTGATGCAGTGCGAGGAAGTGCAACTAAAAACTTCAATTTGGCATCCTGTCTAGCAACTCAATATTTCAACGTCTTTTCTGTAGCAATTATTGAAAAAGATCCACACTTTAATGCACATAATTAAATTGATTCAAGAACTGAAGCTTCGAGACGATAGACAGCACCGTGATCTTGCTGTTTGGGTACTAGAGCAGCAAAAATTTTACATTTTCTTTTGATAATATTTCAACCTCGATAGATTATTAATAAGTAAAACTGTCAGATTTGGGAACTTGAAATTCCTCATGTTGTTTAAGAAAAGCGAATTGGAAAGATTACAGTTTGGTATGTCTACTGGGCAAGCGGTGTTATCAGAACGTATTTTTTAAAAATTCAGTTGGAATTGCCTTAACTGTAGATAGTATTCATTTGCAATAATTTAATTAATTGAACGAAATGAATACTGTTAAAATATGGTTCAACAGGAGAGCTGCTACATTGCAAGAGAAGTACATGACTTATAGCAAACGTTATTTTCTGCTAACTTAAACGTACTTTTCCGTTTCAGTGACATATAACGACTTCCAAAATCGTGCGATCTATCTAATAGCTATGGAGTTCTCCCTTTAGGCTTACGATAAGACCGAAGTGTACGTTCATGAGCCTGTAACAATTTCTGGTCGTAAACGTAATATATGACGCGTCATTGGCGAAATCCAGACAAACTTATATGTGAAAATCTTGGAAAACGTATAATGCTTTCTAAGAGTAGCCGGAACAGACATATGAATGACGTTCTTTTCAGTACATAATTCCCATGTGTCAATATCATAATAAATAAAACCAACGCAAAATATTTGTAATGATTTTCATTTTATTGGAATAGCAAAACAATTACTTTCTATTGAAACAATCTATATGTAATATAATAGAGAAAGAAATGTAATTGCAGATTAATAATGGAATAATGATCCATTAATCAAACTTGTTTTTCGTCAAAACGTTCTCGTATAGAATTGAGAACTGCCTAAACAACACGTGGCATTTTCATCAAGTTTGGATTGTTTTCTTACATATGTTGCCTCATTCATTTTTAAACGTATTCTAAAACTAAAGCTATCAACCATGGACGTTGGTGGCAGTATGTAGGTTAGTTATTTGAAAAGCATATAAGTAAGAAATGAAAATGGAAATGATTGAGTTCTGGAATAGCTTTTGCCTTACAACAATAATAAAAAAAGAGTTAATGATTAATAATGGTTCGTACTGAGCATTAAAAATCCAGGATGTGCGTTAAGCTGAAAGAGAGATTAAGAGCGGAAGTAAAATAACGAAATGGTCCTTAAAATTTTATTTACTAATTTAAATAAAACGAGTTCCTAAAGCTTGAATATATAATAAGCTAAAAATTATTGATAAGCGAGAGTAATGGGTAACATATAGTAACATATAGTAAAATATCGTAAATGCTGTAGTAAAAATAAATCGAGTAATAAAGCTGTGAAGTAAAATATACAGGGATTAGAATAAAAGTAGGTATCGAATGATATGTGGTGCACTTTCGCGCGTAGGTGTATATATATATATATATATATATATATATATATATATATATATATATATATATATATCTATCGTTGGTCAGAATATTATGAATATTTCGCGATCGCAATACATATAAATATGTGGAACATTACATGTACGGGTTATAGTAAATCCCCACTCACTTAGTAAGCACGTGCGTTACCGTTGAAAGATGTACTAGAAGCGAGTTGGGCCTTTTAAAAGGATCGGTGGGTGGTGTACTGGACAATTTCAAATGGACCAATAAGAGAACATGAAAGGCACGCCAAAAATTAGAATTAATTGATAGGCGCGACATATTGAATATAATTTCCAAGTTGGTAGATAGATATGTAGAATAATAAGTGTATTCTGTGTGGAAAAAGATTAATGCCTGAATTTCTAATCGAGCTGAAGAATTGACGTAGATTTGCAAGTACAAGGATTTCGTGTTCGAATATTTGTAAACCACAGATGTCATAGGAATTTGAAATTTAACCATAATTTGCAAAATATTTTCATCTTATTTTATATTAAATATATCTAACATTCAGACAGTACGCTTTAGGTTACCAGCGTGCATAAATGTAAAGTTTCGTCCAATGACATGCATTGCAGATGGAACTGCTTTAAAATCGTGCGATAACTTCTAATAACCAGTTCTGTTCTAAGACGAAATTACCTCCTTGCTTCATAGTTGGCATAATGTAATAACGGAGCATTTTCTCATTTGAGATGTACCGATGAGAATTCGATGATGTTGACTGAATATATCGAATTTCTGTTCGTATATTCCATACTTTAATTGCCATTCAACTATGTCCATTTCAATGTTTTTTTGATGTTTTACCGTATTTACTAATATCTTACGTTGCGCTCTGCGACATTATTTCCCATTTAAGTAGTTTTTTGTCTATGGAGTATTTGAAATTAACCAAGTTTCAATTGTGACAATAAAAAGATGTCAGCATTAGATTATAATGATAAGGTTTTCCGAAAGATGGTGTTGATAACCAAGTTTCAGTTTCTTTCATTCATTCTCGTGCTTTTGAAGATCACATTACCTAAACAAAAGAGAAGAAAATGAAAGAAAAAAGATTAATTCTAGCTTATGCCACTGTTTTATATTCATTAATATTTAATTCAATACCTTGATTTTTAACATTTAATGTTATCGTAATTGATTAAACTTTTCCAAAAAATGATCTTGCAATAGTATTGTAATTTAATATTTATAAAGATATTCAAAGTGTACATGAACTAAAAGAGGAAATATATTTGCGACATATGTATTTTGAAATGGACTCGAGTTAATCAAAATAATGTCAGTGTGATTGATTTCTTATTTTGAATTTTTTAGAAAAAGGAATCGTCTTATTTTTAAACTAAATTTGGAATTTTAAGTATGCAACAATTTCTAAATAATTTTATTCGATAATATCTCTTGGAAAAAGGTAAAAATGCTGAGATATTTTACTAGAATGCACTTTTACATTTTCAGAAATAATACTTCATAAATTGAATTGCTGTTATTATTCCGCAGCGTAAGGAAAATATTTTATAAAGAATTCCTTTTCCTACGAAATAAATTGTTTTTTTGCTACATCTCTCCGGAAACACTCTGTATATAAATAATGAAGCTTCTTTTCAAGAAATTGCATTGTTTACTTTTTTTAATCTTTTATCAAAAAACTAATGCTTCCGAAATTTCATTTAGAGGATTTATAATATACTTGTTTATTTACTTTAGAAGAAACACCAGAATTATCTTATTTCATTTTATTTATTTATTTTCATCTGCTTTTTGGATTTGATATTATTATGCGATATTTATTTATTTTTATTTTATATCGTCTTTATTTAATAATTATTCGTATGTTCTTACTATTATACCAACTTTTGCCGTTAATGAACATACCCATTCGTACCTAACCGTTTTTAATTATTATGTACATACAAAATATAATTAATAGACGCATAACTACAGCAAAAACAATTACTTTTATTATCAACTTTCGCAGTAATTTCATTTACTCCCACATTATTTTGTCTGACTATTATATTCATATAATGAAGCAGCATGTTTATGGATATATGGATATGCACATATGTGAACGTAAGGTTAATTAGAAAATTCGATAAAGGAATTTTCTGTGCATTGAAAGTTCTCCCTTTATTTTCCAATTTACGATTTAGGTTCAAAATACTTCATTAAGGTTAATAGATAAAGTTAAATTTGAATTAAGCTTCGAATTGTTCGTACAGTAATTTATAGCTTGAATAAACATAATTTAATAGAAATTCTAAGCAGAGATTATACATCAAAATACGCACTAAATAAATAAGCGGCAAATAGTATCGAAATATTTATGTAAATATACGAATTAACGATTTTAAATAATATATTTAAATTAATATCTATGTATTTAAATACATATTAATTTAAATATAAAGAGTGTTTCAAATTGCGCGGTTTTTTTTAAAGATATATAAAATATAGATGGCGCACTGAATTTATCTGGGTATGTGGGCATTTAAAAAGTGTGATGTATGACATTTATATAAATGGTTTCATACACGGTACAACACCGTGTTCAAATTGTTGAATTATTTTATGAAAATCACCGTTCTTGAAAAGAGTTTTTAGAAAATTGCGTGAATTTTATGGTTTACATAATCGTCCATCTGAAAGCACTATTGGTCGAATTATTAAAAAATTTTAAGAGACCGGTTCCGTGGAACATCAAAAAGTGAAAAATATAGTCGTAGTTGTCGTTCACAAGAAAATATTGGTTTGGTTCGTGAAGGTGTTGCTGAAGATTCTGAAATGTCCATTAGACGACATTCACAACAACTTGGATTTAGTGGATCAACAACATGGCGTATTTTACACAAGTTTTTAGCTCTGAAGGCATATAAGGTTCAAATAACACAGGAATTGAAGCCATTAGATCATTTAAAACGTCGTTCATTTGTCAATTTCATCAATGAACAACCAGCTGAGTTTTCTCAAAAAATAATGTTTTCCAATGAGGAATATTTTGAACTTGGTGTCTATGTTAATAAACAAAATTGCCGTATCTGGGGTGAAGAAAACCCACGAATTATTCATGAGAAACCTATGCATTCTAAACGAGTTACTGCTTGGTGTGCATTATGGTCAGGTGGTGCAACTGGATCTTATTTCTTCTAAAATGCTGCTGGCGCAACTGTAATTGTCAATGGTGATCGATATCGTCCGATGATAACCGAATTTTTGTGGCCTGAATTAATGAACGTTGATCTACAGGATATGTGGTTTCAACAGCATGGCACTACACCTCACTTTGCACACGAATCAATTGATTTATTGAGAGAAAAATTTCCTGGACGTTTAATCTCAAGAAACGGTGATGTTAATTGGCCACCAAAATCATGTGATTTGACACCATTAGACTATTTTCTTTGGGGTTATGTGAAATGTCAGGTTTATAAAAACAATCCACAATCAATTCCTGCTTTGAAAGATGAAATTATTCGTGTCATTGGTGAGATAGAGCCTCAACTATGTCAAAATATCATTGAAAATTTTAACAAAAGAGTGGATGTCTGGGGAGCCGCAAGAGGAGGCCATTTGCCAGATATTATTTTTCGCATATAAATGTCATAACTGATACTTCAATTACCAATAAAAAGTTTTTGAAAGTGAATACAAATTATGTGTTTTATTTGTTCTTTAAAAAAACCGCGAAATTTGAAACACCCTTTATTATTTAAAATTTGTAAAGTGAAATGTTTAGTGTGTTCAGTTTTGTAAATATCATTATAGTTTAAAATGTTTTAAAATTAAACCATTAAAGGTTTTTGACGTAGTCATACATCATTTTTAATATTATATTAAGAAATTAGTGACATAAAAAACTATTATTAGCATTCTATGTATCTTTCTTAGTATGGGGGTCAGGTAGTTTTTTTAATAGTGTTTTATTAAAATAAAATATGGTACACTATAAAAATTGGTTTGTATTTTAAACTAAGCATTTATATAGAAATAATCAGGCAGTATGTGCCAACACTAATGTATAGAAAACATGGTGCAAAGTTAAAATCACACGTTATGTACTTATGTACATTAATTCACTATGTAGAATATTTAAAACCTTAGTAAAAATATTAGATATATGTATATGATGTGCACTATATCACAGAAAAGGTAAATTTGATTTTAAAAAGAAATGTGAATCTATACATCGATAATCTTGTTTTGGACACAATCAGTGATGATCAGAGATATTTTCATGTATCTTGAAACTTGCTAGATTTTTTAAAAATTATGTATGACTTGTATTCCACAATCTCAACAAAGGATAAAATCATTGGCCTGAACGTATTGACTAAAGCAAGTACTGTAATTTAAGTTGACAAAGAATAACAAGTTAATACGTAGGTTGCTTCAAAAGGTTTGAGGTTCAGCTACTTCCCGTAAAGTGGTGCTGTCGGAAATATTTTTTTGGTATTCTCTGAAATTATTTTAGTCTGAATACCATTTACAAATTGCTAGCATGTGCTGTTGTCTCTTTTTTGTAATTTTTTAAATAAAGTAAGTTTTTGAAAAATGGAATTAACGCGAAAAAATTTTCAGGCCACAATTTTCTACGATTTTGTGGTTTCAGCCGAAAAGAGTGTTCGAAAAAATGAAGCCACTATTTGGCGATGAAGCATCATTCTTGGCCATTGTTAAACGGTGGTACGAGTTACAGCGTGGACGTATTTCGTTCGTAGACGAGCATCGCAATTAGTGCAAAAAAGTTCTTAAAAAATTCAATCGAGGTCAAGCAAAGTGAATGTGTACAACATCGTTTCAGGTGACGAAAGACGACTTTACTGTTACAAACCAGAAAGCAAGCGACAATCAGCTCAATGAGTTTTCAAAGACAAAGAGAAACCCACGAAAGTGAGACTCAGATGGAGCTCTGGCAAGAAAGTGGTGGCTTCCTTTTTCAGACGCACCGGTCATCTTGTATAACCATTTGTTTGCCAATTGGATTTCAAAAAATGCGCGAGAAATGACCAAAAAGACGAATCATTCTGTATCAATTCATCATCACAAAACGCATCTCAAACATCGGAGTTTTTAGCCGCCTCATGAACGGAATTGATAACTCATCCGCCTTATAGTCTCAATCTGGCACCTTGTAACATTTTTCTGTTCCCATACATAGAAGACGAAACGCGTGAATTGAAATTCAATACCCCGGAAGCAATTGTGTTTTGAGAACTGGTTCCACTGAATGCAGAAGTGTATGTATCAAAGACGAATATTTTGAAAAACAAAAAAAAATTTATTAAAGTAATTGATTTTTTTTTTGTATCATCCACAATATACAATAGTTAAGTAAGTAATATAAACGAGTAGTGGGTTTAAGCTTCAATGGCGCATCATGTATATTATACGTTGTTGTATTTCCTAATGACAATATACTTTTCATACCTTATGATTGTAAAATACGCAGCAATATGTGTGTTAAGTAATATTGGCTACAAAGCGTCTGTCGTGTTGGTTTCATTGCGCACATGTTCTATAATAATCATAATAAGCGTACTGTTATACATGTAGAGATTTAATTTGTAAATTACTATACAAATAAGGATAGTGACAATAATTTACGAGTAAAATTGTCGTTGTGAATTGTTCATTGTATACTAATGTTAATGTAACACTTAACATCAAATACTCTAGGGCAACAAAATTGGTCGTTTGAAGAAAGCCATGGCGGTTATTAGTCTTAAATAGTAATGAAAAAAAATGAAAATTGCCCACAAAATTAATTTCCATGTAGTTAATTGTTATTCTAGCCATTCTAATGACAATCTGATAGAGCGTGGATATGTTGTACCACTATTTACCTTAAAGAAAATAAAGAATTTATTTATTTAGTTTAGTCCAATGTATATTTTATATAATAAAATTATAATAGCTCAACACCAAATTGGTTTTCCTAATAGATATGTAACTAAAGATGCCTATAAAAATATATATAATATAATTAAGAGCTTCAGTTGAGCCGTGATATCAGGCGTGTGAACACATGTTAATATTGCTCGATAATACAAAGGGTTCTAGGAAAGTTTTGCAATATGACGCAACAACGAATCGTAGGAAGCTGCTTGGTGCTGCATGTTGAGACATGTTCATACGTGCATAGTAGCCGCCGCGTCATGTCGATGGGCTCAGTTATTCATTAGCAGTGTGAGTGCAAAGTGCTTGCGATGGCATCCTGGTCACGAAATGAGATAAGGGCAGTTTTGCGCTATAATTCCGTGTATGATTTAAAGATAGACCAGTGCTTCGAAAAAATGACTCTTGCACTAGGTGATGTTTGTCCACATCGCACAACGATATTCAGGTGGTATAGAGAATTCCAAAGGGGAAATTGAACTATGGGGGATGCTGAGAGGCCAGGAAGGCCAAAAACGTCAGTTACGGAGAAAAACGTTACTACTGTGAGGAAAATGCTTGGCGAGGACAGGCGAGTGACCTACCAACAGATACAGGGTACTCCAGGCCTAAATGCACCAGGAATTCGTTCGATTCTACATAATCATTTGCACGCGAAAAAACGTTGTTCTCTCTAGGTGTCGCATCGACTGACTGAAGAGGAGATGGCACGACATGTGACTTGGTGCCGGGAGATGCTAAAAAGTTTAATAAGGACAATCTCGGTATGTTGTATGTCGGTATGCTGTACTATTGCGATGTGCTGACCAAAGCTCAAAACAAAATTTGGGTCTATGATGATGAGGACACACCCGTAGTTGTCAGAAAATCCCGATCTGTAAAGAAGGAAATGATGCTGTATTTTTCAAATCGAGTGGAATTGTAGAACGCGTCGTTTTAGACACACAGAAGACAGTAACAGCTAAGTGGTATATTGAACAATGCCTGCCTAAAGGCGGCCAAAGTCAAGAATGGACACCTGGCTCTACCATCACGATAATGCTCCAGCTCACCGCGCTAAAGCCTGCACCGAATATTTGACCACGACAGGATTGAAATTTCTCGAGCACCCTCCCTACAGTCCAGATCTTGCTTCCTGCTACTTTGAACTGTTGCCGCATGTGAAAATGAAGCTAAAAGGGAGGCAGTTTTCCAGTGATGAGGAGCTTTTGCGGGCTTGGGAAAATAAGTGTGCTTTACTCCCCAGTGAAACTTGGCAGAACTGGTTTAAAGATTGGTTTTGGAGGATGGAGAGGTGTATTGAGAGTTATTTATTTTTTTCAAAGTAATTTCATCTATACTTTGAAAAAATTAAATAAACAAAGCTGTATTGCAAAACTTTCCTAGTATCCTTCGTAAAGTGCTATTCTACAAGATGAATAAATGTTTTACATGAACTACTAAAAGACATAATAAAGTGTGTAGTTAGAAGTAGTACTCAAGAAGATAAGTTTCTTTTCCCTATTTTATTTGTAATATTAAAAAAATTAATTAAGAATTACAATTTCAGAAGTTGGTTTTTTGGTTTTTATTGTTTTCGTGTATGTAAGAAGTGGTTACACATTTCTTTGCTCCTCTTTATGTGCACGCGGCGCGTGGGGAGGCATCTTGCTTTGATTTAGAATTGTGTGTTGTTTATATACGTACATCAACACCCCAGTTTTATTTTGATTTAAAATGGATGGTATATCCATCGCCAACCCCAGTACATCCAGGAACGGAGGTGTTGAGGGTAATAATAGTAATGTAAATGTGAATACCGAATTAATTGACAGTTGTGAAATGAATATAAATACACAGTCCTTTGTCCCAGTTGTCAGAACAAACACAAACAGTAAAATAAATTTCCTGGAACGCGAACAAGCTATAATATTGGATGCGGTAAATGGTATTCAAAAGAATGATTATATTATCGGTGTTGGTAAGCTAATAGTTCCCAAAAAACGTGTTATTTGCTTCTAGAAGAAATAATAGAATATGTATTAATTCGGTGTTTACTTATCGTCAAAACAAACGAGTTCATTAATAAACTCGGAGGAATCACATTGAATGATAAATTTGTTACTGCACGTCGTCTAGTTTCACCGGCTGGGAAAGTTATATTATCAAATGTCTCACCGAGCATTTCCCATGAAGTTATATATGATTCACTGAAAAAACTAGGTTTGAAAGTTGTTTCTTCTATCAGTTTTATAAGTGCAGAACTTAACTTGCTTGAATATGGACGTGTCCAAAATTTACGTAGACAAGTTTATATTGCTCCAGACATAAATTGTAAAGCTAATTCATTCCGAATTTTTATAACAACCGACGAAATAAAATACTTTATATGTAAAAAAGTGGGACACATTGCAAATAAATGTTCTGAAAATAAACAGGACTATTTAAACGCTACGGTTATTACTGCTGAAGTCTGCAAAATACCAAAACGTAGCAAAATAAATAATGCTACACCAGAATGCTTTCTAAGTAATTTAATAAAAATCTCGATTAAAATGCCAATGCCTTCCTCAAACAAATCGGGGTCAGTAGTGTTCGCAGTGTCCAAGCGTTCATTCTGATGAGGAAATAAATACTTGGAAACGTTTTTTAAAAATACAAATGGTGCGGATTTTAATAATTTATGTACATTTTTAACATTAAGCAAAGACAAATAAGATATTATGTGAATCAACGCGATGGCTACCCCCTACACAACGCCTGGCAATCCTGCATCTCCCAACAACCCAACCGCAACCGTATCGCTCCATTGACCAATGACCCATAAATAAACCCGTCCACCATCGACTTACACCAGTTCTAGTGCGACAGACAGTAGCAGTAGTTGAGCCCTGAAGATGTCCAATACGAGTGGGTACGAAACGTCGGCAGTTATACCAGTGACGCGGTTCCAGCCTGGAAGCCCAGAAGAAAATAGCGATTCAAGTATTTAAATTACTTACTTATTAAAGCCATTCATACTCTTAAAAGGAATACTTTAAGATCACGATTAAAACGTCTTCTTAAAAAACTGAAGAACGTTCATGCTCCTCAACTGAAGGCTAGATAACGACGACTTCGAATTTAACATGCTGCAAGACTACTCAACTAATACATAAGGGTTAGCTTAAGTTAATTAATTTTGTAGTTACTTTCGATAGGTATGTATGTATGTACTCTTGCAATATTAGCTTCATTTTTACTCTGTTAGACTTCAATTCAAAAATTCATAATTTAAATAGTCTTCAGTAGAATGCCCTGTTACTTGCTGACAAGACGTGTAGTTTGCTTTGTATTATTGCAGAATATAAACCTCATACTATTGTCATTTTCGAAACATGGTTCAAACCACAATTCGAATATCAATTTAAAAATGAGGACGTTATCAGACGGGATCGTCAGGACGTATATGTTGGAGTTGCTATTTTAGTTAAAAAATGGTTAACTATAATATTCATGTCTAAAAATGTAAAATCAATCATAACTTTATGTATTGTGGCATTAAATTAAAGCAATTTTAATTTTCCACTTTCTCTAGTGCTCACCATATTACTTTCGGTTCAGGAACAAACGGTAATGCTCGCAAACATTCCTTTGAAAGCAATAGATATAGCTGATGGCATTTATCACCCACTAAAATCTCTCGTCCAAATCGTGGTCTATTCTGCACTCGAATTAACTTTATGCACTTATAATTTAGGACAAAGGATATTATGGCGCATACTAGATGATACCTATACATCAGATCACTTTCCCATTATTATAACTTTGGTGTACGAAAATGATAGTAGTGATACAATATATCCGACACGTAGATGGAGCCTTGATCAAAATAAAATGGCGCTGTATACTGAGTATTTATCAAAACATTATCCTCATATTCCCAATAAAAATGCTAAAAACCAAATGGAATTTTGCACTCATAGCATTAGACAAGCAGCTGATGCAGCTTTTATAGTAGAGCAGCCATACGAACTAAGAAAAAACCAACAGCAGATAATGAGTGTTCAAAAGTTATGCAAAAACGTATACAAGCAAAGGAATTTTAATGCAAACCGCACTTTAGAAAATTATTTAAAATATCAGGAAGTAACCGCAATATTCTAAGAGATTTTTGAAACAAAAGAAGAGAACGAGTTGGAAAATATTCTGTAACAATTTAACTACAGATATTCCAAATTCACAAGTTTGGATACAATTAGAAACTTTAATCAAATATCTGCCAGTCTTTCAGGTAGACATGCAAAAACTTTTCTAAAAAGAAACGAAAAGATAGGTCCTAGATTATTGTCACATAAATTACTGTAAGGATCTAGTCTAAGTCTGACATTGTATACTCACTTCCATTATGAATTTAGCTCTAAAATTAATATTAAGCCATATGCAGACGATATATGTATATATAAGATTCACAAGAACGTGGAGCAACTCACGAAAGATCTATTTGTTATAATAAAAAAAAGTCAGAAGTTGGTATATATGATAACAATGCGCTGGAGCTTTTACAGAGCAAAACCCATGTCATGTTCTTATAAATAATGGATAAAGTGGACAAAGAAATGCTGTCATCAGTCGGTTAAGGCGTGCAAGTGCGATAGTCTTTATCGGGACCGACAAAGACGGGCGAACTGATCCCCAACCCTCTTTGTTGTTTTTTGCTTTAATAATGGTAAATATTTAATATTATATTGTAGAGCAATTATGAAGGCAAAATGGAGTATGGTGGTATGCCGAAAAGTCAGTGGAATGACGGATAGATGGCACAGTTTGAAACTGTTTTTATGGTGCATCGGCAAATCGTTTGCCTAGCAACGTCAACTGTTTATTTCGGATAGATAGGTTTATTAATTTCGGTGTGATTATAATTTAATTAAGAGCATTTCAGAGTTTTAGATGAGATGAATAGTGCCAAAATTCATATTGGCGTTAAGTGCCTTTTCCTGAAATGCTTATCAGCAGCAATTATTGATAATGAGATGGGAATAGTTTGAAGAGCTTGCTTCCCACATTTTCCATTTTAGATAGATGGGATGGCGAATTCAAATGTGGTGTACACCCGCTAACTACATACGTAAAGGACATCCGACATCTGATATTATACCTGATAAAGTGCAAGTCATGGTTTTAAAAGACTGCCCTATGAAAACAGCTACAACATACATTTTAAATGAAGAGTTGGCTCTGAAGAAGCTGTCTACAAGATAGGTGACGCGACTAATCAGTGTTGATCGAAAATTAATACAAATATATAGTTATACGCCATTATACGCTTGAAATAAAATAACAATCTGAACAGTGGCGTCACAGTAGTTCTTCTCCCCAAAAATGACGATGGTTGCCCCATGTGGAGGAGAAATAATGGCTTAATTTTTTGGAATGTAAAAAGCATTTTTCTTGTTGATTAGTTTCCAAGACTTAATCATCATAGACGCATATTATACTAGTCTTTTAGACAAATTAAAGCAAAAAGCACGAGCGTTGCTATGGTCAAAATTAAACGATTTGTTAACACATAAATCTTGCTCACTGCAGGATTATTATCTTTTTCACACATAAAAATTACTTAGCAGATCAAAGATTTTCCACAATCATGTTAAAACTGTTGTAAGTGATTATTTTATTGAACTGGTCTTTGAATTTGATCAAGGTATAGAGGCTCTCAATCATCACTGGGGTATATGAGGGTGGCAGGGGATTATATTGAAAAATAAACGCAATTTCAAACAACGAAATTGTTTTCTTTTCTTTTATTCCACAGGATATTTTCAGCCCTCCCTCTTAATAAAAGGCTGTTGATCATGTAATCTCTGAAAGAACGTGGATTGTTCTATAGTATGGCCAGAGTCTGTGCGATTAACTGTCGGTTCATCAACATTTGCATTGTAACCATTTAATACTTTCTGTAGTAATTTAATCATACTCCAGAAAATATTGAATGGGAATATGTATTTTTCTATATGAAATTTTGTATACTTAAACTATCCCAGTACAATGATTAGAGAACAATGCACGTAAATACATAAAGTACATACGTAAATTTGGCGTAAGAAATTAAACGTTAACGTGCCAAACAGTAATATACAAACAATAATTTATTATTTGAATCTCAATAGGATCAACGAATGATCACCTTCTTTTCACTGTTTCGCTGAAAGCAATGAGATCGTAAATAAATGAAGAAACAATTCCGCGATTAAACTTTTGAGCCTTTTATTCAAACATTGTTTTCCGTCGTGAATTAAAAATACTACCGTTTAAACGCAGTAACCGTTGTTTCGTTTAGTGTCGACGGAGTGATTGCCAAACAATTGGGTTTTGTAAACAATACACGGCAAATAATATCCAATTTACGTTAAGTGCAACAAGTTGTAGTTAACATATATTGTGCGCGATTTCTGGTTAATTTAATAAAATGTCCGTTAAATATGTACAGTTGTATACAAATATCTTAAAAATTATTTTTTCTATTATCGACCAAATGTCAGAAATTATCACACAATGGATCAGTAAATGCATAAATATTTTTCCGTTATAAAATCGTCATGCAATAGATAGTATATAAAACACGCAAATATTCAAAAATTGTTTACAAAACTATTTGACTCCTCCAATTACCGTAAACATTTCACATGATTATCTGAAATCTAGATACGTAGATCTATTTTATTCCATAATTATTGAATATTTTGATAAACAAAAATAGGTAATTCCTTCATTTAAAAGAACTAACAATTGTTGCACATTTTTTTAAAAAGTAATTAATTTAATGGTTTGTCACCAGACCCAAAGCGGGCAATATTCACGTACGTACTAGAAAACACTCCGGTGTTCGAGAAAGTGCGCGATTTAGAAAAAGAAAACTTGAGATACCCAATAGGTGCCTATAAGCAAAACCAGAGTTGTGCATCAATGACCATTTCAGACTTCAATACGTGAAAAGATATTTCTAATAGTATTTTGAGATAGTTTATTACCATAGTTGCACAACTTGTTCGGAAAGCAAGGGGTGTATTGTAGGGACAGACATCCAATTCGAATGGCAACAATGAAAGTAATAATTAGACCTGAGCTATGGCGCTATATGGATGTACATTTCACAAATCAATAACTATTACGCAGTAAATTTAATCCTTATCAAAGCTATATTATTTGGTGTACATCGTACTGGTACATATGTATTAACAATCTCAGGTAGTTTAGTTGACTTCAAAGGAGGTTAAAATACAGGACGGTTTTATATATCGTTGTATATAATACCTTTTATAGAGACTTAGAGCGTCACTTCCCAACTTAAAATGTCAAGTTTTCTCACAATATGTAAAAGTCAACTAGGCTTAAAAATATAAAAATAACCGTCTTAAGAATATTAACAAATGAATGTAATTTATAAAATATAATTTTTAAGTTGCTAGTTCAGAAAATAAATAGTTTGATATTTTCATAAACATCGTCAAATTATTGATTCGGTTTAATAAAAAGGGCAAGCTTTGGATAAAAAAGATTTTATGAAGGTAGTCAAGACATGGAGCCGGAAAAGATAAGTGGTCAAGAATGAACAGACAATCAATATTGTTGTTTACAAGGTTGTACAAAGTCTTCTACAGGACATCTCTTTTTGCACTAGTGTATAACATATTATGACGGGACAACAATTTATTCTGGGAATCCTCCTGCTACCTGGTTTAGGGAAAATTCGTTCAGGTTGAAAGGAAGAAATTTAATGAACCTGCAGTGAATATGATTTAAGGAATGGCAAATGTCTATGTGTTATTTGCTATTATCTTCTGCTCCTTCTTTCGGTTTTTAGGGACATGTAAACTGATGGCTACGATCTGTTACTTAATAATAGTAACGTGTTTTTGTCGATAGTCCAATATGTATGTATTATAATTATGTATGTATATAAAACGTATAACTATATTTGATGTCTTATAACACACCTTTTTTTGCATCATATATGAATTAATTTATTATATTATAATAGTTCTTCAATAAATCGAAAATAATGTATATTCCGCAATTTTTATAGAGAAAGAAATACATTTCATTTCTTTATATCTGCTTCTTGTGCAGATTTGTTTGCAGTTAGTGAAACGAAAGCGTGCATAAGCTTTTTACCCAGACTATAATTCTAATCTAAAACAAGCTGGTAGTAAAATCACGGTATAGCTTTCCATATCGGATTTAGATATTGGTAAAACCTTCGTGTACAAGGAGCGCTTAAATAGCAATCACCTCAGGTGATGAAATTGATTGAAGATAATCGTCATAATTTTGAACAATATAATAGCGATGATTATCTAACATGAGCTGCAATACGGCGGTTTAGTGAAAATAGTAGATAAAGTGAACAAAACTATAACAGATAAAAAAGATGTGTACCTACATAATTGTTTAGAAATCTTAGGTACATACATATATATATATATATATATATATATATATATATATATATATACATAAATAATGTTGTAAACAGTTTAGTTTATAATACAAATTAAAATGCATTGATTTCGATTAATTATTGTACTAATAATAAAGTTAAGACAAATATAAATAATATACTAAGATAATGTAAAATGAAAATACATATTTGAATCATAGAAAAATACAATAATTTAGTAAAATTTTATAAAATATTTTAAGGCTCGTATATCGCATTAGTAGATACAAAATTCCTTCACATTTGATCTAAATAGTAGTATTTGAATCTAACTGAAATTGTTGTAATTGTAAATATTTAAACCTAAAAAAGGAAAATATAACATTAGTATTATTCAAAGTTATCAATATAGTGAAGAGATATTGTGAAAAATTGAGGTTTAGTGCTAAAATATTGTACAATGAGAGAGAAGAGTTAATCAAATATATATGAAAAAAATTGAAATGATAAATTTTGTAAAAGTTAGAAAATAGGCAAGTAAAATATGAAAGATAAAGATGACATTTATTCATGTAAGGATCATATTAAGAATTAGAAATTAATTTACGAATATCCAAAATTCACAATGAAAACGTAAAAATTCAAGAAAAAGCAAACAATTTTGACAACTGTAATATTATTTGAGAAATGTACAAAGCCAACAAATTTAAACTATAAACAGAGAATAATATACAAGCCCAACTAAGATAAGAATTTTGAGCGCAATCTTCATAATATCCAAAATCGTTTCGTTTATGTTATTTTATGAAGGAATTATCTAAATTGGCGAGAAAAATGTAGAACGGAGAAACTAATTGAGTTTATTTTTTTAATTTTAGTTAAGTTATTTTTATAATTTTAATCAAAACAAATTAAAATAGCACTTAGATTGAAAAACAAGTGTTAAAACGAGAAATTGCATTAATTTATGTATGTTATAGCATTTAAATTAAAAATATTAGTAAACAAACAAAGCAGTCATATTGGAGTTTATTCAAGTATATTGACCCTGCATGGACATCAGCTGATTTAGATGAACGAAGCCACATCGCGGGAAAATTTAAAATTCAAAGTAAAAGAGGACGAATAATAAAAGGAAAAGAAAATTTTATTTACTTAAAAATTAGTGATTGTCATATTTATATGTAGATATGTGTTCAAATTGTTTTCGAAATATCATTTGCATTTAAATAATGTTTAACAAAAAATATATACGTATAAAGAACTAGAAATTTAATAAATAAAAAAGGGATATAATTTTAATTTATCTTTATTCTGTTATTATCAAACTTCATTTTTGTCCTTGTGTAGTTTGCTGCCATTATTATACGATACTCTGAGATTAAAGAAGTAGAATTATTAACATAAAGTAAGTATAATTTCTACTTATTAATACATAAAGCCAAAAAAGTAAGTTATTATATATAAAGAAGTTTGAAACTTTTATTTTAACCTAGTAAGCATTCTATTACATAATGACATAGATATAAAATTATTCATTCCATTTTATTATATCCAAAATTATTCTAACGATTATACATTACATTATAAGAGGGTAGCCGTTTATATTCCGGGAACTGGCAACACTGTTAGTGTTGCCTCCGATCTGATGATTGCATCGTGAAGTTTGTCATTTTTGACAATATATTTACCTTGACAGTTTTATTATCCGGTCACAATTTTTATTGTTGACAGTAACTTCAAAATTTTGTGTCAGCGAAAAAAAGGAATTAACTCGCGAACATTTTCTTGCAATTATTTTTCTTAACTTTCGGCGTGGATTATCTCAACAAGAATGCATCGACGAGCTGAATTCTTTATATGGTGATGAAGCACCATCGAAAACTACAGTATATCGTTGGTATAGTTAATTCAAACTTGAACGGGTTTCTTTGGACGATTAATTTGGTGAAAGTCGTCCCACAAATTCTGTTGTGTCGGAAAACATTAATGCAATGTCTGAATTGGTAATGCATATTTTAAAAAGCAACAAAATTATTTCCAAAAAATAAATTTTTTTTTGTTTGCTATTGCCGAAATATAAACGGCAACCCTCGTAGAATAGAAAATACTTAATTCTATATTTAGTTAAAATTGTTTAATGTTTATATATTAAAACCACAATAATAGTTATATTAATGTAATATAATAAATAGGATTCGCGTAATAGAATCTATTAAAATTATGTTAAGTATCTTCTAATATAGTCATGTTACTTGAAAGTTGTTTATATGATTTATTATTTAATTAAATTATAGCATCATTTTCTTCAAAATTGATTACTTTAACGAGACCTATTGTTTAAAATAATTGTCTATTTAGTAACTATTAGGAAATTATAAAATGTTATGATTATATTACCATATACTTATTATAATTGTATTACAAAAATATCGAGATTATGATAACATTAATAGTTAATATTACGATCTACTGAAATTTAATTTTATTTGAAAACTAATTAATAATAGTTCAAATATTCTAAATTTATGTTATATAATATATTACTATTTATATCAAATTTTCAACTAGTAATGAATTTTATATTAGTGTAAAGTACATTTTTTTAAAAAACTAAATGATGACTGTGGAGAAACCAAATAGAAACAGAATGCCAATTTAATTTTTATAAGTCAAAAAAATTTATGCTCCCATTGAATATTATAAATTAATTATTAAAAGTAAAGAATTCAATAGTATAAATATATCAACACCTGAGGAAACATAACTTTAAATTCAAACTCAACATTCATGTGGTTCCAGAAACACATATTATTGTACGAGATTCAGGTGCCGATTAAATTGAAGAAGACAAGTCAGTAGTATTCTAGTTAAGGTACCCTTCGAATCCCGACAATCCTGTTTTTACAAGATATCAAGTAATTTCCATCATGGGAAACATCAGAATATATAAAACCATCTTTTTTTAATATATAAGGTATCTGAATAATAATACAATGAATTAGATTTCAAATATACTAAATTCTTAAAGAATAGAGATATTTTAAAAGGAAAGCCTATTATTTATTATCAAATTAAATAAGTATTTGCTTAATTTATTATTTAGAAATTTGTGAAAATTTATTTATTATTTAGAAATTTCATTAATATGTTGTTAATATTCATTTAACTTAATAATAGAATTTATGAAATAATTAAAAGCCTTCATTAAAATTATAAACATAATCAAAGTTTACTTACTTTGGAAGATTATATTAAATCTTTTGTTTTTTTATACAGTTGTAGTATTAAAGTATCTATTATTAATATTTTTAATTAATGGTTATTTTTTGGTTAGTTTGGTTGTATCACAAACGAGGTACTCCCTGGTTTGAGAACCCTATTTAATCGAAAAGAACACGTAAATGCTTTACACAATTTTATTTCGACCATCAACGTGTTCGGTATGTAGAGATGTATGTATTCTACAAGTATAAATAAAACGGTAAAGGGGTAAATCATTGCGATTTTTCTGGAAAAATTTACATGCCCTAGCTGTGCATTAAAAGCCTGATGACAACTTAGGCAAATCTATACTTGGTAGTTTCATATTATTTAAAAATTCAATAACAGAGAAGCTACTACTAGTAGAAGCTTCTCTGTTAGATTTCATAAATATTTTTGAAAATCGTGCCTCATAATAGTTTTTCAATATCGTACTGAATACTATAAAATTCGTCTAATAGTAAGATGAATTTTCCGTAACGTTTGCTCACTTCATTACTACTTCCAGTTTGGTCATGTTTATCTAAATAAATACCAGCTCGTATCAATCTCACATTTAATTGCCTTCATTGCAGTTTCAAGTCTTCCATTTTATCCTGTCTGAGCTCCGATGCAGTATTGTTTGCTCCAAAACAGTTTCCAGATAACGAACTAAAAGGCTTTGTCTTTTACTTATCTTTACTACCTTCCCCTTCTTGCTCTGTTTGTATCGAAATGCGCAAATTGCTATTTGCTTCGCTACAGTATCATGTACTTCGTAGAGACGTGCAATGACCATTTTATTTCTCTGCTATCTTCTTGCTCCGCTACAGTGTCAAGTACTTCTGCTCGTAGCAAACAAAATAAAAAAAATGTAAGCTCACCGCGGTTACTATTATGCAAACATCTCGTTTTGCGATGAAATCGCTATTTTCCGTTCCGCCACACTATGGCTTCTTATACGAATACGGTGACACCTAGCCGCTTATTGCTATTGTCCGCTGCGATATCTGGAGATACAAATGTGTATGTCTCCGTTGCAGTATCAAACTTGTTTGGTAGTGGTATGCACCAACCACTTGTTATATATATGTGTAAACAAGACGAGCTTATTTAAATATACACTGCAGGCCATAAGTTTGGAATCAGTTCCAGTAAATTCATAAAAATTAAAATTTATCTATGTTACGTTCGTATTACTTTGATATAAGTACAAAGGATTATTCTTAAGTACATTATAAAGCTTTACATAAAAGATGTAGTTTTAAATGCATTAATAGTTGGAAAATAACCAGAGATTAAGGAAACTCTGCGTGCGGTATTATTTATTCGAGCAGGTAATATTTCTGCATAATGAACGATTACCTGGAATGGACAAATTTTATTGCAGACCCTTCCGCATAAACCTTTTGTAATTACATTTAGTTTTTATATTTATAAGTATTTATACATTTTGAAGTAATGAGAATATTTTAGTTGCTTCGTATCATTTAAAGTGTGTAGACACATAAAAGTGTGTAGAATCAGTAAACATCGTTTGATTATGGCGAAGAGAAAGCAGATATCGCTAGAAAAACGTGTAGAAATTATTAGTCATCATAATCGGGGAGATTCTATACGGGATATCGCGAAAAGAATGAAGATATCGTACAAAGGTGTACAAAATACAATTAAAAGATACCAGTCTACTGGAGGGTATACGGACAGAAAACGATCAGGAAGACCAAAAATTACAACTCCTGCAGAAGATCAGACAATTATATTGACGTCGAAAAGAGATAGAAGATTAACGGCCTCGCAAATCCGCGGTGAGTTTAACAGGGAGCGTGAAACTCGGATCTCTTTAACCACAGTAAAAAGGCGGCTCAGAGCGGCTGGACTGATGGGACGTGTAGCAGTTCGCAAACCGCTTCTACGTCCGCAAAATAAAATAAAAAGGCTACAATGGGCTAAGTTACACAAAGATTGGACAATAGAACAGTGGGAAAAAGTACTATGGACCGACGAATCAAAGTACGAGGTCTTCGGTTCCAGACGTCGGATATTTGTAAGAAGAACTGCTACGGAAAAAATGTTACCGCAATGTGTGGTGCCCACGGTAAAACATGGTGGCGGTTCTGTAATGGTTTGGGGATGTTTTTCTTCGGCTGGTGTAGGAGATCTGGTGAAAATCGACGGAGTTTTGAAAAAGGAGGGTTACAGACAGATTCTCGAACACAAACGCTGTGCCCTCCGGTCTGAGATTACTTGGAGAAAACTTTATATTCATGCAAGACAACGACCCAAAACATTCTTCTCATTTATGTAGAGGATATCTCCAACAACAGGAAGCTGACGGTGTTTTACAAAACATGGTTTGGCCGGCACAATCGCCAGACCTCAATCCAATAGAGCTATTGTGGGAAGAATTGGATAGAAAAGTGCGTGAAAAGTGTCCGACGTCCCAGACTCACATGTGGCAAGTTATACAAGATTCTTGGGCAAATATACCCAATGAAACCCTTACAAAATTAGTGTCTCGTTTACCGCGATTGTGTGCTGCCGTCATTAAAGCAAAAGGAGGGTATTTCGATGAAAAGTCCGTTTAGTTGATAATAAAAATAAGTGGATGTAAATAAATAAAATTTGCTTTCTTTCCTGCTTATTTTATAATAAAACATTTTGGTATATTAATATTGTTTTATTTTTACAATGTTTGTTAAAGCCACTACAATATTTCCATTATATTCAGAAGTGATTCCTAACTTATGCAAGTGATTCCAAACTTATGGCCTGCAGTGTATATGTAGAAAAGGACAAGCTTGTTTTTGTGGCGAAACTGCCAAGTTTCTACTTCGCTTGGGTTCAACTGTTTTCTCCGAAATAGTATCGGATGTTTCAATAAATGCAGCGAACCTTGACCGCTTTCGGTTCAACTTTGATTTTTCCGAAATAGTATCGGGTGCTTCTATAACTGCGGTGAGCCAAACCGCTTATTTTTGTTGCGAAATCTGGAGATTCAGATTTATATGTCTCGGCTGCAGTATCAGACTTATTTCTAGTGGCATGCACTAACCACTTATTTTCTCCGATACAGTATCGGATGTATGCGGCGAAACTGCCAAGTTTCTGTTCCACTACAGTGCAACTTTCTTTTCTCCGAAATAGTATCAGATGTTTCTATAAATACGGTGAACCCTGAACGCTTTCAGTTCAACTTTGTGTTCTCCGAAATAGAATCGAATGTTTCTACAACTACCCGAGTATTTTTGTCCACTGCAAAATCCGGAGATACAATTTTGAATGTCTCCGCTGCGGTTCGGTATGTGGAGATGCATTTATTCTGCAAGTACGAATAAGACAGTTCAAATAATAAACAGAAACGCAGTTTAATAGTTCTATACGCACAAATATATGTACGTTCGAGTACGTACGCAACGAAACAGATCAAAATACCTCGCTTCGCGTTCAACGCATTGGGGTACCCATGCACCCCCAATAGAGTGGAAATGTTCGACACTGTAGATCTTGCACTTATTGTGAAAGCGTCATGCAACTACCCGGTAGAGACAGTGACGCGACCGGTCAGGTAGGCCAATCTCGGTCTCCTGACATATAATGTGTACACGACGACAAAAGTTGCTGCCGGTCAGTGTATGTACGTTAATTTGCGTATAAAAAATTAATATAAATACTATATAAAAGACATTACATAAAACAATAATATCATGAAATATATAGTGATAACATACATAAAACGCATAATATACACAATATAAATTCCAAATAAAAATAAAATATTTTAATTTTAACACTAAGTCTTTAACAAGCAGACGTTAATAGGTATATATTTTTTATTATAATTAAAATTATATTATTAATGTGTTAAATATTGTCTAGATTGTTTATATTAATACATTTATATTAATTTATTAAATTAATTAACCTTTTATTGGAAAAGTTCAAATTAATATTAACATATTGTGTTATAAGTTATATATTGACCCAATTCTTAATCATATATACCACCAGAGATAGTAAGTTATTTGCACTATACGCTAGTCAAGGTATATACTAATTTATTTATATATCTTTATATGTTTATGGTAAATAAAATTACATTATTACCATTATTATTAATTTATTAATTGATGCAAAACGTGTATTAGAGAGTATTACACTTGTAATATACATATATGTATATACATACATATGTGTTGTTCTTCCGGGTGTTGTACGGCACTGAAGAACAGCCCTAGCGACGAAGGCTGGAGAGAAAAAGACAGAGAGCAGACGAAACACGTTTAATAAAATAAAGATTTTATACCCAAGCAATTTTATTATGTTCATTGTACTTTTGAAAGTTAAAATGTTTTCAATCGCAGATTATGTAGTACTATGCGGTTACGATGAACTGTTTACAGCATATGTACTTATATGAACATGTACGTGTTAATTTTTCATTATTTGAAGCAGAGTAACAAACCGAGCAACTCCGTTCAGCTAACCACGCACAGATTAATTGAATAATAATTTCAATCTAATTTCTGTTGCAATTACTGTAATTCGTCGTATTAACCAATACATACACCGACAGAGATCTAACATAGTGTGGTGTAACAGCAATTATGGTAAATTTTAAAGCCCTTGACATTAATTGGCTTAATACTATTTTGAATTGAACGTGACGTTTATTTAAGCGGAAAGTTGATATTCAAAGATGTATTTTATTTCCTTCGAGAAATTTGTATTTGGAACTTTAACAACTAAGTGCTTATTCACAATGGTCGTAAAACCTGAAGGTGGATTAAGATAAACGAAATCCTCAAAGTTAAACGCATGAAAAATTTATTTGCGTGTTCACAATAGCCTTACCCAATTTCTATGTTTGTGTTTACTTTATTTGCGAGTGTAAGGAAAACATAAATTAAAATAAATTCAAGTAAAGTTTTCGTCATCTTGGTTTTCGGGCTGGAACCCCATCTTAGTAAATATTGGCACCGACGTTTCGTCACAACTTGTACAAGATAATTTCAGGGCTTAACATAAAATTCACGCAGTTTTTAGTGCGATTACATTATATGATATTGATCCATTGCGCCTGATCCACCTCTCTGGAAAACGTTCGTTCAACTATGCTCTTGTAATTTTAGCGTTATGAGCTGATGCTCCGTCGTGCATGTAATACATGTTATGTTGGCTCTGACAATTAATGGAACATTATCCAATACTCTCTCTAATACATTTACATATTCATTTGCATTTAGTCTATTCGGAAGGAATCCTACAATTTGAACGTTTACGATGCCTAGTTTCCAAATTCTCGAATAGCTCTGAGATTTTCATCCACTTAAAAATGGAAATTGTAAGTATTGAAGATACTATCTCTTGTGGACATGCATTTATCATTGCATTTAATACGTGATAAAATGTTTGAATCTTCTTGAATTTTGTTTAAAATTGTGTTGTAGAACATTATTCTTTGCAAGTCATTTAGAGTATAATAGCTGTACTTTTGAAACATGAAATTGGTTTATAAGGCTTTTTGTAAGCATTGAAAGAACTGCTGTCTTACTTGGAATACTCATTTCCTGCGCGGCTTGTCTAGTACTGCAAGTAAGATCCTGATGAACAATGTCTAAAGTTACTTCTTCAATTTGGATCGTACTACGATTTTTTAGTCTACTTACATCGCGTTGACTGGGAACAAATGTACAGGCTTCAGTCTCCGATCCAGTCTTCGAAATGTATTGCGGTGTGGATACCGTTTGCATGTCCGTCTTTTGCTAAGTGCGCGTTTCCATTGCAAAGCCCAAATACCATATACATATTAGGGTTATTTGTTGAATGTGTAGATTACAAATTGCTTGGGATATTGCAAAAATGAGGTAATGAAATACAGTTATCAAAATTGAACTTAAAACATTAATAATTATGGAATATAAATAAAATTCTTAACAATTAATATCTTGTGTTGCCTTTAATTATTACGCCATTGGAATATTACATTCATGTATGCTAGATCTGTATTTACAAGCCCTCTGCACTGATATATACAGTCTGTCTCAGAGAAAACGGAACTTTCTTAAAAAAGAAACAAAAGCTTACTATTTTGGTAAGATTGATTTGTTTTATTCAAAGTAGTCCCCTTCGGCTTTAATACAACGTTTTGCACGGTCAATTAACATGTATGAATTTTTAAGTTCACCTTTAGAGATTTCCTTCAAGATCGCTGTCGACGTCTTTTTAATGGCTTCAACGTCGGCATAACGCTATCCTTTCATCGGTAAATGTAGTTTAGAGAATAGATAAAAATCACAGGAGACCAAATTCGGGGAATGCGGTTAAAGTTTAAAATGCCATTTGTTGTTAGAAAATCAGTGATAATCGTCGAGCGACAAGATGGTGCATTATCATGTAACAAACGCGAGCTACCATTTTCATATTGAGGGCACACACAGCAAATACGCACCAAAAGGCGCTTCATAACATCAAGATAATATACAGCATTGATTGTTTGACTCTCTTTGTGCACAATGCCTTTCGAATCATGAAAACAAATCAACATTGTCTTCACTTTTGCCAAATATACACTGTTACTTAATGCGCAATTTCTCTGCTTCTAGTTTTGCAAATGTCATGATATTTTGACATAACATTGGTGAAGGATCTACCTTACAGAAGCATATTTTTAGTATATGGCGCAACTGAGAATTACTATTTTAAAAATGTTTTCTCTGCGACAGACTGTGCATTTATTCAAAACCAATCCATCCTCACAACAATATTGCTTTCTATGTATTTTGTTACTTTCCTATACAATTTATCCGTAATTACAATAATGCCAACTAATCTCACCGATAACCCCTACGATATCCGTCTATCAATATCACATTAACAAATTGCTGCAATGTCTATAAATTGATGTCAATCATACATGTAATATACATACATAACACTAAATAAAAAGGACCTATACAATATTATTTTGTACTTCCATAATAAACAAGACAATAAATGGTTTTGCTTCTTTTTAATTTTGAATTTATTCATACATATGTATATCAATACATATGATTATGATGATGAATTGAATTCTTCAAGCGTGTACCTACTTGTTTTAGATTGAGTTTAGTACATTGCATTTATTAAAACATTCTCATTATGTGATTTGATACGACGTGCACACAATATAAGAAATTTGTCACATTCAATCTGTTTGTTTGTTCAGCTACATATATACATTCTTCTAATATTATAACAATATAGGTCTATATATTATATCCTATTCATTAAAATACAAGCGAAACTGAAGAATTTCAGGTTAAAGTTTTTTATAAACAATTAATTACACATAAGATAAATGTGGGCCAATAGTTACAATACAATTACAACAAATGTTAAAATTTTTATCTAGTTATACTTTCTATTTTTCTAAATTTTCAGGCACATGCTGAGGCTTATTTATGATGGTATTACTAATTCATTATATTAATTAGTTGAAAGAATCCGTGCTGTATTTTATCTTGTGATTATGAAACAAATTCATTTAATATTGCGATATATCGTTTACCAGAAATTACTACTCAAATTCCCATTGTTAGAGAATGCAAATTTGATTCGATAAATTCATGAGAAATTTCAGATAAAATTCTGAAATTCTGTGAAATAATATAAACTACCAAATGACTAAATTTGGTTGAGAACATTATTATTATTTAAGTGCACGTCGAACAAGCAAAAAAATTTTGTTTCAAAAGCAGCTAAATATAATAGTTGCATAGTGCTTACCTTATTTGAATGTGTTTGATGTGAAGCTTTTGGGTGCTTTGTAGTCAATTTACACGTAAAGCCCTAAAAACTAACACTTGTAACTTAACAAAATTTGATCCTGATGAACAATATCCAATTCCCTCACTATCTTGGCCCGTACGATGATGTCTTGGTCTACTTGCATCACGCTGATTGGGAACAAATGTGCCTGTTTCACGTAGTCTCTTATCCAATTTTCGAAATGTATTGGTAGATGGGTACTGCCAGTGTGGATATCGCATTGCAGATTCCTCTTTCGCTAATTGCGCATTTCCATTGCAAAATTCAAGTACCATATACAAATTGTACTAGGAAAGTTTTGCAATATGACGCAACAATGAATCGTAGCAAGCTGCTTGTTGCTGCATGTTGAGACATGTTCATACGTGCAAAGTAGTCGCCGCGCCATGTCGATGGGCTCAATTATTCATTAGCAGTGAGAGTGTAAAGTGCTTGCGATGGCATCGTGGTCACGAAATGAGATAAGGGAAGTTTTGCGTTATAATTTCGTGCGTGGTTTAAACATAGACCAGTGCTTCGAAGAAATGACTCTTGCACTAGGTGATGTTTGTCCACATCGCACAACGATATTCAGGTGGTATAGAGAATTCCAAAGGGGAAATTTAACTGTGGAGGATGCTGAGAGGCCGGGAAGACCACGAACGTCAGTTACGGAGGAAAACGTTACTACTGTGAGGAAAATGCTTGGCGAGGACAGGCGAGTGATCCTCCAACAGATACAAGCTATTTCAGGCCTAAATACACCAGCAATTCGTTCGATTCTGCATGATCATTTGCACGTGAAGAAACTTTGTTCTCTCGGGGTGCCGCAGCGACTAGTTGAAGAGCAGATGACACGACGTGCGATTTGGTGCCGGGAGATGCTAAAAAGTTTAATAAGAGGCAATCTCGCTATGTTAACAACATCGTGACGGGTGACAAGACTTAGCTGTACTATTACGAAGTGCCTACCAAAGCTCAAAAGAAAGTTTGGGTCTTCGATGAAAAGAACACCCCCGTAGTTGTCAGAAAATCCCGATCTGTAAAGAAGAAAATGCTATATTTTTCATATCGAGTAGAATTGTGGAACGCGTCGTTTTGGGCAGACAGAAGACAGTCACAGCTAAGTGGTACATTGAACAGTGCCTGCCTAAAGTCATTGGATCTATGAAAAACCTGCGGCCAAAGTCAAGAATGGATACCTGGTTCCTCCATCACGATAATGCTCCATCTCACCGCGCCAAAGCCTGCACCAAATATTTCACAACTACAGGATTGAAACTTCTCGGACACCCTCCCTACAGTCCATACCTTGCTCCCTGTGACTTTGCACTGTTCCTGCATGTGAAAATGAAGCTAGAAGGGAGGCGGTTTTCCAGTGATGAGGATCTTCTGCGGGCTTGGGACAACGAGTGTGCTTTACCCTCTAGTGAAACTTGGCAGAACTGGTTTAAAGATTGGTTTCGGAGGATGGAGAGGTGTAGAGGAAATTACTTTGAAAAAATTAAATAAACAAAGCTGTATTGCAAAACTTTCCTAGTACCCTTTGTACATATTAACGTATTCATTTAAAGCATAAAAATTATGTGGGCTATCACGAAAATGAGGAAAGTATTGGAAACGTTAAACTGGCAAACGTTAAAATTTAACAAATAATTATTTTAAAATTACAGACTTTATTCTGAGCCAAGGTTGTCATATGTACTTTAACCTAAAAAGGCAGTTGAAATTAGCTGTGTCATGATTTTGTTATTAATTTCTGCTTTAATTAAAGCGGTATTGTAAGCAGGAAATTTCGAGTTTTCTTTAATTTATATCGTGGAATGCACGTAATTGTGTATATACACGTGCGTATATATACAATTGCATATGCATTTAATAATAATAAGGCCTACTGTGAGTTTTCAATTAAGTGATAGAGCACCTACCCGATAAGCAGTGGGCAGAGGTTCGATTCCTTTCCGAGGTATACCCTTTCTTCATTAATTTCCGCCTTAATTAAAGCGATGCACGCACTCTTTACACAAGTCTGATTGTAGTAGAAAGCTCTTATCGAAAACCTAGTCTTAAAAGACTCTAACAATATGCGTAGTGTGTAGGTGTCTACCAATAACACATACGACTTACGAGGACCTGTTTCTGATTAGTTTCGGGATATGAATCCTTGCGTAATTAGTTCAATAGGCAGTTATAGCATGAACGATCGTGTAGGGAGAAAGCATCAAGATCGGTCTAAGTCGCGTAAAAGAGTCGCCATTCACGATCCCCCCAATCATTCTTTTAAAGTATCAGGTTATTTGTGTTCTATTAATACTTTAGCTGCAGACCATTTGTACAAAGTAAACTGTCCGCCATCACGTATTTATGCGAGAAAATATTCGAAAAACAGTCACGCTAGCTTCAAATTTGACTGAACAACAACATATTACATATTCGCGTCGCTAAAAAATGTATTGATGGACACACGTACGGTTAACTTTGCAAACTACGGCGTTACACAGAAACGTTAGACTTGTTCAATTGAATATATCGTTAATATTTTAGTTAGGTACATTATAATAAATGAATTAAATAAACAAAAGAAAATATACATATGCAAAATTAGTAAGCTAAATATAAATAACGAAAAACTATTTAAGTTCTTAAGATATATATTAGAAATAAGTGCAGTTATTTATAATACCTGTTGCGATTTGAAGCGAATGCATTAACGCTAGGCTCTTCACACTGTTTAATTTATCAGTCTACTGACAAGTTTTACGCATTAAAACGTGAATACGAATGAAACGTATGTCGGTGTTTTTTAAAATGTATGCAGACGCATTTGGAATGTGTTCATTCTCAGTCAAATGAAATAAAATATTTGTTGCTCAGTGCTTTCTTTACAATTTCTATTTGAAAACAAGAGAAATTGATACTCTGTTTTTCATTTTAATAGTTAATTTAGAAATATTTCCGTGCCTTCATATAAAAATAACCAGACTTTGTTCTGTACTTCAGAGTCTCACAGTAGCAAATTCAGGATTCGGTACCTGCCAAGATGCTGTTAACGTAATAAGGTGTTTCATATTTTTTAGCTTTTCGAACATTTTACTGCACCACGACATGTATCGTGCTGTGCGTTCATCGTATTAAATATGGGATGCCCAAAGGGAATAAACTTCTCTCAGTCAGAAATGTATGAATTGCGGGTACATAAATGCCCAAATAATCTTCTTTCTTGCTATAACTTGCATCTATTCTGCTTCCATAATGTAATTTATAACGCACTGGAAGGAATCGTATTCACTGTCTTCGTAGTCTAATGGTGATGGCATATTTCCGGAGAGGATGAGATCACGGATTCGAGTTCGCGCAAGAAGAGAAATTTTCCCGAAAGTTTCTGCATTATATAATACGACTAAAATTACAATTATTCAGTTTATCATCGTAGAAGCGCATAATTACTTATATGAAATTAATAACCGACACTGATTTTTCATTTATTACTTCTTTCTATAATGCCATTTATGTTGCATTAGGAGGACTCGAATTCACAGTATCCGTAGTCTAATAGTGATGGCATATTCACAGAGAGACTGAGATAGCGGATTTGAGTTCCGCGTGGAGAAGAGAAATTTTTTCAAAAATTTCTGCTGTGCATATACGATGTAAGAATCGTTTAAAATTAGAAGAATGTCAACTTGTTGTAGGGTTGTGACAATCCTTAATGAGTAGAAACATTTCATGTATCTTCAACTAAGTAAATCTAATACATAGACTAATCCGTTCTATGCTTTTTGGAATTACTTTTCTGCAATTATTTTGTATTGTGAACGTCGGTTACTTTTAGTGCTTTAATTAACGATATTTAACGACCTTAGTATTTGGCTGCAATGAAGAAGTACTAATTATAGTCATTAGTTAATAATTTACTGGTGATTTAGCGAACGAACAAGATGGACTGTTGTTCGAAGAGGGGTTTCGTGTATCTCTTCTGGGTTAAGGCAAATACTTAAATTAAGTAGAGGGATAATAGTCAATCGATTCTATAATTGACGTTAAGTTGTCGGCTGATTCGAAATCATGGTTTACTATTATTATGATGTAGATTTTTTCACAGTTCTTTAGCCTAACGCCGGGAAACTTTTAGCTCAACAAACAGAAATTTGTGCATTATTTTGAGAACAAACATTGTATTTCAGGATGATGGTCAATCAATGTTTCAATCTTTGACGAACTGTTTGGTGGTATGTACCCATACAAATTTGTACCAGAACTATATCCTTATGCTGCCGAACCAAAAACATCTTTCGTTAGCTGGTTCGTAATAATCATTTAAATAATAATAAGATTTTCAATTTACTCCTTTTCACAGACGAATCTTTGTTCCATTTGTCCATTTAAAACTATTGAAGAAAGACTGAATACCCTAATAATTTTACTGAAATGCAGGTTTATATGTATTAATAGACACAGCTAATGCATTTAAACGTTAGATATAGATGTCAATAAACATTTATGGATATTTTTAGACATCAAATATTTGTTGTTCTTAGTATAAAGCAATTGTACTACATTACATTACCTTGTTATGACGAAGAAGGAATACGATTTGATATTAACTTCTTATACTATCGATGCATATAGATCATTCTGTGGAATCTTTTTACGTATTATTCTTTGACAGAGAATAATATTTTCTATCTGTCAAATATATACCTGCTAATTAATTATTGCTGAAAGTTTACCTTATCTATTATTGATATATATTTTATGACTGCAGCTTAATTGCCATTTTTATTATTGCCTTTCGCATTAATTTATTTTCCTTTTATATAATGCTCTCGCTTATTATTTTTTAATATAAGTAAGACTTTAACATATTTTTTATTTAATTTAGTTAAATAAAATTTTAAGGAGGATTGTTGTTCTTTGCTAATATTTTCCTTAAAGCTTTCCATATGGCCCGAACTATTGTTAATCATAAATTAAGTTACTACAATGTTTTTACTATTATTACAATATATTGGGTTGGCAACTAAGTACTTTCGGTTTTTACTGATAGAGAGCGTTGCTTTATTTTTTGTATAACGTATATTAGTGCTGTACTTTACCGTTTGTCGCGTGATACTAGTCACATTGAAGTAACTTCAGAAGCAAGTAGTGCGTGATTTTTATTAAAGCTATTAGTTGTGGGTTAAATTTAAATGGAGTGCAGAAACGAACATTTTCGATATATTTTACTATTTTATTTCCGTAAAGGAAAGAAAGCTGCTGCGGCTCACAAAAAGATATGTGAAGTTTATGGTGCTAATTGCTTAACAGAGCGCACGTGTCAGAATTGTTATAAAAAATTCCGTTCTGGAGATTTTTCCCTCAAAGATGAGCAACGTTCTGGTCGGCCTACTGAAGTTGATGATGACCAAATCAAAGTCATAATTGAAGAGGATCGTCATGTAACTGTTCGAGAGGTTGCGGAGAGGCTACATGTATCGCACACAACAATTGAAAAACATTTAAAATGTCTTGGGCTAGTTAAGAAGCTGGATATTTGGGTACCCACGAATTGAAAGAAATTAATTTAACACAAAGAATCAACTTTTGCGATATGCACCTTAGACGAAATGAAACCGACCCTTTCTTAAAAACAATCATCACTGGTGATGAAAAATGGGTCCTATACAGTAACATAGTTCGAAAACGATCATGGAGCAAACACGATAAACCAGCTCAAACCACATCCAAAGCTGAATTGCATCCAAAAAAGATCATGCTGTCAGTTTGGTGGGATTACAAAGGTGTTGTGTTTTTTGAGCTGCTTCCAAGGAACCAAACGATCAATTCTGATGTTTACTGTCAACAATTATTAAACTGGACGAAGCAATCAAAGAGAAACGGTCAGAATTGTCAAATCGGAAAGGTGTAGTTTTCCACCGAGATAATGCAAGGCCTCGCACATCTTTGGCAACTCGTGGGAAACTATTGGAGCTTGGCTGGGAAGTGATGCCACATCCCCCATACAGTCCTGATCTAGCACCATCTGATTACCATTTATTTCGAAGATTGCAGAATTCTTTGAATGGTAAAACTTTCACAAATGACGATGACCTTCACTCGCACCTGGTTCAGTTTTTTGCTGTTAAGGACCAGAAATTTTATGAGCGCGGAATCATGCAGCTGAAAGAAAGATGGTAAAAGGTCATTGAGCAAAATGGAAAATATATAATTGATTAAAAACTATTCTTTGTTTAAAAAAAAAGTGTTTTATTTTATACTACAAAACCGAAAGTACTTAGTTGCAAACCCAATAGTTATAGTTAGTCCAGAACCCCCTCAACATCACCTATTTTTATCACACATACACAACGTAATAATAATTTAACGCACCAATGCGTGATTCTCATCTTTTCTTACATTATAGCGTTAATAATAATTCTAATTCCTAAAAATCGTAGTTATTATCTGACTTACCGACAAAAATGTTTTGCCACACTCTAATTTTTGTCATCTGTTCGAATTTTTTTGTACATAGTTGCAGATGTCAATTTTGCCGCTTTGGAAATAATATATTAGACCATTTTTATATTTTCCACTGATTCACTTAGTTTCTGTAGTTCGTAATCCGCATATTATTAAAATTAATTATAGTACCACCCTGCCTCTATAAATTTTAATATTTTCAATTATTTCTCGTATTAATTAATTCAGTGTAATTGAATTATTTATCTTCATTCTTTTGTTATCACCACTGCCATCCGGTATGTTTAACGTATAGTTGTTATAAATAATATGACCGGAATTATAGGTTTTTTTCTTATCACATTCTTTTTAACTACTCAAGGTTAATGTTGACGGTTATTCCAAGTATGACTGTAACCAATTATAGCTATAACGAGCTCGTAATTTCTTCTTATTTGGTTATTGTTTTTTGTTCTTGTTACGTCAAGCACTGCTTAAGTACTCGAACAACAAAATGGTTTTTCTCCCCGGTATAGCCAACTTAAGATGACAGAATTAGAAATATAGTGCTAAGCTGACATCATCTACACGGACGTTTTTATAATCAAACTTTCGCTATTCAAACTCCCAAATTGTTCAGATTTTGTATTAAGAGCCATCTTCTTTACTACTCTGTAATTTTCGTGTTTATAGTAAATTTCGCCAAGTATTGCTGAATGTGCAGCCGTCCTTTCTGGCGAAGCTTAGATCTTATTCTTTTATGATGGTCTCTATGATATTCCAATGATAATTCTTCCTAATAATTAACACTGCATTACTCTAAAATTACTTTCTTTGAGCTCATATTCCGCAACCGCCAATTTTCTTCGTGCGATATTTTGATACTCCTTTACTTTTCAATAGTTTTCCACATTTTTCCTAAGGCAGTTTTTCCCATTTTTGTAAATTAATCTGTGGCTTTGTGTCCTTTCCGTTTCGGTTAATAACATTTTTTTAATAGTTGTAAAACATTAAATACAATAAAATGAATAAGGCATTCATTATCTATCAAATTTAATTGATCATTTAAAAACCTCAATTATTAAACTTATTAATTTCTAAATTTTTTAAGAAGTCAAACTCTTTACCCTTGAATTGGCCTTGAAAAGTTTTGTAATGAATATTACATGATTTAAATCCAAGCAGTGAGTCGAATGATTTCTTTTCTTTGTAACTCCTGTCGTGTTTTTTAATTCTTGTTTCAAAAGTTCTTCCCGTTAGTTCTACCTATACTTTTTTAATTTATATATATATTTATAATATTCTGAAATTTACACTATTCATGCCATTATATTTATTACTTTGTGACAATTGTAAAATAAACAGTCTAACAACGGATATACTTTACAATTGTGCTATATATACTGGAGAATAATCCTATAAATTAATTATATATCTCAATATATTAGAAATAATTACGCAATTATTGTCTAAATTAAAACAAAGAAATCATTCACATAACGCCTGTCATCTTGCTGGAATAATAATGCCGATATTATCTAAAATTCATATTAATTCCATCTTATTTGACATTTCTACTTCAATAACATTTAAATATTCTTACTATTATGTATAGGTAATATATGTATGAGAAGAATAATAAAAGCTTTCTGCCTAATAGTAAACACTTTCATTCCATCTTCTCTTTCAACTGATTATCGTCTGCAAAATTTTGAAGTGCTTTTTCAAATTTCTAAATAAATAATTACGCTTGCGAAGGATGGGTTGAACATTGGCTGCCATATGAACTTGTGCATTGAAGAAGGAGGATATCTATGTAATCTTGTTCACCTATTACCGTAGTTAATTACTGTTATTGTAGTCACTTTAGCATGTGTCAACAAGTATAATTGCTACTTGGTCCTAAAGGATAGTGACCATGAGCTTTTAAGCTGAAGAAGATTGTTTGTCGGCTTTTTGGGGGCGGAGAACCCTCGTAGACCCACTACATGGATTTTAATCTTGTTCCTGGATCCTAGTAATGTACTCAAGTCTCATCATATATTACTATATTAGAGAGAAGGTCAGCATCTCATTCAAAATGCTAAGTTGTTTTGAGAAATTTTGTACGTATACAGTTTACATTCGGTAATCAATAATCTTGGAAGTCACTCTGCTGAAATTTTAGTCATACCCAGTTTATCGTGTAGACTTAGTAAAACGCTTCATTTAGATATATTAAATTCTTTACACAGACACATTTAAACAACGATCTTTGTAAACCAATCATTTGTTTTAAATAATGTATTATGTAATACGTACATCGCATACCCTGTGGAAATGGGTTATATATCAACCTTAAGTGATTAAGTTAATCAACCATAGGCTCCATCGAAATTTCCTTCAGTTGAAACTATCAACAGAGACAGTACAAGTGCTCCAGTGTAAAGACCATTCACTCGGTCGGAAAGGTAATAGCTACTGTCTTTTGGAGTTGCCGCGGAATTCTTTTAACGCATATTATCCAAAAGGTAAAACGATAACCGGCAAATATTTTTACTATATGCATCCCTTTTCGATGAAATGTATGATGTAATACAACGGCGAAAATTCCATTTAAATGCAAAAAATCCCAATCTGCAAACCTGGCTCGGTGGCAAGAGATATGGAGTACCCCCTAACATATATTTCGAACGGTTTGAGAAAGCCTACTTTTCTGAAGGAATAAAGAGACTTGAATATCATTGAACTAAGTGCAATGAGTTACAAGGAGAATGCGCTGAAAAATAAATTCTTTTCCAAAATGTTTTTGTTTTGTTGCCTAGGATTACTAACTTCTAATCCGTCCACATATAAAAGTAATATTTAATATATAATATTGTTTGATATATACTAAAAATCTAAAATCGTTCTAACTTGGCAGTGTTTTCGCCTACCTAAAATTTTCGTTGGCGTAAAAAATATTTGTAAACATGTCCTACGGCGGACCACTTAATATAATATAAACTCACTAATTAAGTTATAATTTTTTTGTTTTCCGGTTGGAAACCTTCCCTTTTTTAATTAATTCTTTTTACCAATAAAATTTATAAAACGACAACATTGGTCTTAATAGAGATGTTCCATATTTTAATTACATCACAATAATGTTTAAATTTAAATCACTACTAATTTAATTGTAACACGTAATCTACAAATGAAACGCTCCCGCTCGGTAAAGAAGAGACTCGTTAAAACATTCTTGTGTTGTAAATAAAGCATCCGTCAAATGTATTTAAATCTTTTATTTCATTCACAAATCGCTCGATATCGTTTATTAATTATGATACCGTTATAAACATGTACATGATGTATAAACGGATATCCTATTCTTTAGATTACATTCACTATTTTTATGACAATATTCTAAATACAGCAAGCAATAAATCATTGTAGAACATATTGATGTATATTTTACGTTATTAAATCAAGCCATATAAAAACTTTATTAATATTTTTCATTTTCAGTTATAGGTGTGAACGTTTCATTGTATACTTTATCTAAAATTAATGACTTTAAATGAATATTTTGTTTATATATACACATTTAAATTGACAGCTTTAAATTTTAATACATATTTTATAATCAATCGCTTATTGAATGTAGTTTGTACATAATTTGATGTTATATTTATCCTTTCTCTCTTTCGATTCGAATTGTTTTTAGTTTACATGGAAACTTTTTAATATAATATAAATAAAATAATTTCACTAAGGCTTTTCAACATAAAAAAATACATTCAGAGAAGTTTTAACTTAAATATAGATATTAGAAAATACGTAGAAATATTGGCTAATATTCAATATTCCAATGTGCAGATCTCTCACGTCACGCTATTGGATAGTAACAACTCTTAACACGTTTATGCAACTATTTCGTATAATATTGTTTAGTTTACTTCAGCTACTTGAGTGATACAGACAAATACGTCCGTACTTGTGATTTTGTAAATATAGCGGTCATTTTCTTTTTGTTTAAAGACATTATGAAGCCTTCAGAAATTATTCAACATCTGCAAGAGAATCTGCAAAATGTAAAAGTATTGTCTGTCTGTGGATCATTCATTTTAGAGCTATCAGAACTTCACTAGAGGGCAGTCCACGCAGTCCGAGAACCTTTGTAATGAAAGGAACGTTTCCGTGGAGACTCAACGTATACGACAGATCTTACACGAACATTCGAGAGTGAATAAGGTTCAGTCCGCTGGGTACCAAGTCTGTTGGGACAGGAAGAGAAAGTTGCCCATTAGTGCGACTAATTTTGGTTAGAGGTATTTATTACTGATGAAACAAGGATACTTTGCTTCAATTCTAAGACCAAAAGCCAGAGTAGAATGTGGCGCAGGCCTGAAGAAGGGGAGCCGATTAAAGCACGTGCAATTCTAATGGTGGACAAAAGTAATTCTTATTGTATTCTGCGATTGCGAAGAAATTATTTTTATGGATTCACTACTGAAAGATTCTAAAATTAACGAAGAGCATTAGTCTCCTCTATACTTTATCTTGTTGTTCTGCAAGGAATGACTTAGATGGTATTGGAACAGGGAGATGCAAGACTTCTTACACACGAAGAACGAAAGATGTTTTAAAAGAATTGCATTGGGAGTTGCTTCCATATTCACCCTATGAGGGACCTGCTCCAAGTGATTAATATTTATTTCCAAGTTTGAAAAAACACAACGAGTTGTCCTATTTCACAGCTTAACATAGGCAAAACTTCCTATAAATAGGTGGATTACAGAGACTCCGAGAAAGTTCTTCGAGGATGGTTTAAAAAAATTAATTTTACGTTAGAATAGTAATAGTCAATTACACAGAGAATATATTGAAAACTTACACTGCAATTTTATGGAAACTGACGATATAAAAGATATAGTCAAATTCCTAGAATTTCAGAAATATTCCTCATGGATTATTTACATCGTTTCTGACTTGCGTTGGGTTCTTGTCTTAAAAATTTTATTTTTAGTTCTACATTAATATTTATTTAGAAAGTGCCCCACATAAAAAGGAAAATTTATGTAAAAGTGGACAAATTATCATAAATTTATGACAAAGAACTGATAGTTAGTTATATAACAGAAATGCTGCTTCTGGAACTATGTTATTTATTTCGCTTTTGAAAGCAAACAAAAACGCAACCTTTGAACTTATGCCTCATATGTGGAAACTGAAAAATGAAATCATATTCTAGATTGTACTGAAGTGCAAATAACCAATCAATTCAATGGTCGACTTTATGAGAGGTGGTAGGTGTGAGAGTCACTTTGATATTGTTACTTTCTCTTACTTTCTGGATTGTTATAAAATTTTGAGGGCTTTAGGCATGTATACCGTAGTGTACACATCAAAACTGATCAATTGCAACAATCCAAGTATATAATGTAAATAACCGAAACAAACGAGCTTTTGTCGAAGTAAATTAATTTAACTGTAATGCTTTTCAGTATATAATTTTATACAAGGTTTATCCTAAGAGATGCCACTTTCTTCTTCGCACCAGAATCGTCACCTTTGTTATTTCGTAGTAGTACAAATAAAATGGCTGGCATATTGTTACCTAAACAAACTGAGTATTTTCTATTCTATTAAATAAAATAATTGTGGCATAATAAAATACATAATAGAAAAGCGATGCGTTGTGTGTATACATACCTATATATATATATATATATATATATATATATATATGTACGTATACACGCCGCCATAATGCTATAGCGCGCTATTTATAAGACACTATAAAACACTGTATGTAGTCGCACCTATTCGGTAATACAGCCAGAAGCTGCTTTGTGGCAGTTTTTGGCGACAATAATTCCTTATTAGCTGTAATTAATTACTGATGTCGTGGATTGATTCGTTGAAGGTGTACATTAGAAGAAGAACCAAGATCTGAACAACTTTAGTAGTTGTAATTATATATAAATATATAAATTAATTTCACGATGGGAAATTTAATGAAAATTATATTATTTTCTGCTACTCCATCGTTAATTAAATACACAGAAATTAATTAAAAATTTCTGCGCTGGAGAAGGACTCGAACCTCTATCTGCCGTTTTCTAGACGACTGCTTTACCAATTAAGCCACCAGGCAGTGTAACTTCGAGTCCTTTAACACGCCATAAATCGTATTATGGAACAGATCTAATATTTATTTGAAAAACCCGCAGTTCGGTTATGATGTCGTAATTATATATAAATATATAAATTAGTTTCACGATGGGAAATTTAATGAAAATTATATTATTTTCTGCTACTCCATCGTTAATTAATTTCTGTGTATTTAATTAACGATGGAGTAGCAGAAAATAATATAATTTTCATTAACTTTAGTAGTTATTTGTGCTGAAAATATTTTTGCCACATAAAATCTAATTGAAAAAAATCAGAATATTAACTACAGCGAGATTTAACGAGGATTCCGCATTTGCTTAATTGAAGTAAATACGATTTTACATGAATATTTGCGTGTAAAAAAGTCACTAAGATGATGAATTTTACATTTGTCAACGATTTTCGTGTCTTACGTTTAATTAAAAATTTGATGAAGTATAGACTTCTTGACGCCACTTTTAATGACATTTTGTTGATTTGCGGGAGTAGAGTTTCCTTCCTCTTTCAAGAAGTAATTTAAAAAAAAATAAGCAAGTATGTCGCAGATATTTTAAAAAATGATCCTCATTATTTTCCTTAGAAATCCTTAGAAAGTATTAAAACAAATCTCTTAGCGGTTTTTGGCTGACCTGTTTGAAACTGCTAAACATAGTTCAGTATTAAACAACTTTTTCGGTTATTTGAAATTGTTTTTTGACAGCTGAGGCATGCTTCAAGTTGTAGAAAATTTCCACTCATTTTTAAACTATATTATTTTTCACTTTACTCCACTTTCGTTAACACACAAATGAATCAATATCAGCGTTTCTATAAAACATATTGCCTATTGATCAGGATCAAGAAAGTATCTCTAGTATGGATGTATATTAACAATGAAATAAGTGATCGAAATTTGTAAACTTCATGTTAAACTGACAATTGAAACTATTTCTAAGGATTCGTAAGATTCTTAGTCGACAATATTTTTAGTATCTACGGTATACTAAAATAAAGCAGCACTTGATCTATAAGAAAATAGTTTTGTATATTTTATTCTAGTAAGAAATATGTCTATATTTACATACATATTCAGCAAATGTCTATGTACATTGATTTATACGTATAAGTTCATATTTTTTTCTTTTTACTATCTTAGTCGTTTTATTCTAACTATAAATTTAATTCTTTTGTATTTGGGTTTTTCGGACAGTATGAGATAAAATGTTCAGTTGGTATTAACGACGTTTCGGGTTTTTCTCCTTTTTCAAGTTATTTATTTTTTTAAACCTGCAGTACATAAATTTTATATACAGATATTTTTTTTAGTCACTAAAGTTGATATATAACCCCTTTCCACATTAACTTTTGTAATTCTGTATCCCCGTTCGACAACTAAGTTGTGATCATCAGCAGATAATTGCACCTGGTAAACCACGGCGAAAAATACCTGTACGAAAACAAACTCCGTACGCGATCTATACCGCTGAGAACCAAGATGTATACTGTCGCGTACGGAGTTTGTTTTCGTATAGGTATTTTTCGCCGTGGTTTACCAGGTGCGACACTTTGCAATTATCTGCTGATGATGACAACTTAGTTGTCGAAATGCGTATGCAGAATTACAAAAGTTAATGTGGAAAGGGGTTATATATCAACCTTAGTGATTAAATTAATCAACCACAGGCTCCATCAAATTCAACTACAGATATTTTTATTTGATGAAATTTTTATAATAGTTTTTTAAAAAGTATATAAATATTTATGAGTACGTACATTTTTCTGTTGAGTATTGTAAACACAAACATTTTTAAAATAACACAATTATACCATTTTTTTTTTGTGTTTATTCTTGTGTATGGACGTAACTATTATTTCTTTAAAATAAACCGAGTATTTCATTATTCCATACTGGTCGAATAACTCAAATACAGAAGAATAAAATTTATTGCATCATTTTACACAGTAGTGTACGTATTTATTAAAGAACGGAGAATATACGAAATTATTGATCGATCGTTAGTGTTCATAAATTATATACCTATTTAATACAGTTATTGTCAGATATTCTTGCGAGGCCACACAGCCATTGAGACTAGTAAAACAAACAAACACGTACAAAAAAATTAAAGCACATAGACTTGATTGTGAAAGCTAATCTGAAGTAAAAATTACAAAATAATACAAAGACGAAGGAAAGATTATTACATTACCAGATTAATACAAGTTTTATATAGGAAGATATAAGGGTTTACGAAATACTTAATCACTGGCTGCATATTAAGCTTCCATTATTTATTTTACAATTTATAGCATAAATAGACTGTAAACTTACTGAGAAAAAATATACGAGGCGTGTTTTTTAAGTAAGGGCCGTTTTGTTGTATACACTAATAGGTGGTGTGCGCGCCACAATGAGTGTTTGCGTCGTGTCCCGGCTTTCCTGGGGAACAACTGTACTCAGTTTCAGTTATGTAGATGACCTGTACGATCTGTTCTGTGTCTTTAAAATGTTCAAGATTATCGAATCGACCGCCCTGTGCGTAATTGTGTCAGAGACTTCAAAGCTAGTCGCAACAACGTCTATGATGAGTCCCGCTCCGGCCGCCGATTTGTGAGCACAGACGATATAGTAACATCAGTTGAAGCGAAAATGCTTCAGAACAGATGTTTCACCAAACGCGCTCTTTCAAACGACTTTCCTGAAGTGTCGGGGTCAGTGCTGACAAGAGTGTTTCAGAAAAGTTGAAGTGTAAAAAATTGTGCTCCCGTTGGGTACCTAAACTCCTAACGGAGGACTACAAAAACAAAAGATTTGAGTGTTCGCTGAATTTTTTGACTCCTTATAATGAAGAAGATGAGGTCATGTTGAGTCGTATCATAATGGGAGACCAAACGTGGGTTTCACATGTTACACCCGAATCGAAGCAACAGAGGATGGAGTGGAGACGCACACTCTCTCGTGTAAGAGTCAAGGTCAAACAGACTTTGTCCCAGCGAAAGATCATGGCGTCCGTGTTTTAGGGATAGACATGGTGTCGTAAATGCGGTAGGGTACGGCCAAACCTTGAGCAAGCTACGCAGAGCGATTCAAAACAAAAGACGCGACATGCTGACAGAGGGAATTTTGCTACACTGTGGCAAGGCCTCACACCGCAGCTCAGATCCTAGTTTTAGTGGACTCTTTTGGCCGGGAAGTTTTGGAACATCCCCCTACAGCCCTGACCTTGCTCCGAGCGATTTCCATCTTTTTCGCTATCTCGAACATCATCTCGGCGGCAACCACTACAACGATGATGAAAACATGAAAACGGCCGTGATCTCTTGGTTATCGGAGCAGGCGGCAAGTTTCTATAAAGATGGTATTCAAAATCTAGTTGTAAGGTTAAATTAAATTAAGGTTAAATTAAAATTAAATTTAATTTTTAGATGAAATTTTCAAGCGTACACGGATTGTACCCGAAAATGTGATGTTAATTATATTGTCTCTCGTCGAACATAGTAAAAAATGCAAGTAAAATTAAATGTAAAATTTAATGAAAAACCGTTTCTTCATATGAAGTATAGGAACTGTTTTATTATTGTTGTTTTACTTCTTACTTTTATTTTCTTTCCAAAATGTACAGAAAAAATAAACCAACATTTCGGTACTTATAATGGGTAATTAAAGTTTCTGTTATTTGTACAGGAATTATTCTTTACAGGTTAGTTTTCATAAATTATTTTAAATAGTATAGAATTTATTTAATTAATTTACATTTATACAGCGTTTTTTTTCTGTAAAGTGTAATTTTTTCCTTAAAAATGGTAATGAACTAATTACAAGTTCTAGTAGAAATTGAAAATATAAAACATCTTGGTAGTAGAAAAAATATTTTATTTATTACTGATAGTAACATAAAATCAGCTTTAAACACGATAAAAAACATACTTTTCCTCGTTTTCCTTTGCATTTCTTTTCCCCGAAAACAATTTTTTTCATCATTACAAAGCAGTAGCATACATATACTCGTAGTATTGAGTTACAAGATTAATAAGGCGGTTTTTTGTGATTAAATATTAAGTAATAATTTTCAATTACCAACGGTAATAATTTAATTAGTATCTGTGCGCTGAATGATTAAAACGCATATAAAAGCTAGGGTTCATACATTGATTTTATTACAAAAGAAGCAAAAATTCTCGTTTTAAAAGTGGAACTAAATTGAATTTGTTTATTTATCCCAAGCGATTTTGTGAATCTATTTGACTGAGCTTGACGTTTATTTCTAATGAATTCAAGTAAATAACTTCACGGAAATATATTGCTTTAGGACTTGACTTTCTAGGCGCATAGTATAAATAAACTACGAATTTGTAATAGTCTGATAGTACATCTTGAAAAGCTAGTGTCATGGGACAATTTACTGTCGAATGAAATTACGAATATAGAGCTAAAAGCGGATGAGAACCAAGTATTTGTTAAAATAATTTTAACATGAAAGTCAAAAACTTGCAAGTTGTTATTTTTCAAAATTATAGCCTATATCAATATTTTGTCATACAAATATCAATAAGATATACTTATTTCTTCACATAATTTGTAATGCTCTTCAATAAATATTTTTTTTTTTTGACAGACACGTTGGACTCTTAGAACTCGTCTTAGGAAGACATTTCATAAGATATCTAGATGTATAAATTCTAAAGTGCATGCAATCTTTTGTGAATATCTTATTAAAATTATAAAGATGAATGCAGCATTCAATGCACTGAAGAAGTTACGTCTCCAAATATACTTTTTTACTTTTTTCACATTGTAATGACATTATATGCACAAGATTTTCAAACTAAATAGATCAACAAATGCAGCTGCACAAAAGCAAGAAATGTATGTCTTTAAATTCTGATTCTTCGAAGAATTAAAGCACAAATAAGATTAGGTATACATATATCGTCCTGTTTATAATACGCAATTTTTAAGCAATACTATATACAGTTTTCATGATACGCTTTTAAATACATGAATACATTTGTAGATTTAAATAATTTATTTACCTTTCTATAAGAAAGAAACACAAATACACTTTGACACATGTGCATGTCTTAAGTATACTTACGGTATACATAGATATATATTATGATCGATTAGATAGGTCATATTTGCTTTTTTGAATTGTCCAGTCTTACTTAAACCGAATAATGTCAAAATATTTCCTGTCATCTGTATTATTTTCGTCATTGTGGTTATTATTATTTATTGTCATAGTTTATATATTTTTCGTTTTCTTACAGTTTATGTCAATCTGTTTCAAAACAATGCCAACAGATGCGTTTATGGTGATGGTGTATTTTTGAAGAGCAACGAATGGATTTTGGATGTATTCGTTGCAGTCCTACTTGAACAATTTATATCAAAATACCCTGATTTAAAATACACATTGATATGTTTGAACAATATCGAAAGAGAGGTTAGTTGAGCGGTTTATGTAGACCGGTAATACTTTAAAACGTATACGTATTTAAAACGCACGATACTGTTAAAGATATTAGACAACGAATGGCAGTCAGTTCCCATTAGTCTGTGTGAAAGTTGTCTGCCTAAGTAGGTGTGCTTTAATTAAAAAAGAAAATTCCTTTTTTAAATTACAGGTAAAATTACAAGTACTTAGAGAGCTATAAAACAGTAATTATACATGCATTCCTATAAAGTTTCCGTTATGCCACATTTGTGATCGTGACTTTGAGCAAAGGATAAATTATTGTCGTTGATTTAATAAAATTTTATGAGAAGAAGATTTTGATTTAACATATTTCATGGTTTTATTTGTAAAGATATATAAATTCACAAAATTTTTACATATGGTCAACTACCGATTTACATGCTTTTATAGAGACTACGCCACATTCCATGAAAGTTGGTATTTGGGTTTCAATGTCAAACAGAGGCATCATAGTTTTCGAGAAATTCTAGTATGTTTTTTTTTGCTATTTTATCAAAGAGACGATCTTAGATACAGTTAAACAACTCTCAAAAAATACCACCCAGAGGTACGTAAATTGTTAACTTTGTATTTCGTAGTGGCCTAATTCCTTTCTTTGTTTCTTTTTTCTCTACTTTAACTTTAGAAATCTAAGTTTACCCTACCTATCTACCATCTGTTGGTATTTCATTAATTGTCGTACAGTCGTGTATGTAAGGACCCATCTGGTTAGGGAGAGCTGATCAGAACGCTCAAGGAGTAACGTAGTAATTGGACTAAATCCATCGAGGTCGTTGGAATACTAAACTCGGGATAAAACCTTTGTACTACCATTTTATTTTATGTATTAATTTATTGTAAGTGTTAATCAATTCCAAAGAATGGTAACAATAGTTGAAGCTATATGTTACCGTTCCATTCAGTTTCGAGATAGTTTATGGCCGTTCAAGCCCGACGTAAAGTTATAAAAGCCCACTGAAATTTTAAAAGTAAGGCAAAGTAACAGATTTATGTATTCACAAATTCGTATAATCAGTGGAATTGATTGTTATCCTGTTATCGAACAAGTATCTTCATTTATTTATTAGTTCGACTTTGTCAATCCAGGGCCTTTTAAGTATACTATCAGTATTATACAGAAAGATATGGCTCACACTCATGTATAAATTCTCTTGATTAAGGGCTTGTGGTTTGATTAGCATTAAATTGTCAATTTTGCTGGTTAACATGTAAATAGTTTGCCTTCAGCCAACTATTATAGTCTTTCTTTTAATTCTCTTACTGAATTGCTTTTGAAAACCATAGTCAACTTTTAAGAAACTATTAATTCAGTGGAAAGCTGAAGTTTATTAATCTGTTTAATTTTTTTTTTCAATTATTTTGTTTGTGTAGTCTGGTGAAATCGGGAAGTGTCCAGTAAGGGGCACATATACTATTGTATAATTTACTATGAGCCAGCTATACGTATAGACTGGGAATATTTTCTCATATTTTATTTAGAGTTAGTAACAATAACGTAAGCATTTCTTTATATGTTTTTTTAATATTTATTCTTAATAAACCATAATACTTTATACAGCGTATTACCAAAAGTTGGACATACTATAAATTTGTACAGTTAGAAACGAACTTTTCTTTTCTTTTTGTTTTTCTTTTACAAAAGGGTTTTAGTTAACAGAATGGCAAACGGACTTCTTTTGATCCTTTGTTTCAGTATTGGCATAGAGGCTTTTAGGGTTACAATATTGTGGCAGAAATTGTGGCTGTAGTTTTCCAGGTGCGACACTGTTTAATTATCTGCTGTTGATAACAAGTTAGTGTGGAAAGGGGTTACTTATCAATCTTTAGTGATTAAGTTAATCAACCACAGGCTCATACAAAATTACCTTACCATTTAATTACTATTAATTTATGTGAATAGATAATTACATAATTAATAATATTACTTACCTATATCTAGTACAATTTCCCTATTAACACTATTTGAAATTTTAGTATTAAATTAAATAATTTAATTATACTAAAATATTTTTACGAGAGAAACTTTAATTTAATAAAACAAATAACCTAGATTACCTACATAACTTGCATGCAACCTAATTAACATGTTGAATGTTAAATAGTATACCCTCTCATTTTCATTTTTAAGAAGATAAGCAATTTTTTTAAAAAAGACTATTATTAGTTTTTTAATTAAGTAAATAGAACTGTAAGGCATTTATGAAGTTATCGTTTATTTTATTATTATCAAATCTCTCATAATATTTTATTAAATTGCGTATGATTTTCTTTAAAACGTTGTTTATTTTTCAAGTCTAAGTAAAGTACAATTTAATTATATAATTAATATTTAAACAATTCGTTATACTCGCTTTTTTACCATCTGGAATTAAGAGCCAAGCAATTAAGCTTGCCTGAGCATTTTCTAAAAGATTTATATATGGTGAGTATTTAATATATGTATAATTAATATATTTTACTTCAGTTTAAATTTTTTTAGTACCTGTTCATAAATAATTTAACAAGTATACAATTCAAAACTCATTATAATTTGGCACGCCAACGTGTGACTCAAATCTAATACATTTTGATTAGCCAACGTAAGGCTAAGATACAATCCATTTCGATATATATATATATATATATATATATATATATATATAGTAATAGCTGCTTATATATATATATATATATATATATATATATATATATAAGCAGCCGGGATCCTACGCCAGGGATCATTATAGATACTGGCATTGATACGTGAAGATCGATATTGGTAATGAGTGTTATTTAAAGTACTTAATGTTTAGAGATACCGTTAACAGTTGTATTTACATAGCTAATGGTTAAATAAAATTATTCGCAAGTCGCTTCTGTTATTTTGAAGTTCGCTTTTATTGTTGCTATAAAATTCCGTCAAAAAAATGCTATAAAATAATAAAGCGAAGATTATAAACTTTTATGTTTTAATTCGGTTGTATTTCTCTTATATCTCTTAATTCGATGTCATTTTCAAAACTGAATCATTTAAATGAGTGTGACTCTATAGCCAATATGACATACAATATCATTGTAATTTATTTTCTATTATTAACTTGTCCATTATTACTTGAGCTATGATATATATTATCCACTATTGTTTAAGAAAAAATTAATTATTCCTCTGAAGGGGTCTCTACTTCTTCACGTGAATATAACTAAATAATAAAAAACTTACTACCGACGAAAACTACTTCATGAAGTTCTTTTGCTATTAAATTCAAACTATTGTTTACATGTGAAATTTAAGTTAAAAGTACGAGCACTGAACAACATTCACAAGTAAAGTAAGTCAAATATTTTTAAATAAAGTTCTATTGGTAGTAAAAAGATGATCATGTATTTCACTACCAGCGTAATTACTGGTTCATTTCAATATATGATTCTCGTATAACATTATCCGTTGATATATACATGTAGATGACATAACGCATGTTTTTAGGAACAAAATGTCAGTTAAAACATTTTTAAATTACATTAATACAATAATCAACATGCCTCCCTCTCACGTCCAATGAATTCAATTCATTGGACGTGAGAGGGAGGCATGTTGATTATTCACTATTTTTCTGTATCGTAATGATATGATAGACGCTATCAAGGAATCGTTCATTAATAACACAGAATCTGCCTGATGATTGGTCAATCCAAAACATATGTAGTAGATAGGGTGTTATTAATAATAGAATGATTCCTTTTAACATTCTATTAATACAATATGTACCAACATACAATGCACGCTAGCCAATGAAACAGAAGAAAAGATTAAAAATTCTAGTACAGACTAAACATTTATGTACATGTATCGAAGAAACAATAATCCTGAATTACTTGTGAGCGATTTAAAGAACAACAACTTGAGCAAAAAAACAGAAAACAGTAGGCAAGGATTATTTTCTACAAGATTTTGTCATACCACAGAATCTGCTATGCTATATTCTGAAAGACGAATTATATTAAATGCAACGTTGGTTTGAGATACAATATAATAATGTACATCTTCTATATATTTATGCCTAATTGATGTGATACTTGACGAATAAGCTAGATGTGGAAGCAATTCGAAATGAAGTTCATAAGTTTTGCCATTGAAGCAATTGATGAAGAAGAACAAGAAAAAGCACTTGCTTCCTCTATAAGTGAAGTCTTTTAAATTATATCGTGCAGTTATTCTAAAAGAGGTATATAGAATTATCATCGTACCTTTTCAAATATTATCGATGAAAAGCCAACTGTAGTCCTAAAAACACTAAATATAACCTTTCCGACAGATTGTACGATCTTTGCCTTCTTCGGAGCACTTGTGTCAGCTTAAGTCAATTATTTTGATTGTTGCTTCATTTCAGGTGTATAATGTTGTATCCAGGTTTCATCAGCCGTTATTATTCGACCACCAAAAGTCTTTCCGATCATATCTTAATTTCACTAAATCGAGAGTCGAAATCCATTTTCTTTCCGTTAGTGGTTCATAGTCAATAAATGCTGCACCCATCTTTCACATAGTTTTTTCATATTCACTTCATGATGCCAAATCTAAACCTCTAATACATGAAATATGTGGAAGCTCAGCTGCTTTGCGTAATTTTCGTTGATGGTCGTCTAGCACCATATTGTGTTTCTTTTTAAAAATTAGATACGTATTTTGGGTGTTCACTGCGTTCGTTCGAAAAATATAGGTGTCTAAACTCAGATGTCCATCGTTCCATAGTTGTAAGCGATGAAGGTTTACCTCTGTGTACAGACTTCGGCTCAGCATTGATTTCGTCGTTTGTCTTACTCTTTAAAAATAAGAACTTAACCACTGATCGATGCTCCACTTCTGTCATGTTTTAAAACAAGATGAAAACAGGTAACTTTCCATTGAAATAACGTCCTTATAATCGGAATGAACGCAAATTTTGTTAGTTCGAAGACAAACATATTTTGAAGGAAGTTGAAAAATAAATAAAATACTTTATTGGTGCTGTTCTCTTTCGCCAGGCTCACTGATTACTGATCCGTTCCCATATTTCAATTTATATTTGTTGAATTTTGTAAAACAGAAAATTAATTTTAATCAATCGTTTTAGAAATGTTTCATTCAAGATTTGTCTAGGGAGTCTACGGAGTCAAAAGAGATCTTACAAAATATTAAATATAAGAAGAATAGCCCCACCACAGTGCAGAGTTGATATATATCCATTTGACAAATTCAACATTATTCATTTTTTTAGTTATTGTTATTTGCCTTTTTCTTTATTTGTAACTAACACTGCTGGATGATTCAATTATTATTATGCTTTATTAGGAAGAATTCCTGTAGTTGCTTAACCTTAAATTTATCTAGCATAATATATACAAAATGTCCTAAGAAGTTAGCCGTACTTAGCTTAGTCGTTTGTCAATCTCTTAATAGATTGTATTAAATATGAAAGAGTGATAAAATTTATGTGGAGCTACTTCGTGGGAGTGTCGGGAGACAAAATCTTAAGTTATTGGACGATTTAGTTTTGGCTAATAGAGTACATACTGAAGAAAGCTTGATTTCATCAAAAATCTCAATATATTGTATTATCAAATTTTAGGTAACTGGAGCGTAACTAAATAATACTATTGAGTACTAAATAATAGGTGAGCCAAAATTTGCTGTTTGGGAATAGACAGAGTGTAAAGGGAGAAACACGTGGAATTCAGAGTGTTGTTATTCTTGTTACATGAAGAAGTTCTGAGCATCATATGACCAGATTGATTGTTATTTCATATTAAATATAATAGTCTTAAAACTAAGAATATACATGTTATAATTGCTATAATTGTTGCACTGAAACTGCAGTTTCAGTGCAACAAACAGTAGCAGTTGTTGAGCCCTGAAGATGTCCCATACGAGTGGGTACGAGACGTCGGCAGTTATACCAGTGACGCGGTTCCAGCCCGGAAGCCCAGAAAGAGGTAGTATGAACCACGACCGCGGAAGTCTACGTACCAGATCATTTCCAGTATAATAAGCCTGATTACAAATTCTAAGTTAGGATTTCTAAATGGCATAAGAGCGGAAACTTATATTCAATTAGAAAGTTAACCTTGGAAAGAAAGATAATAAACTACCATTTGCCTTTATATTACTAAGCACGAATGAAAAAGTGCATGCTAATATCATTGACAAATAATTACAAGACTACCGGGAGTAATTTCCAACCAATATGAGGACAATAATCACATGATTTGATTAATTAAATTCTAGTAATTATACAAAATTATAATTTCGATGAAATCTATAATCTACATACTAAAATCAGTCGTATTGATTATCGACTACGGTCAAAAGAATAATAAAAATATATTTATTCCAATAGCATATACAGGTTAAATTTAATGTACAAACTCAATTTTTCTGCCATCTTAGAAAAAGTGTGATACTAGCATCTCTCTGTAGAAAACACACCAAACAGTAACTTTTACTGGATGTACTTGTGAATTAAAGGAGAATTTTTGGTTCTCCAATAGCGTCCCTTTTGCTTATCCTACATAGTCAGAAAGATGAAAATTAAGAATAGGATTATTAAGATTTAGTACAACATTGCTCAAAATGCTTTGCGTGGCGAATTACATATAAGCGGAGGATAATTTGGATGTGGTAGGCATGCAGGTGTATTCTTTTTGCAAAATTATCAGTGGAGACAGTGCGAAGCCCAATTGCAAAGCATGATGCCTTGCTGATGTTTCAGAACACTGGCACTCTCGCATATCCTGACATACGAGGGGTAATCTCTTCAGACTCAACTATTCGAGGCAGACATGTACTACACAAATTTACAATTAATTAAGTTGCATGTAATTAATTGAAGAAGCACCACAGAATTATTGTTTTGATAAAACCATTTATGTACGTCTTCTGCTTCGTAACGTGCATGTTTATTGTCTATAAAATTATAGACAATGTATTTACAAAATTGAAACAGTACTGAGCAAACACATCTAAAACGTACATATATTGTGTCCGAATGAAATCGCTCATACATTTTAACTCACCTCTTAGTACGATTTAATTATGCATTTATACTGCTCGTGGCAATAGTATAATATATTGTACAAATAAAAGCAGTTAAAAAGAGCGTTTTCTTCTTTTAAAGTATGACATATCTATTTCGTTTCAATTTTTTCAAATTTAATCCATACACGCATCCCTCTTTTATTTATATCATAATGTAAATTGACAATATTCTAAATATATTATTAGAGTTTTAACAAATATGACACAATTTAAAATATGTTTTCCTGTGTATGCTAGTAATATATGCATAAGCGGAAATAAACGTTCCGATAAAATTTAACATCAAAAAATACCATCAATGCACCTGTACTTTCTAGCATTTACAATAAATATTGACCCAACGACAACATACATTGTTTGCTAAAACGCTAAACGTTGTATATGTTTTTTGTACCGTTTCGCAAAATAATAATTTAATGGCATTTCTGTGACATAAAATTAAGTTATATTCAATGGTTTCAACGAATTGCAATATAATGTGCAGTTCAGATGAATATATAGTATTACGAGAGAAACTAGAATCTAGCTCATGATGGAAACAACAAATAGGACGTAGTCTAGTAACCTTCAATAGTGTTAATATTTTGCTACTTACGTATCAAATTTTATAGGTCAATAGACAGATTTATCCTTAATGTTGCATAAGGAACATATATCAACATTTTCCAAAACAATAGCTTAATATTGAACAACATGAACTATATAAAAAAAGCAGCACAACAAAAAATCATAATAAGAACATATAATACAATATAACAATAACAACACATCATGATAATATAAACGTAATAGGAATGTTGTGCTTAATAACCAATCTCAGTTTACAGGCTCGACGATAGATATAATGACAAGAGAAAAGACACTAAAGCGTATTTTCCATATATTCATTTATTAAGAAATAGCATTTGTCAATCAACAGAGACCTAATCCGTGTTTTTAATTTTCTTATGCTGGTATCTCTGAAGGATAGCGGTAATTTGTTATACAGTCTAATCTGAATACTAACCATCCAGTTGATTCTTGTCTCCAGTGTTATAATCATGAGCGTCACCATGAGTTCTGAAATCCTCTATATGTTTGTGTATATAAAGCAAAGTATGGTAAATATATGCTGAATAAAGTGAGGTAATTCTGCTACTTATAAAACGTTGCCTATAATGGTCATTCTAGTGCATATGAAAATCTTTCGTATGACTCTCTTCTGAATAAAAAAAATTATTGACTTTTAAGTAATTACCCAAGTTACTCTACTATAGAACAGATAAGAGTGGAAAAGCGAATAATAAGCCACAGTATCTGTTCCAGAATCGACTTCATATGTAAGCCTGTTCAAGGTAGGAAATAATTTTGAACGTAACTTGTCAACGTAATACTTCCGTCCCAAGTCAGGATCCAAAAGAATACCTAAGGAATTTACATTCACCAAATTATAAGTACATCTATTCTCGAAGTATTAGGAATGTATCTTGTTAACATTCAAAGCCAATATATTTGCAGCGAGCCAGGAACTACATTCTCACTCTACAGTAAGAATAATGCGGCTATTACCAACATCACACTCTTCATTAGAGAAGTGGTGTTATCCGCTGCAAATAGCAGAATACAAATAGAGTAATAACATTACTGGGTAAATCATTTATATAGATTGCGAACGAAAATAGAATCAAAATGAAACCTTGAGGAACACCATGACAAACGTGACCCCTTCGCTAACTCACTGACAAACATACACAATCACAAAAATAAGACTCCATTGTACTTCTACTTTTGTAGAAACAATGTATGCTACACACAGACAAACGCCTCGGAAACACGCAAAAACCCGCTAGCAGAATGACAATTCTCTAAAATACCTTCAATAAATTACAGCAACTATATCAGTCGCTGACAGACCCTGTCTGTAATTGCTCAACAGATAAGAAATTTGCTTGTTGAAGTATTCATAAATCTGTTAATAATAATTTTTAAATCTTTGCAATCTCTGGAATAATTACAATACTTTCAATTTTGATTTCAATTCGTCCATTATTTTATGCTTTATAAAGAGTTTCGCAACAAAAAATGAGTTTTGTTAAATTATAATATCTCACTGTCAACAAATTTTTGACAAAGGCACAGAATTCCTTTAAACAGTGTCGCAATATGGTATCCTATATATAATATTCAAATTAATGAAACAGAATAAATTCAATGGAAATTTCTGTTGTTTAACATTGATGAAATTTATCCTGCTCCTGGTTGTGGCGTATTAAGCTCTACTTTTGGAGTAGCATGGGTTTGATTTATTGATTAAAAGGTTTGATAACGAACAAAATTGACTTGCCCGCTTTGTCGTCTCAAGTTATTGACAAGAATGTTCCAAGCAATTACTACGGCTTCTACTTAAAACAAATTGCTATTAAGAGCGCTTTTAATACATTCAACTAAGAATCTAAATTCATTTTCAGATATATTGCCATGATTCTTATTATTATTATTTACTTTGTATTCATTAATACACTTAGCTACTCTATTATGTACTGTTTGTGTAGATATATACGAGGATCGATCCAGAAATAAGGTTCCCAAAGAACTCCAGCCGCACGGGCAGGTGTGAGACGAAATCCGGCAACACCGTTGTGTAGGTATGTTTCCCTACTCCGGATTCCCACCTGCCGCGCTTCGCTACGCCGCTCAGTCTTGGCTCAGTAGCCGTCTGTGATGGAGGTGCCCATTGCTGATCCCGCCGTGTGCGAGATTCGTTCCGTAATTAGGTTCTTGCACGCGAAAAAGACACCACCCGTGGATATTCTTCGACAGTTGACAGAGGTGTATGGCGGCAAGTGTATGACCATTCAACACGTGCGTAAGTGGTGCAGGGCGTTTAGTGCTGGTCGGAAGAAAGTCCACGATGAAGAACGGAGTGGAAGACCTTCAATTTCGGAGGCGCTGATCGAGATGGTCCAACGCAAAGTGCTTGAAAACAGGAGGGTCACTGTCCGTGAACTTGTTGCTCGGATTCCTGGGAGTTCTTACGGTACAGTTCAAAGAGCTTTGACTGAAAAATTGGGGTATCGCAAGTGTTGTGCTCGATGGGTACCGCGTATGCTGACAGTCGAACACAAAGAGAAACGCATTGACTGTGCTCGCCAGTTTCTGCAAAAGTGTCAAGAAGATAAGGAAGGATTGTTGGACTCCATTGTTACGGGAGACGAAACGTGGGTGTTTCATTTCACGCCCGAAACGAAAGAAAAGTCCAAACAATGGCGTCGCTCAGGGTCACCAGTCGCAAAGAAGTTTAAACAAAGTCCTTCTGCTGGCAAAGTCATGGCCACTGTCTTTTGGGATCGCCAGGGGATACTGCTGATCGAGTTCATAGAACCTGGGACAACAATCAACTCAGACAGTTATTGTGCAACACTAAGAAAACTCAGGCGAGCTATCCAGAACCGCCGGCGAGGACGACTGACAAAAGGTGTAACGCTGCTTCACGACAACGCCCGCCCTCATGTCTCCCGTCAAACCAAGGAACTTTTGACCAACTTTGAATAGACTGTCATGCCCCACCCACCTTACAGCCCGGACCTCGCGCCTAGTGATTATCACTTGTTCCCCAAGTTAAAGGAACACTTGAGTGGGCAACGCTTCCAGAACGACGATGAAGTCAAAGAAGAGGTGAAACGCTATCTGAACGGGCTGGCGGCAACGTTCTACAACACGGGGATACAAAAATTGGAACACCGTCTACAAAAATGCTTAGAAAGAGATGGCGATTATGTAGAAAAATAGAGCTAAGTGTCCTCTATCCAACGATGTAAATTTTGATGAGAATAAACGATCTTGTATTATTGTAAAAATTATGGGGACCTTATTTCTGGATCGATCCTCGTACATATATGTTTTATGTATATTGCCCATTTTGGGATTTTTGATTGGTAATTACATATTATATAATAATATTACTATTATTAAAACTATTTACGAACGAATGATTGCAGTGTGTATGCTCTGTCATATTTTGATTGGTCAAAACAGGTTTAGTGGGATCGTCAATCTATTCGTGACCCATCATCTTTTCGGCCCAGAAGGTATTCTTGTTGAATACATTAACAAAATATATAGTATACAGCTATTGACCAAAATCGCCTAGGCTTACGTAACAACGAAACCCCTCTTTTTCATAAAAATGTGTGAGTTCACGAAGCAGCCAAAGTTCAATGAATTCTCCGCAAATGTAAGTTCTTTGAGCGGAACTACTTATTCCACTGTCCTGATTTGACTCCATCCGACTTCTTCTTATTTAGAAATTAGGAAAAGTTCCTCAGAGAACGTAATTTTGCAAACAATAACTAATTGAAAGAGAAAATTAATGCCTACTAGACCAACAGTAATCATTTTTTTCTGATTGAACACAATCTTTCAGGACATGTAGAGCAAGTGTATTAAAGCTAAGGGAGATTGCGTTGAAGAATAAAATTTTCAAAAAGATTGTGAATTCCTTGTTCGATTGTTAGAAAATTTTTCTAGTTTTTCACGTATTTAAAATGAATGATCCATATTTCGTAGGTCACGCAAGTTAATGACAGTATTATTGTTAGACATGATGACGGCTCTCTTTATTTGGAAAGTTATACTTCGCAATTAGTGCTCCTAAATATGGAATTAGAGGCTCATTTATTATATAGAAACAAATAGAACAATTATGCAAAATCTAAGTTTAAGACCGCATAAAATGCTATTTATTGTGAAGACGAAACCAAATAGGAAAACTAATTTTACTGTGCTTTCAAAAGTTTTAAAAAGGAGATAGGAACTAATTTTAATTAATTTTAATTAGGAAATAATTTAAAAAAATTGAGGTGTAACTAAAACTTGGATTATATGCAGAAAATATATTTATTGTTTCATGTATATAAACAAATTCGTGAGCTTTTTAAGCTTACACAATGTTTCTTTGGTTAAAGCCAAATTTTTTTTTGCAAGTTTCTGTATATTTTTTGAAGTATTATATATTTATGCATTTTTTGCTTCGGATCTCGAATTTCCTTCTGAATATTCCAGAAGGTAGCGAAGTAGTAAAAATTGTGTTTGAACTTAAATTTAATTTCAGATAACTCGGCGTTGTGTCGTTCGTATTTTGTTGCTTGACATCGCCCGCCATTAATATGTTAGTTTCATACTTTTTCTATTTCATACGAATATATGTATGTATATTCGAGTTACATGTAGCTGTTAAGTACTACCTGAGGGATTTCGTGGAATTATATTTCTTCCACAGCCGTTAAATTGCTTGTATTACCAGTAATCTCGCGGGCATTATATTCTAAGAAACCTTGCATTTTAATAAATTTTCTCATAGCGTTAGTTATAACTACTTTTTTCTTATTTTATATTTTAATAGTAGTATAATATAATAATAAATATAAATTAATATTGCCGGAGCACTTTAGTATTCAAATTTCAAAGGAAAAAAATGTATTTCTATTACAGTATTCAACAAATATCTCAAAAATGTCATAAAAACGATGTATTAGCTATAAAATAATCTTGTAAATAAATTTGTGAAACGCAATATAATTAACTCATTAAAAAAATGTTAAATCTAATCTCATCCATAGTAACTTTAATTTGAATCACCTATTCTACATTCTTATTGGATGTTAATTAACTAATATTCTTGGGAATATCTTCGAAGGTCATGTTTAGTGTAACGATATTATCTTGAAACAGACGTATGAAACGAAGAACAGTTATCTTCGATATACTTCTCTCTATGTAGGTTTAATAACAATGATTCCCGACTAGGACACGATTAACAAATGGAACATGAAGCCATATACTGAAGAAGAATTTGGCTTATAAGGTCCTCTAGGCAGCCGTCATAGAATGATAAAGACATACTAGTCCTATTTAGCATACCTTAGCAAGACCTTAGGAAAAGAGAAAGTAAGGAAAAGGAATAAGCGAAATTACGATAAAAAAAATATGAAGACTTCCTCAGATGTCGAGTGATCGTAATGACGTAAAATTCGGTTAAAATCAAATCGATACAAATCGCGAAATAATTGTTAAGACTGGGATCTAACCAAACACTTCACATGAGATGAAATTTTATAATATAAACGCGTAAACCGAAACGTTTACGATACGTAGTTTCCAGAACATCGCTAACAACTTTTATGTTAACAACGGAAATATATACGACAATATAACTTTAAAAAAGGATGCATATATATATGATGTTAAATATCAAATTCAAAATGAAAAAGGGAACTGCACTAGATCTATTGACAACCAAAAGATTTAAAATAAAACTGTCAAAATAGAAATTCGGAAATGAAAGGTCGGTGTTAACGGCAATAAATTCAGACGAGATGTAGTATATAGTGTGCATCATGAAATGATATTTCGAATACATAGAAGTGAGAACCACAACATCGTCCGGGAAAATTCATTCTATTATAAAGACGAATCTTGGTGGATTGACTATTAGGTTTTGATTGATTAAAGTTTAAAGTAGTTAAAAAATCTGCTAGTTGCAAAGTGGTCCAGACGCTTTAATCAATGCGTTAAGAAGAAACTGTTACTGATATATATTTCAAAAAAGTTGTTTTTATTGATACTAGTTGAAAAGATAAAAAGTCAATAGTTTCTTCTTCTCTCGTCGCATGTGTTAAAAAGATAAGAAGATTGACTTACGAAAACATCTGAATGGATAACAATTAATAATAGCAATCACGTGTCTTCTGAACCAGTAGGTATAAGCAAATGAACATTGCTAGGACAGATTACACTTTACTGAAATGTATTTTCTAAATAAATAAAAAAATAAAAGCTATTATCTGTATGGTACTTCATAAAAGTCTGCAGTCTTGCTTAAACTTTTAAGCTTTCTATCTAAATTAAAGTTGATTTCATTTAATTAATTTTTTTATAATTGAACATATAAAAACCTGATACCTGTCAGTACGAAATTGCAAACGAAACCAATAAAATCGAACACACCCGACATTTGTATTTTTATTTGAAGCAGAAATTTAATGGTATCCATCGCGTTATATTAATGAAACACCTGGTTGGATACGTAACGTAGTGAAAGATTATTTCAGTTAAAATTCTAGTGGTGCTTATTAAATACTAACAATAGGTGAATAAAGCTTTTGAGAATTTAATGATTGATAAGTTTTTATATCCCGCGGTCGTTACGAGTATCTTTAATGAAAAAGATTAAATAAAAACAACTGTCGTAACTTCTGAAGAATATAATTCCCAACGACATTATTTGAATTGTCCTATAAAACAACTTTTATACCCGCCAAGAGACCTAAAGATAAAGTTATCTCGCATATATTTCTCATTACATTTTTCTCTACTGCGGCTTCGAACATTCGAAATTTAATGAATATTGGCGAGCGGAAGTAAAGCAAGTGTTCATGGAACTTGGAAATTGATGTGCATTCGTAAAATGTGCGCGCGGTTTTACCTTTTAAACTTTGAAATAGTTCAGAAACAGAATGGAATCGCGTGCAAGCACAACCAGAGAGTGTAGTTATTTAATGTATGGCAGGCTAAAAGGATGCTTTACGTAATTCGTTGGGAATTGTGACTTGTAACATATCTATTGTAATTAATATTTATTTGGAAAAGTCATGTCAGCGTTAGCTTCAAAGTAAAATGGAAAGAGAATTATCTTTCTTGAATATGAGTAATATATTATACATTAAGTCTTGAAAAACTATATGTACAAAGTTGAAACGCGTTTTTTGTTATTTATCCTAATATTCTAAAGATTAGGACACACGATATGAATTTCGGCTGACAATCTTTTAGTATTTAGTATTCTATAATGAAGTGACAATGCTGGCTGAATATATGGAAGACAATAAAAGAAAATAATTTTTCTTCTGGACAGTCCAAAAACGGAAATTTTTTGAAAAACATACGCTCTGAAATTTTGATTACGGAAAAATGTATGTAGACGTTAATGACTGTTTAAAGTAACCTCCAACTTCGATGCATTTTTGCAGACAACTTCTTGTAGACAGAGAACGTCATATCCTAGCGTTTTGAAATGGCACTATAAGAATAGTGGTGATATCAATTTCTTGATCAAAAACCAGACGGTAGATATACGTAATTTTTGTTACTAAAAAATTTACTAGAACTGACAACACGAGATTTTGTAAGTGTTGTAGGTGATAAGTGTTTTTATTTCTTTTTAATGGTTTAAAGTTAGCAGCAACGTAAAAAGAAGCATTATCGTGATGAAATATTAAGCCCCTGATTCTCATATTTTGGAAACTGCGTTTATATTTTATATCGTTCAAGAATCATGTGTCTCTGAAAGGAACAGCACGCAGTACTTTTCCTGTCAAACACATTCTTCAGTATTGGGGTGTCTACATTCTCATTTCTTAATATGTCAATACATCATAAAAAGCAATGTGAGTTTCATTGTCCTTTAATGAAGTTGACTGGATGATCAGCGATACATCCGAAGCAATAGAATACCACAGAAATACTTGGAATACTTATATATTTGCAGTTTTTCTATATCATTAATTAGGAATCAGAAATGATAATGAATTTATCGAACAAATTCATTGGGTTATAGGTTATGTCAATCAAGATTTATAGAGAAATAGATAAGTCCTGCAATCTTTTTTACATGATATTGGCATTCGATAATGTCTTTGTTATAGGCAATAAATATTTCCGCCCCAGATGTATGGAAAATTGAAGCCGTATTCAACAGCGAATATTTCTTTCTGATTTTCACAATTAATGCTTTGCCTACAGAGTAGTGTACTTGGTTCCACTATACACCTTCTCTATACTGTTAATATATCTACAACCAAATTGACAACTTGCGAATTATGACAGAAAAAATGTGTTTTTATCTAAATCCAGTTTTCGAGCATTTCCATAATGCTTTAAATTAAACACAAAAATGCCATCGTATTTATAGAATACCATGAGGATATGGACGATTATATATGTACATACATAAGTATGCAGTGAGGTTCTATAAAGTGCCTTGACACGCATCACGTTAGCAAGTTGAAAACTTGCCTTTAAGAGGAGAAAACAACTTGACTTGCTGTTAGCAACATTATTGGATGTTACTCGAAAATTATAAAAGGAAATTTGTGTTGTTAGCACTACAGTATCAAAGAAGAAAATGGCCCATGTTAACGCTCCAAATTATTAATACACATGCGTGTGAGAAAATTTTACAACATTGTGGAGTCAAATTGCTTTTAAGGTTGTTCAGTCAAATTATTTTTAATGGCTAGGTGTGAAAAAAATGTCGTTTTTTATACAAATAAAATATTTATTTTGTCTTAAGAAGATGGAAGAAGTTTGGAGAATTTTAATATAGTGAACAATTGTAAAAAAAACGTGTGAAAAGTTATATCATTTAACTGGCGACCACCACTTTCAACACATTGTTTTAGTCTCTAGGTAAAATCAAAATTAATTTTACCTTTAAGTTAACTATATAAAAAAGTTAAAAGGTGTAAAACCTGGAGAACGCGCCGGCCAGACATTTTACCTTTATTGAAGATCAGCTTACCGGGGAATAATCATTAGTTTCACCATCGATTTGCGCGAAGTACGAGCGGTTGCCCCACCTTGTTCGGACCAAATTTTTCTAACATTTATATTCCATCCTCATAAGTTAGCGATAACTCACTCAGCTATGATTAGAACAAAACGGGTCCATCAATCTGAGTGCAGGCATTTTAGTCTAAACTGTAACTCTTTCACTGTGTAACTATCTATACTTTTGTGCAATTGTGATGATTCACACTACCGTTCAGGTAATAATGCACTTCATAGCAAAATACAACAGTAATCTCTAGAGACCTTCAAAAATCTGTAACATGATCCGCGCAAAAGCACTCCTTACAAAATCTAGTTCCTTCAACTACTGTATGATTGCCATTTTTTATGTGGCGAAAGTTTAAATCTTGGTGGAAAATCCGGCGAACACTTCTGTCAGACAATCTTAAAACTTGAGTATATCACAATGTCAGCAGTGTTTTATCTCTTTGCGCACAGCTTCCGGGGTTCTAGTTCAAATAGGTCCTTGGTATACTCGAAGACGTAAGGGAAAAGTTTTACACTCACATTTATATCGTCAAAAAAATTGTGGTTGTGGACGACCATATATAGGAAAGCTAAGCAGACCACTCAAGGTGAGAATCAATGAGCACCAAAAAATTGTTCGACAAAAGGAAACAGATAAATCGCGTTTGGCTCAACATGCTTGGGTGGAAGGACATAGCATTGATATGGAACGAAACTACAATCTTGGCAAAAGAAGAAGATTGAATTAGGCGAAAAATAATAGAAACAGTATGCATGGCATAACAACAAATGCTTTAAGCGCACAAAGCCTTGATATTAGATATTTGGCACCCTATGATTCGAGAAAATATAAGCCATAACCACGATAATAGAGAGAGAATAAAAAGACTCGAGAATTTCAAGAAGCAAAATAAAAAGGTTCGAGAATTTCAAGAAGCAAAATAAAAAGTTTCGAGAACTTCAAGAGAGAGAATAAAAGGATTCGAGAACTTCGAACCATAGATATTTTACCCCAATAGAACTACGTATGTATGCACACGTCACTATGCATATATTCGTAACATGAATACGAGTTTTTAAGAAATAATTTTTGTCACACGAATAGTTTAGTAGTGAAGTTTGTGGGCTATAAATATTCGAAATATCGAGACCTGAATCAAAACTTGCACAGAGGCGCATGCGTTTTCCATCGAATAAAAAATTGGGGGAGACTCGTCAAGCCAGACGAGACTTTTACCTCAACTATTATATATATAGTAATGAGTTTGGTAAAAAACAACAGTCCCCTTATCAGAGCTACCCTGAAGCCGCAGCAGTATATAGAACTGCCGAAACATAGGAATACTTTTAAATTGCACAAATGATGGCAGCAACTTGAACGAATCTAACGGGGGTGTATATGAAAGTGATAATTATAGAATTTCGTAAGGTATTATCCTCTATCTGTAGTTTATTCTCTGCGTGTTTGAAAGTAAAAACCGATTTATTTTTTTATTATTTACTTTAATTATTTCATTAATGTATAAATTATTACGGTTATGCGACTGATCGTTGATTTTCAAAATTTAATAAAACTGGCAGTAAAAGGTAAGATTTTCTTAATAACAATGTATTTATATTAAAAAAGAAATATTTTATTGGTGTCGATATTGCCAACATATGGAAATTTAAATATACGAATTTCTGATTGATTTGTACTGATAAACCGATTTTTTTTAGCATTGTAAAAAGCAAACTAGTTTCTTCGCTTAGAATTTACAAGGAAATATGTACAAATACGCCCACCCACGCAAATTGCGTGTTTTGAAATTTCAATGTCTTAAAGAGAAGATATCGTAACTCATCAAACTTACTCTCCTCCCACATTCATAGCCGAGCCAATATTTAGCATTCTGTTTATAATCTCTTGAGTAATTTATTTTTGATGGCACTGGAATAATTTATTAATAAGAATACGGTTTTATGTAAATTGCGACTTATCGATTGCTTGAAATATACCAACAAAATTGTGTATTGATCCACCTTAAATTTTATAGGAAAGGCACAGAAATTATTAACATATGTTGTAACCTCCAAGGACTTTAGTAATTAACCTTAACCATTAAGAAAAAGTGTAAGTATGCTTTGGTAACTTTAATCTGTCATTAAATCAGATAGAGGAGCTTTGTTAACTTATGTATTTCTTTTTTTTTATTAGTTACAGACTACTAGTGCATTTAATTTAAGATAATTGCTCATAAACTAAGTGAACTATGAAAATATAAACTGAATGTTAGACGGCAAGATCGTGAGAATAAATGTTACTACATTATATTACTATAACATTTTTATATAGCTGCTCTTAAACTAGAAAAAAACTTAAATTATGTGCGCAGCTATTTCTAGTATCGGTGCTTTACTAATCAGCGAATCAATGGAGAGCGAACGCGCCATTGCTGATAGCTTGCATCATGTCAGTAACGCGAAGATGCTTCGCAAACATGAATTGTTAACTGCAACGAGTGGAAATAAGTTTCTAAATCGTTTTCTTAAAATATATAATAATTACATACATTATTTTATTTATAATCGCACCTAGCCAAATTTCATGGCGAGACTGAAGGCTACTGCAAACCCGGAGAGTTGTTCAACATTACTGATCGCTGTGCTCCTTAATTTATCTTTTCTCGTCTTGTTAATAACTCGCTTCCCGACTCCGTACAATATAGTCACTAGTATACCTTACCTTTTTGCTCATTTCTGTCTTTTCGAGTATTTTTTTGCCGGTTGAAACCATTGACCTTATTACTTTAAGAAGTCTTCCCGCTACTTTCGTTGATTACCTCTTCTATTTTATTTTCTTGGTTTACTACATATTACTTTATTTCGCAACAGAAATAGTATTTCTATTTCTTATCATCGTCTTTTTGTTGCTGCAATTATTGTAGTATATTTATATACTATGTCTCATTTATAACAGGAATTGCTTTATTTTAACAAAACCTTGACGCTATCTGTTGACTCTTGACTTATTTATGAAGTGTAGACGTTTCTAAATAATCTGTAAAAATTTCACAATTGTTTGTATACATTGGTCTAAAAACGAATAAAGAATAAAGTTTAAACGTTAAGTTTTGTGTTAAAAATGGTAAAAAATCTACGGAAACGTTCGAAACGCTGACTTTAGAGAAGACCAGTTAATTGAAATGATGACAATGTCTGAGAAAGATGAAAGTTTCAGATTGTATTTAGAAATTAGATAAAATGATATCTAGATTAAATGGAATATTCCAGAGATCAGTCTACTTGCAAAAAGTACGTATCGTTGTAGAGAGGTTTCTTCGAAAAGAGGCCTTCGTTTATGATCCGCAGATATAACTAACAAAGATCTTTTTGTGGGAAATGCTTGTACATTGCAAATGTCTTAGTTTATAATTTTTAGAGAGTTTCAAAATCGATTTGTATCAAAGAAAGAAAAGTCATTTAAAGACATGTTAAAAAAACTATTAGGTATACATGAAGCATTGCATAGGAGCTCGAAGGGATGAAAACTTCTTAAGTACCGTTACAACCGGTGCTAAGACGTGTTGCTGTCAATAAACGTTACTAAATGGCGGTGACCAGATGGTGGAAATACTAACGAATCTTCATTCAAAAAGCTAAATTTTTTAATAAATTTAAGGAAACTATCCACCAAAAATTTATTATAAGTGATACAGCGGTTAATGTTGAGTGTTTTCTCGGTGTATTGAAGTCTTTGGAAGGTCGTATTAATTGCGTTCGCTATAAATGTTGTAGAGTAGGCAGTTATCAATTATAGAACAAAAACCCAAGCATCTTTTTCTAATTGATGATTGATTTTTTTACCAATAATCAATTTTTTATATCCACGACACCTATATTCAGTCGATTTGGCTTCATGTGATAAGTTTATATTCCTTAACCTGTATTTGGCGATGAAAAGACACCGTTTAGCATCAATTAAGTTATTTAATAGTCAACGATTAACAATCTGGACACCATTGCAATCAGCGACTTAAAGGAAGGTGATTCGATGCACTTCTTGCAATGTTAATCGTTTTGGTTCTGGTAAAAAAGAATGCTTCGATTATATAAAACTGTTTTTGTCAAGATTTCATAATTACTTAGTTTTCTTAAGTAGTTCTGGGTACTTTGGTACAGTAGATGAACTACTAATTGTTAATATATTTAAATTAACAGTGCGCCTTTATAAATATATTCAAATACGAAATTGTTAGTTTGGGCTGGATATGTTTCTATATGCATCGGCCAAAATAATTTATTTCTTGGCTTTTCAAAAATAGTACAGAACTTTTGAAGCATTTATCAATGCCTAATTATTTTACGATTTTGTTGATGATAAAACTTTATTTTTATAAAATAGCAACCAAACCATTCCATTGCAAACTTTAAATGGATGATTTTTTCTACCAAGTTGTATATATCGGTGTAATTTGTTCGTGTTAGAATTTTGCAGCCCCCAGTAATACGTTATATTATTTCGGTATATTGATGCCATTGTCTATCTATTTGTCATATCGAGATATATTTTATGATTCCATGCCTCAGCAAGCTTTTTTACGACATAAATTTTAGATGGCTTATTCAACATCAGTTGTAATATTGGTTTATATATATATATATATATATATATATATCCTTATTGTCAGAACTATTATTTATTTACAACTTTATTCCTTAATATTAAACAATAACTTGCGTTGTCCATTACAATTATCGTCATTAAGATAGCGATCTTTGGCTTTATAATAATGGATTTTTAAATTAAAACAGAAAGTTGTTTTGATGCATTTCACCATGATTACCAGTATTCGGTATTTTAAATGAAATGTTTCCCACATGAATAACAATATAACAATATAACGTACACCATCTGTTTTCAACGATGTTACACATTCTTTAGTAAAATTTTACCATTGCCTAGAAACACTTTCGTTTGCAAAAATCTATATTTCATTAAAATATACAAATTCGAATTCCCCAGATATCATATTTCCGCAAATTTTCTATCCTATATTATGTAATATTTATGATTATAAAAAGAACTTTCGATATATAATAATAATAATAATAATAATAATAATAATAATAATAATAATAATAACAATAATAATCACATAATGCCCAACAGTTACGGAGACCATTTACAAGACATAATGCACTTAAAAGTAAAATTAAAATTAAAAACAAAAATAGGTGCGGTTAATGTAATACAAAGAAAAATAAGAATCCAATTAACAAAAAATATACATACTTATAATAATGTGATCCAAGTCATTAAAAAAAAAACAGAACGAACAATAATAGATACAAATTAACAAAAGGGTTCCTCGTATAATACATCGTCATTTCTGGACATATGTACCAGTGGAGCCTTGTAGAGAACATTGATTCTTGCCCTAGCTATTGAGAAGGTTGCCGTTGATCTAGTGTCAAAACTAGGCACGAAGAAATCAACCTGGGACAACAGCACAGAAGAATCAATAAAACTATTTATTAATTTAGAAAGAAAACCGCCACTAGCTTTCTCCCTGTGCCTAGCAAGTAGACCCTCATACGTCGAACCAAGGGCAGGATAATGTCCATCAATCCTGTAGAATAAATATTTAAGGTATCTCTTTTGAACACGCTCCAGAAGTAACTGCTGGTAATGGTAAAGCGGGTACCACATAACTGAAGCATATTCGAATCTGGATTGGACAAGAGACCCCTAAAGAACCTTCAAAGTGTGCAAGCTACTAAAACCCCTGCAAGAACGAATAAGGAACCCAAGACATCTGGAAGACAATGAAGTTATGCTACTTACATGCTTAGAAAAGCTAAGATGCGAGTCGAACAAAACTCCAAGATCCTTGAAGTTGTGTACTCTAGCTATAATGGATTGCCGAACATTGTAGTTATAGTAAAGCGGAGTATTACTTCTAGTAAAAGAGAGAACAGCACATTTGTCGATGTCGAGTTCTATCTGATTGTGGGTACATCAATCGCCAATAATGCACAGATTTGATTGAAGATTAGTACTGTCGTCAAGTGAATTAATACAGTTGAAGATCTTTAGATTGTCGGCGTAAGCTAACACTCTGCAGTCAAAACGTTCCAAGAGATCATTAACGTAGATATTAAACAAAAGGGGTCCCAGATGGGAACCCTGTGAGACTCCAGAGGAAATATCAAAGAACTTAGACGGATACCCATTTCATGCACATAAGCGGAACGATTTTGCAGATAGGAAAAAAATAAATTGGTAATATTGGGAGCAAAACCAAAAGATATCAACTTAGAAATCAAAATGTCATGATTAATGGTATTGAAAGTTTTGCTAAAGTCTGTATATATGTCGTCTACTTTCTGACGTTTATCAAGTAGTTCCCCGATAAATTGAGTGATCTCAACCAGGTTGGTAACCGTAAATCTGCCTAGAATAAATCCATGTTGCCTAATTGATCGGAAGGGTTTAACATAGCTAAATAACTTGTCATAGAGAATAAGTTCAAATATTTTAGCTAAATTTGACAAGATACTGACATATCTATAGTTATTTCCGTCAGAACGTTCCCCCTTCTTGAATACTGGTGTAATCCTGCTTATCTTCCAGCCATCCGGGAAAGTTGATCCTCGGACGCACAAATTAAAAATATCAGTATGATGAAAGATTGAAGATTTATGCACTTATGTACATGATGTTAATCTATTAAATGCTTAGAATTGTTTTTAAATATCCATGTTTATAAGAGAATGTTCATCAGTTATGCTAGTTTAATTAATATAAAGATATATAGACATAATTCAAATACGAAAAACTATAATTTAGAAGAAGCGTACTTAAAGTGACGATTGGATGGTAGTACAGAAAATTAAGAGATTAATTTATATACATTAAGTATAGAAATTGAATGTGGAAGTTAATTGTAAGTTAGTTACTTCATAAAATATTAATCAGGCACCAAAACAGTTTATACTGCTAAAATCGTGAACATTTTGGGACTCATTTACATAAAAATAAATACCGTTGTTTAAATTCAGTTCTGCAAATTATCTTAATACATTAAACTACAGTCATTGATAATTTCTAGGTACATTATTCGAATATTTTCCACTAGATATTTTGCTTTAAATGTAGCCGTTGTGTCCGTCTGTTTAGATATAATCATCATGTCCATCAGCATTAGATCAGTTGGAAAACATTTCTCGAAGACGAGGGTGTTTATTGATTGGAAAACTTTCCTCTCTGCAGATAGGACGTTAATGGAGGCACCGTTCTATACAAGGTATTTACCATTTGCGACGAAACAGGTACATAATTAATATTCATTAGGAGAGAAAAAAAGGTCTATTAATTTGCCTGTTTTTCCGACCAACAAGAGAGATCGCTTAATTTTTAATTAAAATGGAAATAGGAATTCAATATATTTTACGTAGTTTATGCAACAACAGTGAAGTGCTCAATTCATAAATGTGTACAGGATAAACTTTTCACGGAATATAAAACATTTAACAGCAATATTTGGAGATGTCTGAAAGCAAACTAATAACTCAAATGAATCTAAAATGATTCACAAGATTAAATAGTTGATTGAAACAACATTACGAATAGGATTTGATTTTGCATATCGATTATAGCCAATTTGAGAGAGCCAATTTGAGGTGCACCATTTTACTACGTTATGAGAATGATTTGACTCGACTGCTTGCACTCTTTCTGAAAATTTAGCATTTTATTTATGTTTTGCTATTTTTATGGCGACACATGAATTTTGGTTAAACTCTGACTTTAATTTGCCACACATCATTGTGAATAAAGTGTCTAAATGGAAAATTCTAAAATTCATAATTCGTGGTGCTATCCAATATCTATTTTTAAAGAATTTGAAATTTCACATTTGAAATTGTGACTCATACGCAACAAACTAGAATGGCAATGTTCCTTCAAACACCACAACTAATCACGGGATTGCGAAATTTAAACGTAATAATATAAATAATATACATCGTGGATGATGTGTGACCAGACCGATCAAAAGCAGAGGTAGTTAGTACCGTTAGAATATAGACTGATAGGTTACGTCATGTAGAATTGGGCATGACTGCATGGTTAACAGTACAAATGTCAAATTGTGATTAAACAAATCTAAGAATAGCAATGTCTTAACGATAATTTGAAGCTGTTTAACAGAAATCAAACTGATTTTTTTGAGAATATTCATTACAGTTCGTTAAATCTGGTTTTCTACTATGTAGTGGCTACATTATGATAGCTCTTTACGAAGGAGAGCCTAACTATTTCTATCTGGCTATTGTTTTGTAAAGGGCCAAGACGTGTTACGTCGCTTTATTAGACAAATTACAGTAAGTGGTTTTGAAAATAGAGCCGTTATGTTTCATAACAAAAAATGTTATATATATATATATATATATATATATATATATATATATAAAGATGTATTCTCCTGGGTTCTAAGCCACGCGTGAGATGGTCCTGGGAAGGACCGTTCACTCAATGTTTCAACAAGATCTCGCTCGTCATTTTCTGAAGCTGATCTGTCGCTTACTGACGCTGAAGATCATCTGTATCGTCCTGAAATCGCTCTCCTATTTTCACAGATTTAAATCAAAATTCAAATACACGAAATTAAATTATACTAAGTGATTGGAATTATAAAACGTTGGGACTCGTGTGGAAACCTATTCGGGATTTATTTAAATATACGACCGCTATTAGGACAATGCATCCTAAAGTTAAGAAGCACTAAGTGCTTTCAATAACTAAATTTTCGACCCTTTGGGTTCATTATGTTCAATAATTATTAAGGCCAAATTAATGATGCAAAATTTGCGGGTCGAAAAATTGGATTGAGGTGATCCAATCCCGGACGCATTAGCTGAAACAAAATCATGACCAATTAATTTTGCATACATCGACCAACCGCAGTACCTGATTGCGATACGATCGATATAGCTATTAGTGATACTTCGGAAGTAGCTCATGCATTTATCTAAGATCTGCTTTACGCTCCAAGGAAATACTAATCAAATTATCGACAGTTAAATCGCCGGTTGCATATATCAAGAATGTTATTATATTATTCCTAAATTATAGCTATGCGCGTCTTTATTAATAGGGTGCCTAATAAGTACAGTTGAAAGCCCCCTACACCTAAACATAAACCAAGTATTTTACTACAGATTCGACAATTGTACTATCATGATTGAAATTGGAACCTAACAAGTTAAAAGAATTTGTGTCATAGAATTGCAAAAATGTAAGGAAGAACAATGAACTCGCAATGGAATCACGTGGCATCACATGAAAATCCAGCCGATCTTTTGTTAAGGGGAATCGATCCTACACATTCACATAGTTCGTCCTCTTGATGGATGGACCATTTTGGTTGCAATCAAACATAAAACTTATCAATAACTTCATATTGAATTGAACAAATCCTACATATATACCTGAAATTAAGGCAAATGTCATCTGCCATACATCATCACTTTCCTTTATATCATACACATTCGATAAATCTTCATCACATATCAAGCTTCAACGCATTACATTACAGCTTATTGTTTACGCTTCGTAACCAGATTGAGATCTAAACTTTTCAATGCTAGCGAAGTTGTTGTGGAGTTGAGTTCAATCACATTATCACTTTCTTGGTCTAGCTACTGCAACGTGAAGTATTCGCTGATGAGATGTAATTTATAAAATCAAAGTCATTGCAACGAAATTTGTAAATTAGCATCTTTAGATGAATTCCTAGATAACGAAGGAGACTGCAAGTAGGAGGAATGTTAAGAAATGCAACCATGTCTGATGACAGCAAGTTTACAATTATTTTCCCTGCCAAACATTCCTTCACAACACTAATCGTTGACTATAAGTAGAAAAGAAATCTCCACACTGGTGCGCAAAGAATAGTAGCTGGCACCAGAACTAGATATCGCTTACAATTATTGGAGAATCAAATGAAGCGGAATTTTATCCCACTTAAATCACCACATCATGGTGGTCTGTGGGAACCTAGCATTAAAACTGCTAAATACTATCAACTGTGTACAACTGGTCAAGTCAAACTAATCTGTGAAGGGTTTCTTGCAGCGATTTGTCAGATTGAGACAATAATGAAATCCTGTCCAATAGCAGTCCTCACATTCGACAGACCTATGACCTCTTATCCCTGCCATTTTTTATTGGTAGTGAGCTAAACGCAATTCTCCAGTTGCACTTGCTAGATGAAACTACATCTCTTCGATGCCACTATAAATCTTTACAACGTCTAAGCACATCTGTAACACAAGTAAGAGCCTTAGTCTTGGGCGAATACTTGCTGTTCATCGTCTATATATACATACATATATACATACATATACATATATATGTATATATGTATATATGTATATATGTATATATGTATATATGTATATATGTATATATGTATATATGTATATATGTATATATGTATATATGTATATATGTATATATGTATATATGTATATATGAGTAATATTAAATTCTCGGGCTCTCCGCGATGTTGGCGAGAAGTGCTCGAAATTATCAGCGTCTCGACGTTTCGACGACTTCTCAATCATCTTCTTCAGGAGTTGTTTCGTACAAGAAGATGATTGAGATGTAATATTACGCATACTTACAACCGCGAGAACCTTCGGTCGAACATGTATATAGATATATATGGGTCACCAATGCTAGATAATATAAAAGAGTTTCTATTAGCTTACATTAATTTGTCTATAACATTTAGTAATGATAACTATGTTTCAATCAAGTATTATGATTTACTAAAACATTTGAATATTGATGTATAATTATATTATCAAACTTTTAGTTATGATTCAAATTTATTAAATTGTCTACTCAAGCAATCATATAACATACACATAATCTAATGAATGCCATGTATTGATGAAATTCTAACGAAATTATAACAAATCTATAACTTACACTTATGTATTCATACAAACTACGCTATACAAATTTTAAGTTGTTTTTGAAATATTAATATGATATAGAAAATAGTAAAATATGATAAAAATCCTACCAAAAAAATGCTACAAAAAGACAGATTAGTAACATTTATAAAAAAAAATTAAGAGTATCGTGATTAAAACGTGAACAATCGAAGTAAGGCACGTTAAGTTTTAAATTCATAGTTTTCACGTTAGCCGATAATAATTTTACTTTGTTATTATTGGAATGCAACAAATATTTGACCTTCAATGGTGAATCCTCTTATTACGAACTGATTGACCGGATAACCTGAACTGTTATTTTATTCCTGGAATCCCGATTCCTTTCACATCCTTCGAAAAAAGAAATACCCAGAGAATTAAATTAAACTGGATATTCATTTATCGATAACTGATTTTGGAACTCGTATGTGGACAAGGTAATATATTAGAGTTTAATTTATTGTTTACAAAATTCATCGAATTAGAAGATTGGAACTATTGAAGACAAAAGGATAAAGACTTAAGTTAATTAAATCAATATTTGATTAATATATTTTATATTGTAATATAAATTAACTGCCTTAAAAAGTTAGGTTAATTTACAAAGGTTATATGACATAATCCTATTCTTTTTAAACACTGAATGAAAAAGAACATTTAATTACTATTGGTTTATGTGAATAGACATTTCCATAATAGATAGTATTACTCCCTACCTATATTTAGTACAATTTTCTTATTCATACTCTTTGAAATTTTAATATTATTTTAAATGATTTAATGTCACTAAAATAATTTATGAGGGAAGCTTTAGTTTAATAGAACAGATAACCTCATTTACCTATAAAATTTGAATGCAACTTTATTGATATGTTGATTATTAAATAGTATATCCTTTCATTGTGATTTCTAAGAAAACAAGTAATTAAGAAAAAAGATTATTATTAGTTTATTAACAAAGAAAAAGTTTATGACATTTATGAAATTATTGTTTATTTTATACAAATCCATCATAATATTTCATTAAATTGAGTTTGTTTTTTTTTAAAAATAGTTATTTATTTTTTAAATGTAAGTAAGGTAAAATTAAGTTACTTAATACAATCAATATTTAAACAATTCGTTATATTCGTTTCTTCTGTCGTCTGAAATATAGTATCAGTTAAGTTAGTCAGAGCATTTTATAAAAGATTTTTAAGTGATGAGTATTTAAAGTATGTATATCTACATAAATATATTTGCATTCAGTTTCAATTTTTTTTTTATTATTCACTAATCATTACATTTAACAATTTATCGAAATTCATGCAAAACAGTGCAATATGTATATGATATATGAGAGGATATGTATGATATATATATATGTACGAGGTATATTTTTTAAGTAAGAGCCGTTTGAAAATAAATACGAAACGAAAGAAACTTCAAAAACCAAATTTATTTTCAGATTCTACAAACATTTCTCTATTTTACAACATAGCTGCCAAGTTTGTTTAAACACTTACTAAACTTTACAACTAGATTTTGAATACACTAATCATAAAAATTTGCCGCCAGCTTCGATAGCCAAGAAGTCACGGCCGTTTTCATACCCTCGTCATCGTTGTAGTGGTTGCCGCTGAGATGATATTTGAGATAGCGGAAATCCCTCCACGAAAAGTCGGGGCTGCAGGGGGTGGTCCAAAACTTCCCAGCCAAGACAGGCCAATAAAGCTCGAATCTGAACTGAGGTTTGAGGCCTTGCATTGTCATAGTTCCATTAAAAATGTCACTGTAAATAACGTCGGCGTTCCTAGACATATGAAAATGAAGTCCTCCACCGTATTGGTCCTTGGGGATTGGTAGCAAACTTCCCTCTGTCAGTATGCCGGGTATTTTGTCTTGAATCGCTCTGCGTAGTTTTCGCAGGGTTTGGCCCTAGGTTGCCGCATTTATGGTTTCGCGTTGCATGGTGCGACCAATAAAACACCATGCCTATCCCAAAAGACGGACACCATCATCTTTCACTGGGACAGAGTTTGTTTGGGCTTGAGCTTTAAAGAAGAGTGTATGCATCTCCACTTCATGTTCTGTTATTTCGATTCGAGCGTGACATGTGAAACCCACATTTCGTCTCCCGTTACGATATGACTCAACATGGCGTCACCTTCTTCATTATAACGAGTCAAAAAATTCAGGGAACGCTCAAATCTTTTGTTTTTGCGGTTGAGCACAGTTTCTTAAACTTGAATTTTTCAGAAACAATATTATACAGTACTGACCTCGACGCTTTAGGAAAGTCATTTGAAGGAGTGTTTATGGTGACGCGTCTGTGATCACAGATGGGCGACCGGAGCGAGGCTCATCATGGACGTTGTCGCGGCCAGCTTTCAAGTTTCTGACCCACTTAAGCACTTTGCCTTCACACATGCCAGTAATTCTGTAAACTTCACAAATCTGCCCGTGAATGTCTGCAGTAGACATCTACCTTGCCAAGAGAAAACGTATCACTGACTGTACCTCGCACAGGGCGGGCGATTCGATAATCTTAAACATTTTAAAGACACAGAACAAACCATACAGGTTACCTACATAGTTGCAACTGAGCACAGTTGTTCCCGAGAAATGCCGGGAAACGACACAAGCACTCGTTGCGGCGCTCGCACCACCTATGTATACAATGACCTTTACTTAAAATATACGCCTCGTATATGTACATATGTTTATATAAACATTCGATTTATCTAACTAAAGCCTGAATTGTACAAGAGCAAGATTTTCTAATAAATATTAATTTTTGGAATAATATCGAGAAAAATGAGCAACCGAAAATCTAAAATATATTCTAGTTACACAACTTCATGTTTGTAATTTTATTGTTCTCGTTCCATTACATTAACGTTCCATTTTCTACTATGTGTCGCGTTCGTAAATATTTCATATATTCATTCCGTAAAACATCATCATGTGTCTCAAATATTGTTTCCCTTTTTTCTTCATTTATCAAAACACTTGATTCGGGTGACAAGAGTACAAGAGAAAAAGATAAATGCTGGCTTTGAATGCGATATTACTGAACATGCACGCATATTTTTCGAAATTTAAATTTTAACTATTTTCTTGACTGAATGCTAATAAATTTTGCAATCAAATGAGTACTCAAACTCTTTTAAGAAGTAAACAAAATGTACGACTTTTGAATTAATGCAGTTAAAATAAAATATATTGAGTATATAATCTGCAAATTGTAATTAACTCTTTAGTAGTAGCATAGGAAGATACTCGACCAACTCGGTATGTAACTGTAACATTTACGATTGTAAAATTTAATAAAGTTTTTAACAAGATCATAGAATTAATACAAATATAAGCAATTTTTGTAATTAAAAACAATAACTAATATAAGTCGAAAGTAATGCAAAAGATGAAAACAACAAAAAATAATAGTTATCGAAAGATTATATAATGCAAACAAGCTTTTAAAAAAAAACATAATATTAATAAAAATAAAAAAAAAGTTATTATATCAGCTCTTTCTTTTTAAGTTACGTTTCTTTTTTACTTTACAGATCATCACCATTAATATAAAAGTGAAGAAACAATAAATTCAGTATACAGAAAAAATATAAAAGGGTATCAAATGAGTGGCAGTTTACCAAGAAGAAATAAACCCGCCGAGACATAAGCTTTGAATGAATAGAGACCAATGAAGAGAGTATTTGAAGCAAGGAATATGTGAGGGAAGATATGTATAAGAAAGAACAAACACCTGCACCAGTTGAAAATACTGGAGAAAAATTACTAAATATAAGAAGAGAGGTGATAAATACGTTGACGGCGTATTGATTAGGTAAAACAGTAAGTGAACGATTCTTTAGTTATTATAATTTATTTTAATTTCTTTAAAAGAAAATTTACTTTTAAGTATTCACAATAAGCATATTAACTGGTTTGATTTCACATGGGATTGATGTGAAATATCCCATTGGACATCTTTATCGACAAATTTCTAATAAATGTACTTATTTATGATATCAAATTTAATGATTGTTTTCGCTTTCGACTTTGTCTTTGCCGAAGTTATCTATCAAGCTGAAAGACTTTGTCTTTGCTGAAGTTGTCTAACAAGCTAATCGCTGAATATTTTACTTCATTATAATCTCACTTGTCGTAAGTACTTCACTGATGTGTTACAAACTAAGGAGCATTCATAATAGCACGTAACACCTTGCAGTGAGTACGTTCAATGAAAGTTATGATTTTTTTACCCAGAAGCCAACAATGTTTCTGAAAATTAGTATCAAATTGTATGTGGTTGTCTTTTCTATTTGAAATCACTATTAGTTATTATCCATTCTAATACTTATAATAAGAAAGGAAAGAAGTGTGCCTAAATAACATATTTGAAAGAAGATATGTACATATGTCATTTGCTGACAGGTAGAATGTCTTTGAAACAATGCGACTCTATAATTTCGATTTGTGCCAGTATACGTTCTCCGCTTCTCGTGCTATAATGAAGGTGTGTAATATCTTTCGATTTTTTTGAAAAGGTCGAAGGACGAGTGTAGCAATGTTCAAGCAAGGAAGTTCCAAGCTGCTCATCAGTTTCGTATTTTAGCCAGTTTGCCTCAGAAGAAGAAAAAAGTTCCAAGTTTCGCACTGCCTGGTCGACCTCTAGCAGAGGATATAAATTTCAAGTTCCGCATCAGTATCGTACTTTCTAATGCGTGCATATGCGTCAACACTGGGCTCCAAGTAAATCTCTGAAATAAAAGTAAACGGAAAACGATTCTAAGAGATGTGTGTGTTTCATAATGTACGGTACTGATGTGGATCATGGAGCTTTGTCGTCTGATGCAATACGACCAAATAATTTTACACTGATATGGAGATCGGAACTTGTTCTCCAACGCACACCGGCGTGAGAGTATTGTATTTATGTGAAAATGTCCATCTGCAGAGGGTCCGTAACCTACGAGAGCAAACCATGCGTTCATTGTAAACTAAAAATATAATAACGGAACCAAGTTTGATTCCTATGGCATTCGACAACGCTATGAACTCGAAAACACGAAAGCCATTACAATACACATAATTTGTTCTTCCGTGCAGGTAAGATGACATTAATGCTAACAAGCTGGCATTAATGCTTACAAGCTATTATTGAGCCTAAAATTATGCGCTTTTTGCATTAATAATTTATAAAGTCTGTGTAAATAACGTAAATTTTAGTACGAAAATTATTTTCATACATATGTCTTAAATAACACAAGTTAGTTACTGTAAATTTGCTTTTTATAAATCTATGTTATGTCTAAGAGAGTTCGTGGTGAATATTCGCGTAAATATTCTTGTATAAGATCTTGAATATTTTCGAGAAATTTTAAAGGATCGCAGTAGGTCTATGATTGTACATACTAATCTATTCAATTCCTTGAATATTGAACATACTTTTGTTTGTTTCCATCTTGACGAAAAGCAACAGCTATGCAACAGCGAATATCATACGACAATCTCTAATAACAAATGATAGAATTTGATTTCCATTAGCTGTTCGGGTACATCTAAGTTATTATTTATACTTACAAGCAGATCATCATCAAAAACGCTGGGAATATCAATGGACTCATATGATCAGTGTTAACCAATGTTACATCTGAAAGAACCTTAGCAAAACCATTTACTATATCATACGAGTTATTATAGGATCGATTAGCGTCATATATTATTTCCGGAATTCTCGAAGTGCCTTACCTCATGTATATAGCACCTAAGAGTTTATTACTCGGTTTTTAGATTTTCTTCAACGCATTGTGAATAGGTTTTGTATCAGGTTGTTACAAATGTAATGTCCGTTTTTTCCTTCAGTCTGAACTGAATCGCACCTGTGTGAAGGCGTGTATGTTTTTGGTGAAAATTATTATTGTATTTTCAGAAAAGGGTATTTATTTTGAAGTGTGTATCTGTTCCATTTCTTGGAAAGATTAATACACCTGTCCTTGTCTCGCCTATGGAAATGCTGTCCGCAAGAGATATTCGGGCAATTTACCTCTTTCAATTTAAAAAGGGTTTAAATGCAGTTGCAGCAACGCGAGAAATTAATCAGACGTTCGGTGAAACCACGTGTAATGAACGCACATTACGGCGATGGTTTAAAAAATTCAGCGAGGGAAATTTTGATTTGGAAAATGAGCCTCGCGGATATGCGCGTAGCACCGTTAATGACGACGAGCTGCGTGTAGAAGTTGAAAGTAATCCGTCGACAAGAGTGCGTAGCCTTAGAAACATTTCAAGTGTCCATTGCCACCATTAGTCGTCACCTTTCTTCGATTGGCAAAGCGAAGAAACTCGATCGATGTGTGCCGCACCAATTAACGGAAGCCAATAAGCTCCGTCGATTAGAGGTGGCTACCTCTTTGGCTAATCGACAGAAAGTTGAACCGTTTCTTCATCGAGTGGTAACGTGTGACGAAAAGTGGATACTTTATGATAATCGGAGACGGTCAGGACAATGGTTAGATCGAGGTGAAGCACCAAGACAGCATGCACGAGCATCACTTCACCCGCGAAAGATTATGGTGACTGTATGGTGGACCAGTAAGGGTATTATTCACTATTCATTTTTGCAACCTAGTGAAACCATCACGGCAGCGTCCTATTGTGCCGAACTGGAAACTATGCATGGAAAATTGAGCCGCTTGCAGCCCTCCCCCCTCCCCTAGTCAATAGACATGGACCCATACTTCTTCATGACAATGCAAGACCTCATGTTGCACGACAGACAATCCAAAAACTTTCGGAATTTGGTTACGAAATTCTACCTCATCCACCTTATTCACCTGACCTTTCGCCAATTGATTTTCATTTTTTCCGAAGTTTAGACAGTCACTTAAAAAATAGGGACTTCCCTGACCGGGAGTATGTAATAGCAGTGTTTGAGCAATATGTGAGCCGTCAAAACCTAGATTTCTTTTCAAAGGGAATTTTTCAGCTTCCAGGCCGTTGGCAACAAACTATTGATGTAAATGGAGACTATTTTGCAGAATAAATATTTATATTTTTTTAAATTTAGACTTTTTTTTATTCCTTACAAAATCGGACATTTCATATGTAACAACCTGATACATATTATCAGTTAGATTTTTCGTATTGTTTCTGGTTTTACTAAATTCATAACAAAAACATGAACGAGCTTGTAGTATTCCGTTTACAGTGGCAGATCGTTTTAGGTTAACATTTTTTTGAGTTTGTTCATTTCTGAACTAGGGTGAGTACTTTGCGTGAGTATACTGCTGACGATCTGTTGCAAATTTTTAATTTCTTTAAAACAATATCATTAATTTGCAGTGTTGCAGTTTCCTATGGTTCTGACAACACATAGAATGTTCATATCATCATGTTTAGATTAGGCAATTCATCGACAAAGTGTGTGTGACTTTCCAAAAGTCCAAAGCTTAAACGTCAGTCCAAATTTTAGATTTTATTTTTTAAAAAATAAATATTGCATGGTATCATGAATTTCCGACTTTCATATAACAAATATTCGATTATAAAAAGTAAAGAGGTCTGCGGACACTCACACTATACATACGACAAGTCATCATAGAACCGTTTTATAGAAGGATATTTTGCTTCTGAAATTACGTTAAGTCCAGTTTGTGACTGCAGGTAAAAAAATGCAATTCTGTCACCGAATATTCTCATATGACGTATATCGTTTTCATGATGACAACTTCAAAGCGTTGGTAACTTTATGTATAAATATTCTTTTCGTTTCTGTGGAATTGTGGCTTTTTTAGTTTACATGTAACATGACAAGTGCTAAACTTTAAATTAAATTCATACAATATTACCATTTCGTTGTTGCGTTCTACACAGGTAGTATACATTATACTTAAAAACGTCTTGTCTGAACGTCTTACATTATATACAGTGTGAGTCGAGAAGAAATACAAAAATGTATTCAAAACGTAAAAATAATTTTAAAACTTATCCATTTTTTAACCCTTTTCAAGTTACAATGGCATAACGTAATTCCGTACACAAATTATTCTAATGGTAGCGTTCGAGCAATAAATGGTGTTATTCTCGCTAGTGTTCAGATTACTGCATCTTAAATTAATATCAATAGGTCAATGTCAGTATAAATAGTGAAAATAGTGATTTGAAGTCAATTTATGAACGTGTACTATTAAAAATAATACAAAATTTCAAAGGCTTATTCACAAATTAAATATGCAAATATGGTAATTGTTTATCGCTTTTGAAAAGGACGATTTCTTCATTAGAGGACTCCAGATAAAACGTATTTATTAAAGTCCTCTATAAACTGTACGAGACGGGAATGCTTTCCAGTGCTAACATACTATACGAACGTACAAATAACGTGGTTTGGTTTAGTTGAAGTTATTGTATTCTTTATTTAGTGAAACAATCACTAAAAACCATCTCTAACAAGAATAATGCACACAATCTGTGTGCAAGGTTTACAGCCATGTCACGTATAACGCGTGCATGAATCTTAAGCAAATCTTATTTTCAAATTTTCTTAAAAAAATTAATGAAAATTATGATGGGAAGAAATTTAGATTGATTATTTGCAATTTGACAGTCATTTAAAAGAAACAGTTTATCATTTTAGCAATATTGTTGAAACTTATCCTGCCAGTTATTCATTTTTCGTGTATTGAATGTGCATGTTTTACTGAATTTCAATTGAGTAAAACATTTTAGTAAATGCTTGTGTGCTTTCTCAATCCAGCTAAAGAATGTGCAATTTGGAGTAAAGCACGGTTTTGCTTATTTATGCTAGGATTCGCTTTTACGAATTTTCATTAAGTATTTTTAGGTAGCAATTTTGAATAAATTGTTATTATTTGTTTAATAATATGCACATAAAGATGGGATTATTGGCTCGTGTGGGGTGGTATTTTGGGAGGTAGAATTATTCAACTAATAAACATGTTCCTTCTAGGATATACTTCAATGGAAATAAGAAGACGTATGCTTTACCATGTGTGTCATTATAGTACTACAAACAGTATTCTGGCACACCTTTTGTGCGTAAAAACTTGTTCTCTCTTCACTAGAAGGGAAACGTAACCAAAGGAAATGAACCTACCAAAGAGTTAACTAAGCTTCCATACTGCAACGTCCATTCTCTATCACTTTTTTGGAACCGAAGATAAATTACTATCGCCATCTGGAGCTTGACTGAATCGTAATGTTGTCAGAAGGTTGGATCAAGCAGGAGTTGACTGGAAAATATGAAAAAACAATAAGTAAAATTATCGGTTAAAATTTTGAGAACCTTTCTACATATGCATTACTCTAAGTCACTCCTAATTTCTTGAGTACAAAAGAAATTAACGGTGAATTACAATAATGTACACATAAAATGGCAAAATTTTAATCGAAAATATAACTTTTCCTCGAATTAGATAGTTGTTTATTTCAGAAATCGCGGAAGATTTAACTAAGCTTATAAAGATTACAAAAATGTTTAAAAGTTAGTTGAATAAACTTTTGTATAAAGAAGGATCGGAATAGCTCATTTTATTACAAAGGAAGAACAATACTTCTCAAAAATCTCTAAAAATATACGTTTTAAGTAAATTTGTGAAACATACAAGAGAGTTAAATTCTTTAAAATTCGGAACAGAAGAACAGATATTACGGTATTAAGGTAATAGTTTAGAAAATATTATTTCCGTTATGAAGAAAAGCCTTACTTACATTGAACTAATTTGCTCAAAATCCTTTCAGCTATCGCGACACACAAACACGTGCGTACGCACGCACGTACACATCTTCGCACCCATCCACCCACACCCATATATCAACTAAATTATGGTTCAGAAAAGATCCAGGTGGCGTTGGTAGTTTACTCTCGATTCCAGAAATTATGTTGGGTGGATACTGCAGTGTTGCAGCTTATTTAATCAGTGTCTTTTTGTTGTGTCGCTTCTTCAGTATGATACTTCTGGAATTCGAAACAAATTACCTCGAACGAAAAGAGAAGTTTGTTCGCAAAAAATGTGTCGGAATACATTCCGACACACTAGGTGGTACTATGATAGCACACACTGTACCATATACGTCTTCTTATTTCCAATGAAGTATATGCTAGAATGGAATATATTTGCTGAGAATTAAATAGACTTTGCCGGCCTATAAAAAAATAGTGCAACAATTGTACCTTTCAAAACTTCACTTCACACGAGCCAAGAAACAAATCCATATCATGTTACGCATATTCTGGAACCAATAATAACGGTCAATTATTCTCTAAAAATTAGTATCTGAAAATACTAATGCAAATTCACAAAAGCGAATCTGATCATAAATAAGCAAAAACAAGCTTTAGTTCTAACTGCACATTATCTAATTGAATTGAAAGAATTCAGCAAAACATGCATATTTCGCACACTAAAAATGAAGAGCTAGCAATATTGTTACAATTATAAACTGTTTCTTTCGATCGACTCCGTCAAACTGTCGAATAATCAATCTAAATTTGTTTCCGTCGTAATGTTCATTAATCTTTTTAAGAAAATTTGAAAATAAGCTTGCTTAAGATTATCAAATTTTATAAAAAGTATCTAAAATCAATGAATGAAGACTGCAGGTCGCTTTCAAAGAAGCCCAAGTACAATTAGGTCAAACAGTAAAAAATACTCAGCAATTTAAATTAGATAACAATAGCCCATCTTAAAAGACATTTTTAACGAAATCTTCGAAATTTCTTGTTTACCCCATGCAATCACCTTCCCAGTAAACAAATCCAAAATTCGATATTATATGTACATATAACATTATCCAATATACCACCGCAAGCTTCAATAGCCAAACAACCTATATACTTAATTAAATCATTTTTGCTTATTAGTTATAAATTGTCGTAAGATGCGTTTATGTTTGTTTGGTCTCTTATTACATTTAATTCTGTTGCATGATAACTAATAACGTTTGCTATAGTCTTTTCAAAAATTACGAAAAGTATTGGCAAAAGATTTTAAAATAGATAATATCGAAAATAGAACATAAATTAGGAATTATTTTCATAAAGGATTTATTTATTTTTGCTTACATATAGCTTTGAATTTTTGTTTGAAAATATAAGTGATTCATAATACACAAACATGACGAACAATAACAATGACCGCTTCAAAGTGTTATTAAGGTTTTTGGAAATATATTATACATAAATTATTTTGCATGTATGTATGTATAATGTATCCTCACGATGTTTTCTTCTTCTAATATCCTTTGCAAACATTGTTTCATTTAGTGAACGAATAAAGTCTTTTCTATTGGGTTGGCAACTAAGTACTTTCGGTTTTGTAGTATAAAATAAAACACTTTTTTTTAAACAAAGAATAGTTTTTAATCAATTATATATTTTTCATTTTGCTCAATGACCTTTTGCCACTTTTCTTTCAGCTGCATGATTCCGCGCTCATAAAATTTCTGGTCCTTATCAGCAAAAAAGTGAACCAGGTGCGAGTGAAGGTCATCGTCATTTGTGAAAGTTTTACCATTCAAAGAATTCTGCAAACTTCGAAATAAATGGTAATCAGATGGTGCTAGATCAGGGCTGTATGGGGGATGTGGCATCACTTCCCAGCCAAGCTCCAATAGTTTCCCACGAGTTGCCAAAGATGTGTGAGGCCTTGCATTATCTTGGTGGAAAACTACACCTTTCCGATTTGACAATTCTGGCCGTTTTCCTTTGATTGCTTCATCCAGTTTTATTAATTGTTGACAGTAAACATCAGAATTGATCGTTTGGTTCCTTGGAAGCAGCTCAAAAAGCACAACACCTTTGTAATCCAACCAAACTGACAGCATGATCTTTTTTGGATGCAATTCAGCTTTCGATGTGGTTTGAGCTGGTTTATCGTGTTTGCTCCATGATCGTTTTCGAACTATGTTACTGTACAGGACCCATTTTTCATCACCAGTGATGATTGTTTTTAAGAAAGGGTCGGTCTCATTTCGTCTAAGGTGCATATCGCAAAAGTTGATTCTTTGTGTTAAATGAATTTCTTTCAATTCGTGGGGTACACAAATATCAAGCTTCTTAACTAGCCCAAGACATTTTAAATGTTTTTCAATTATTGTGTGCGATACATGTGGCCTCTCCGCAACCTCTCGAACAGTTATATGACGATCCTCTTCAATTATGACTTTGATTTGGTCATTATCAACTTCAGTAGGCCAACCAGAACGTTGCTCATCTTTGAGGGACAAATCTCCAGAACGGAATTTTTTATACCAATTCTGACACGTGCGCTCTGTTAAGCAATTAGCACCATAAACTTCACATATCTTTTTGTGAGCCGCAAGCAGCTTTCTTTGCTTTACGGAAATAAAATAGTAAAATATGTTGAAAATGATCGTTTCTGCACTCCATTTAAAATTAACCCACAACTAATAGCTTTAATAAAAATCACGCACTACTTGCTTCTGAAGTTACGTCAATGTGACTAGTATCACGCGACAAACGGTAAAGTACAGCACTAACATACGTTATACAAAAAATAAAGCAACGCTCTCTATCAGTAAAAACCGAAAGTACTTAGTTGCCAACCCAATATATAGGATATTCGTTATTCCTTGTGTCAGTGTTATAGTTTCTACACAGTTTAACTAGAAAGATTACATTAATTTAAAATTCGGACTTTTTTTTTTTATAGATTAAAATAGAAACGTTTAGGTACATTTGTTAGAACACCATTTAGATTACAAATTGAGTTTGAGTACAAATTTCTTACTTTTTTTCATTGTATTTCCAAATATTTTTGTTTCTCAATTTCTCTTTAATTCATGCCGTGATGTTGTCCATGATATCGTAATACTTGATGACGACCATAGGCAAATTGTCGAAAGGGCATTACAAAAATTTTTCAAACTTATATAACAACTTGAATTTATTTATTTTGCTTATTCTATACATGGGATGCCAGACAGGCTCGTGTCTGTTGTCCCACGTTTAACTTGAGCAACGATCGATTATAGTTGCTATCAGATTATGTATTCTTGTTAAATAATTTAAGGTGTTGGAGCATAGATGTCAGGTTGGGGGAAGCACCAAAATTAAAATTAGTCTAAGTTTTCAAAATAGTACATGGACTCACAGTCCCTCGATCATTCCAATTGTCACTTTTCTATCAGTTATATTCCTTGTATTAATTTCTCTAGCTGCAAACCCTTTGTATGAGTGAAACTATATGCCATTGCGTATTGTGTGGATATATTGCGACGCGATGGGGAAGGGAAGATGATTTTATCGGTTTGAAGTCGTCGAATGGTCCTGGTAGCGCCAAATTTTAATGCGGAACATCACATTGATAAAACATGTTATCAACGAACATGTATACGGTAACGTTGCATACCACCAAATTTCACAAACGCTACGGACTCTTTCGTGGAATACGTTTGGTGTTTTAGATATGTACATATAATTAAATGCAAATAAAGATAATACGTGTTAATTTTATACAATAAATGAATAAAATATAATAAATACAGCCAATTAATAAATTAAATATAAGTTGTAAATAATAGATGGAAACTAAATATTTAAAGCCCATAAAAGTGTTCATTGTGGTATTTTGAGAACTTTTCAAGCAAAACAGATTAAAGTTTAACTGATACAAAATCTGAAGCCGATAACTTTCATAGACTCTTTATATCCCAAACATTTTTCTTGGCTACAAATGCACATTTCATAAGTCAACGGCTAACATTTTGGTACGACCCCAAAATTTCGCAAAATACGAAATTTAGCGTTTAGTATTCATTCTTTAATATTCACCTAATAATTTTTATTTATTATATTTTATTCTTATTCTGTATTCATTGAAAAATTTATTAAAGTGAAATTAATTGCTCAAATGCAACGTGCTCTTGACGATGAAGCTCCTCAGGAAATTATTCGTAGCTCTAAAACAGCTGTTGGTTAGCACATATTTGTAATTGCACTATCAGAAACTAGTACACGACAAATGCTTAGGAAAATAAAGTTTATTTATTAGATTTTACTCTTATTCTGTAAATATACTATTGAATAATGAAACAATACAATTATCTTTCCCAGATATAAGAAAAGTGACATAGAAGTTTCTTTACAAATTATAGAATAATAGCGAAGGTTCGTCGATTTACAGAATCATGAAGTTGAAAAATTCAACAAGGTTTTGGAAAAGGAAGAGTAACCTCGGTTTAACAAAATTTTTCCACTTTCTACTTATGGATTTTAAACAACCCTATTTATAGAAGAACACTTTATAAACATTTGTCAAACTTGGGGAAAATTTATAAATTTGATGAGATTAAGGGCAACCAAATATTTTAATTTAGAAGAATAAAGATGATATGATGTTCACAGCGGTCTTTAATTTGGTAATATCAATTATCAAATATCAATTATTTTCTCTCCTGGCGTATATAGTATTAAGAGTTTTTTTATTTTCATAATCTCTTAAAGGAAAATATGAATAATTGTTATTATGCAATATGTAGTGCAGTGCAATTAAGATTTGGAACGTTTATTTTATGATAAAGAAATACTTTTATGGATCCAACAAATAAAAGACTTATTCTTTAATTTTTTAATGAAACAATAATATAAAATCTCTTTATCAAAAATTGCATTGGTGGTTTGATCTGGAGGGACGCATTCAAAGAATCAAGCTCTAGGCATTAAAGAAAGCGTTTACCACCGTTTTGACTTCGTAATATGAACTTTGTAATGTCTGGTTAATGTTCTTTAACAAATATCCATGATACATTTAACAGTATTACAAAGATGTGCTGAAAAGTCGGTGCAATGGCGGATAGATTGCGCGGTTTCAGTTTCTTTTTATAATGCTTCAGCAAGGGGTCATTCTAATAACGTCATCTGTGTTTTTTTTAATTACGCGTTTGTTATGTTCGTTGTGTGGATTGTTTAATTAAGAGCGTCTCGATGTTTTTCAAGAGATGAGTCATATTCGTATAACCGTTAAAAATGCACCACATAGTGGACGTCCGGAATCTACCACTGTACCGTAATTTTTGAAAAGGTCTACGCTATGGTGTTAAAAGATCGTCATTTGAAAACGTCTAAGAACGCGGAGGCTATAAATATCTCTTAAACACTCGTAACATACATTTTTAATAAGTATTCCATATACAGTAAAAGAATTGAAGCCAACACTTTTTCTGAAGATGGAATGAATATTATTCTTGTTAGTTATCTTGGAAAAGGTATAACCAAGGTATATTACGCGAGTCTTTTAGACAAATCGAAGGAAAAGATAAATAAAAAGCGTCTTTGTTTAATTATTAAAAAATAATTTTACACCAAGATAATGCACGGTCCCACAAAAGTGTTAATATGTCAGAGATTAGCGAATTGGGATTTGATTTGTTGACGTGTTCGTGCTATTCGCATATTATATTATACCAAGTGTACCTGTAGGTTGTTTCCGACTTTTTCGTAAAAAAAATACTACATAATTTTCAAGAAAATGGAAAAATTTATTTATTCAAAGTATTGGTTACTTGACTTTCCACGTCTTGCCCATCTTTCAGGCATTGTAGATGTTATCCCAAAAAAAATGTTTACCCTTTGAGCAAAAAATTCATAGAGTCATTTTCTAACTTACTTGAAATTAGTGAAGTGCTGTTCTGTGAGCGCACGTCCCATTAATGTGAAAAGGCGATAGTCGGACGGGGCAAGGTCTGGAGAGCACGATGGGTGCGATATTATGTTCCATCTACGTGCTTTCAACGCTTTCTTCACCGGTTGTACTGTATGAGACAACATGTTATCGTGCTGTAAAATCAGACTACCGTATCTTCGCGCCCATTCTGGACGTTCAACTATCAATGCATGGTTAAAATTGATAATTTGTTACCGGTAGCAATCACTATTAACTGTTTCACCAGGTTTCATCAATTCGTAATGCACCACGCCATTCTCGTTCCACCAAACACAGAGCATTGCCTTGCGACCAAAAAGATTTGGCTTTGGAGTCGATGGACCAGCTTCGCCAGATGATATCCATGGCTTCTTTGCGCTTAGGGTTTTCAAAATAATTCCATTTTTCATCATCCGTCACTATTCCATGAAGAAATGACTTTCGATCATATCTTTGGAGCAGCATTTCACAGATGATTTTTCGATTTTCCATTTGTATGTCATGCAATTGATGTGGAACACATTTTCCCATTTTTTAGTTTTTTCCCCTTGCTTGTAATCGGTCGCTAATCGTTTCTTGGGCCACGTTTAACTCTTCTGCCAATTGTTTTTGAGTTTGAGTTGTCTTCTCCTGCATCTGCTAGAACGTTCTTTGTCTTGCACATCGAAATCACCACTTTTGAATTGTCAAAACCACGACTCACATGTTTTTATGGCAGGGGCATACTCATCGTAAGTTTCTACCAGGAAACGAAGACTTCCAGCGGCTTCTTTCTTTTAATTAAACAAGAAAAGTAATGCGTGCCGCAAATTCAGTTTCTCAGGTACGAAACTCGACATTTTCAAAGAGGTATAAATCTACGTATTACTTTCGCAAAATATAACATGTATGGCCTTGAAGCTTGATGTCAATATAACAAAATGATATATGTGACATAACATTGTATACTTAAGCCTAGCAACATCTGTTAGAAAAGCCAGCAATGACTTTCCGGTACATCTAGTATATTATTATATTCGCATGATAAACCGCTGGTTTACCACCTTATTTCATAACTAAAGATACCATGTAAGGCAGAAATTTTTAACAGAAACAATATTAAAGCTGTTGTGGATGATTATTTTAACGAATTTGAGAGTTTTGAATTTTATCAAAATTAAGAGGATTTAGATCATCACTAGTCAAAATACAAGACATTATGTTAAGAAATAAACGCAATTTAAAGGTTGTTTCGCTTTATTCGTTTCACGAACTTTTCAGACAACTCGTGCATATTTGACATTTAGAGGATAAACACTCAGAAAAGTTGTTAACGAGCACTAAGAATGGAAGAGGCCCTAAAATTGAACCATGGAGTTCTCGAGAAGAAGAATGGTAGGCGAAATACGAGGCGGTTTGCCATATGACTCGATGATCTCTGTTATATCCAAAGATAGAAGATTAGTATAGCTTTTTTTAATAAATAATAATAAGTATTATTATTGCATGTATTACAAATTTAATATTAAACTATGAAGTTTGCGGGACAGAAATTGCTATAACTTCTTTTTAAATTATGCAGCTGAGTTTTTTAAATTTCGTGATCACTTAATCTGCTACTAGAACGTTTAAGTTAGATTCAGACTACGTATAAATATAATTATGTCTAAAGTTCATATAAAGACAGTTTTAGTTCAATATTGAAATTTCCAGAGTGAATTATTTTATCTGTGAATTTGCTTTAGGTTCTGCTTCCGCAACGTACAATTTCAAAGATTTTAATGATGTACTTGTAGCAACTTTTCCTTCAATTTAGTAAACAAGAAGTGAAAAATGTATTGCGATGCTTTTTCTTTCGTTTTCGCTTTCTTCTTCGCGATAAATATTCTTCGGAATCGTAGATTATGCTGTACAAAATTGTTGTGCACTCGGTCGTAAGAAAATAATTGGAAACAGTTACAACAGATTATCTATACGAAACAGAAAACTTTCTTACAATTTTGTAAATGCGGTAACAATTTAAGTATAAACTTTCATCAAATCGTTTCGTAAGGGAGTTAGTTGTTGCCGTTATTAGCTTGTTTAATTTTCGATGCAGTTTAGAGTTTAAAGCCGCACAGTATTAAAGTAAGTTATTATCATTATTTTTTTTTAATTTTAAAATACTTTAATATCGACAATTTGTTTTTCAATTTAAAAAGTAAATTACTTGGTAACCACATCAAGTAATCTATTTTTAAATTAGGAAATAAATTATCTGTATTAAAGTATTTTAAAGTAAGAAAAAATAATTGTAATACCTTAATATTGCGTGGCTTTAAAATCTTAAAATTTATTTCACAGCGATCTTTTCAGATCTATTATGATACTCATCTCTCTCTGGAGCCTTTTGGCCCCTTAGACATACCTGATTACCTGACTTATTTCCACCAGCTTCTTCACTTTAGTCTTAGGAATTCCAGATAACTTAGCTGATCGGGTCTCTGCATCGGATGTAGAGTTCACTTTATGTAAGTTACTGACCTTCACAGCTCTATGTACATATATCTGTAGATGATTCTGATACATCCGCCCTCCTAGCTTGTTTCCCCATGGAGAGTTCTTGCTTTCCAATTGCAAAACTTTTGATGTGATGTTTTTGGACGAGTAATTTAGAAAATACATTCCCTAGCTACAGCTTTCAATTTAGTATTTTTTAAAGAGTAAATCAAATGTTAAAGGAAAGCTGCAACAGGTCCACATAGTATATGTTCCATTGAAAAATTCGTTAAAGTGAAATCAATTACACAAATGCAGCGTGCTCTTGAAGATAAGGCTCCCCAGGAAATTATTCGGAGCTGTAAAGGAACTGTTGGTGAGCACATAACTGCACTAAATTCATCAGAAACTAGTATGACGAATGCTTGCGAAAATAAAGTTTAATTCGCACAAGATTGATAGAGTTAAAAAAGTAAACGATCAGCACAACAGAATTGAATAGAATAACATATTCTTACAGTCTAGAAATGTTAATCTGCAATTGCAATAAGTCCGGTTCGTGAGCGATTAAGTTATTTTTTATTTGGGTAGGGAAGTGAATAGGTAAAACGGTAGAAAGAATAGAAAATACTAATGCGCCAAATAATTAATAAGGTGCCCAGCCTCCATACTTGTTAACTATATTCTCATCGACTTTTCATACTTATCACAAAACTTGTGACTATAAAAGTGATTATAGTCACAGGAATTATCATCATCAGTTAAGCTATTTGAAGATATAGCTACGCTTTTCACAAAGATTTTGCTTCATAATCTATGCTTACTCTGAATCAACATCGAATACGGAGACATATAATAATATTTTTACATGGCTCTCCACAATTACTTCTTTGCTAAGTCTATATACTTACAAATTTCAGGAGGGATTACTAGGTTTTTATTTCAAATTATTACGTGAAAGGTTTAGAACTCTGGGTGGCGGGCTAGATTATTAGGTAAGTTTTGACCCGCTTTTGAATAGAGTGATTCGGTTGAGTATTAAAATTTTATAAAAAGTCGAAACGGAAGGCCAAAGTGTTTACTTTAATCATATTTAGCTCTTTTATTTCAGTTAATTGAAGAACGTGAGCTGAATTTGTGAAAGTCAGTGAAGTTGATGACTACAAAATAAATGCTTTGTTTAAGTCAAATTCCAGCTGCTATAAAGTATTCTGTTTTAAATGGTTTAACCTTAATGATTGTATAAAAAGAGTAGAATTCCTCTTTAATAGATTCTTCCACTTAGTGACTGTAAAAAAGTGTGTTTCTGAGGTTTAAGCATAGTCGTATATTCATTAGAGATGATGAATGTTTGGGATACTCAAAAACCGCTACGACCGACGGAATCGTTTTGCTGTCACAAGAAACCGCAACGCCGTATTAAACGTTTAGTGACTGAATATATGTAATCTTGCTGACATAAGAAAGATCTCGATATATTATCCACTAAATTTTACATGATGTTTCCGGTATGAAACAACTGTCTGCTCATTGAGTGTCGCGTTTCTTATCAGTTAACAATAAACGTGATGAATAAGCATTTCTCAAGAGTAATTCACATTCATATATCAAACATAAAGCAGCATTTCAAACAGTAGGGTAGGAGCAGATAAAAGTGCGTCAAAGAAAGCAGAAATGGTTAATTTTCGGAAAAGATGATGGCCATGGTTTATTAGAATGTCAAGGTACTGTATTCATTGACTACCTGAACTAAAGCAGAGCCATCCCCGCTTCACATTTCACTACTAGACTATTAAAAAGGTGATATTCAGACTAAACGTTCACATCTGAACGAAAAGAAAGTGCTTTTTTGTATGTGAGTGCCCAACTAGTCGTAAGCCTTTTCAACTTGTTACGATCGCGAGAATATGAACTCGTAAAGTGTTACTAACTCTTCTGCCCCGTAAGAGGGGAAGCAGCTAATTATTGCTCCTCCACACTGAAGGGTATCAGGAGACGTGCTGACGACTTCCGAAGCAAGAAACGATTTAAAAACCGCACCGCTCTATTATTGTCCTATGTCGACCTTTTCAGCATGATAATGTGCCTGTAGACATATTTTGCGTTTTTTGCTGCACTTGCGACATATTCACCGGATTTGATTTCCAATGATTACTACTTCTTTCCATACTAAACTCCTAAAAAATGGCTTGCTGGTTGAAAATTCATGACAAAGACGAAGCTAAGGCAACCTATTATTTTGCAGTGTTGCTTAAATCATAATCGAATTATATTATGATATATAATTAGGGAATTAAAAAATTGGAAAATCGTCAGTCTAAATGTATTGTATTGTAAGATGGCTATGTTGGAAAATAAAAAAAAAGTTCTCAAAATTCTTCACGTTGCCAAATCGCCCTCGTGAAATATAATAAAATTTTAAGCGCGGTTTATACCGCTTCTATTAACATTCGTAATACTACACGCCCTTGGTTGAATTATTTCCTGACTAAATAACAATAGAAATGCTATTTTTAAAGACTAAAGGGAATTTTTCTATTATTACGATCTACACACCAAAGCCTTTTTCTAAAAGAAAATAGCACGTTCTAAATTTATAACATTAATGACCTGTTTATTCGTGAAAAAAATAAATACAACGAAATGCTCTATTTCCGTATTAAGAAACATTAAATAATTACTTTTAACATTGATGTCAGGCCTTGACATTTTCTATTCTTTACCTTCGTAAACGCATCGATTAGTTAATTTTTCCATCTAATCACATTGTATACCTACTGTGTTTTAAAATGGATTATAAGAGAGACGTACGTGCTATTATAAAACTCTCTAGGTTGTCTGTTTTCGCTTCAAATATAACCTTTTATTATTATATCATAAAATCGGACTACGGTATCCGAGGCCATTCTGTGAAAATCTATCATAAAGTGAGCTGTATAAAATATTGATGAAAACATCAGCTAAAAACAATAACTTCACGAGATGATAGTATCGAAACTTTTATACGTCTTTGTTGCGATAGTATATGGTGTTGTATACATTTAAATTTCTTTTTATTTATGATCTCATTTATTGCTTTTTTATGACTTCGAAATAATCAAATGCTTCTCGAACTTGTATGAAATTTTATTGTAAACATTGCAATGTATTACAGTAATAGTTAATAAGAACCCTCCGAGGTAAATACGTACATATAAATTAGATTTACTATTTGACACTTCCAAAAACAACCTGACCGAACTAAATTATAGAGGTTAAGCTCGGAATTTATGGCATGGCCTTTTACTGCGTTATCTTTTTCTGAGGTTTAAATGAGCCTAGTTCTTGTTATTTAGTATCTGAATATAGATACCAATTAATGTTATGTTTACAGAGAAAATTATTCCAAAACATTTGTATATATAGCTATAAACATTTTATTTTGTTGCGCATCGCGTACATTTATTAATTTCTTTATCGTGTCTTTAAATTGTTTTTCTTTTATACAAATCCATTTTAAAAATAAAAAAAAATCTTCGCGAAGTAACAAGTATTTCCAAGCAACAATTTCTTTGTTTTGGAACACGCGTCCATCATAAACTAATGCCTGTTTTCCAAAAAAACTTTGCATACCTCGAAATATACTTGCATGAATTTCTTACGATTACATCTGATTTAGTTACATTTTATTTAATTTAGTATTACTTCTCACAACTCAATCCTTTAATGGAGAATAATATTTTTTACCTATTAAATATTGGGTCTGGGAAAAAGTTCGTGGCGTTTTTCCCGATAGATGGCATTGGTTGGCGATAACTAAAGAACAACAAGTCACAGCGACACCACCGACGGCTCGTTTTTTAGATGACCTTCCGAACGTTAGTTTGAGCGTAGAAACATTGTAATCGGTGCAGTGGTTGGAAAGTTATTCGCACTTGAAAATGGAGAAGAATAATGAGAAATTTCGCTATATTCTGCAATATTATTATGATAAGGGGAAGAACGCTGCGCAGGCTTGTGATAAAATTTGTGCTGTGTACGGTGAAGGTACTTTATCGAAATCTGTTGCGCGGAAATGGTTCGCTCGCTTTCGTTCTGGAAATTTCAATGTGAAAGATGAGTCACGCTCCGGTCGTCCAATCACTGAAAAATCTGATGAAATTCTTGAAAAAGTCCAACAAGATAAGCATATCAGCAGTGTCGATATTGGCATGGAGCTAGGCATTGACCACAAAACTGTTTTGAACCATTTACACAAAGCTGGTTACAAAAAAAAGCTTGACGTATGGGTTCCTCATGAGTTGAGCGTGAAAAACATGATGGACCGAATTAACATCTGCGATGCGCTGCTGAAACGGAATGAAATCGAGCCGTTTCTGAAACGTTTAATAACCGGAGATGAAAAATGGATTACGTACGATAATCGGAAGCGTAAAAGATCGTGGATAAAGGATGGTGAGCCGTCACAAGCGTTCGCTAAGCCAACATTGACGCCAAAAAAAGTGATGCTGTGTGTATGGTGGGACTGGAGGGGAATCGTCCACTACGAGCTACTTCCAACTGGTCAGACGATTGATTCTCAACTCTACTGTGCACAACTAGAGAGATTACGCCAGGCGATTGAAAGAAAACGGCCCGAATTGATTAATAGGAAAGGTGTTGTCTTCCATCATGACAACGCCCGAGCACACACTTCTTTGATGACCCGTCAAAAATTGAGAGAGTTTGGTTGGGAAGTTTTGATGCACCCACCTTACAGTCCGGATATAGCACCCTCTGACTATCATCTGTTTCGATCTCTGCAGAACTCTCTCAATGGAATTAAGTTGGTTTCAAAAGAGGCATGTGAAAACTACTTGATTAAGTTTTTCGACCAGAAACCACAGAAGTTTTTCACCGATGGGATCATGGATCTACCAAAAAAATGGCGAAACATTGTCGATAATAATGGAGCATATTCGGTTTAAATGAATTCGTCCACGCGCCATGCGGGGACCAGTTGAATTTTACTGAAAAAACGCCACGAACTTTTTCCCAGACCCAATATATACCCGCTAGGTAACTATTGACTAGGATCCAGCTTACTTACTTTTAGTAATTATTTACTCTTTTTAAAACGATAAAGCAAGTCGTACGATCGTATCATTTTAAAGTAATTTCTGCAACCATCTTTTAATAACATTTGTTTAATGTCACCACAATTGTTTTAATTATATTATATTATATATATCACAAAAATGCCTTTAAAAATCACGGTCTTTTAAGAATCGGTGATAGTCCATGGTAGATAGTCAATATTTATTACAACACCGCACATGAAGTGTCTTCGAACTTCCATCCATGGCATTCGCGATACACAACAGGCTTGCTTCTGGATTATACGAGGTGTGGCTATTAAGTAACGAGACTGACGCTGTAAAGCATTTTATTTTCATTTCATACATATTTACTTATTATATCCTTCAATATCCTCCTCTATCCCTACAACGCTCCATGCGAATCTTCCATTGTTCGAAATAGTGTTGGAAATCTTCTTCCGCCAGCTGCATGCCGCTTTCGTTTTCACAGCTTCAACGGACTCAAATTTTGTTCCCTTTAATTCACATTTCACCTTAAGAAACAGATAAAAGTCGCGCGGCGCAAGATCTGAACAAGTCGGATGGTCTAATACGGGGATGCTGTACTTGGCTAGAAACCTCTTGACTGACAATGCGGAATGAGCCGGTGCATCGTCTTGGTGGAGAACCCATGACTTGTCTTCCCACAATTCGGGTCGTTTTTTCCTTATTCTTTCACGGGGTTTAGCAAGAACGTGAACTTAGTAATTTTATTTATTTTATATATTATATATTATTATTTATTTTATTTAGTTAATTAATAGTTACTTAACATTTTTCCGGCGAAACAAAAAACAACTCTAATGCCAACGAAGGCTACGGCTATACTGATTTACTTACAGAGGTGAGAGGCACTGCATTCGAAAGAGAAGGCTTCACGATAAATAGCTGTGAGTCGTTGGCGTTTGACGCATGCGCACTTCTTCTATACCAGCGTCAACCTCGTTATTTAATAGTAACACCTCGTATGCAAGTATACTATTATGTTATGCAATATGCACAGAATATTTACGAAAAAAAGTCTACTATCTTAGAATTCAAATCAGATTAAACAAAAGTACTATTTAAAGGTTATAATGATTGAAACATATCTATAGTTTACTATATATGTTTGAAAGTATTAGATATGTTTAAAAATTAATTGATACCACATATGTAAATAATACTTATGACTATTTTGTTAATGTAATTGAATATAATCAGTTGTAAAGGAATTTTTCGTATAATCTGGCCTAAAAATTAAAAAAGTTGAGTTGGTATATTATAATGCAATACATAAAATAATATTGGTTAAGATAAAGGAAAAATTAGAAAAAAAGTTGTAATCTAAAATAGTTGAACGGAATGTTAGTATGGTATAATTATAAATGCAAATATTTATATATTTATTATTGTTTTATTTAAATTGTTTAAAATATACAATGTTTTTTTAATTTGTATATACATATATATGTAATTAAATAAGTATCATAATTTTTAAAATTCATGTAAATAAAGATAAAATAAATCAAATTTTAAAATATAGAGTCAATATTATATTTACTAATTTGATGGCAGACTAAATATTTACTTTACTTTCTAAATTAAAATCAAATTTCTTTTAAAAAGCAGTTTTAAGTGAAAAAGTCGTAAATAGCAATTATTTATGTTTAAATTATTTCATTGGTAAAATCAATTTGACAATAAATATGAATTCTTGAAAACAAAATTTGATTTCTTGAATTGTTATTGTAAAAGAAAATATGTTAGTGTTTAGAGGAACTTAATATATACAAAATAAGTGAATAGGTTATGTAATGAAATTTTTCTTATACTTACAACAAGATTTGGTATAACTAATACAGTGGAATATTGAAAATAATATAAGTTCATAATTAATAGCATAGTGAAGTATTAAAGTGTTTATAATATTAATTAATAATTATTATAACAATACTGTATATACAAAATATATATTAGTGATGTAAAAATATGAGCTACAATATTAGTAGTCATATAAATATAACCAATAATAGTAAATATGCACTAATAAAGACGATTTAAAAATAAATGAATATTGTCATTTATAGTAAAGGTGTGCAATAGTAGGTAATTGATTGTGGTTGATTAACTTAATCACTGAAGGGTGATATATAACCCCTTTCCACATTAATTTTTGTGTTCTGTATACGTATTTCGACAACTAAGTTGTCATCATCAGCAGATAATTAAATAGTGTCTCGCCTGGAAAACATGGCAAAATACCTGTACGAAAACACAACCATATATTTGTTCCATCTGAATTTCACAAGCCATTCGAGAACTGTTTACGTTGTCTTTGTAAACTGCACATATTTATTTCGTGGCTTAGACACTTGCTTTTGTCGTAGTAAAAAGAATTAAATGTCGCAAATTCACTTTTTCGTTCTCCATTTTTACACTGACTCTAGACATGTTTAAACAAATTTTGACGTTGAATACACAAATATATTGGCTCAACTTTTCAGAAAATATGTAATGACAAAGATTGATAAAAGTAATATATCTCAATAGTGACCAGTAAAATCTATCGAAAACAGGCGGAGGCTTTTTAAAGATATGGATCATGGCATCGTGTTTTCTGCTGGATGCGCATCAAGCTTTCTTTAAATGTACTTGACTGCTGTTTCAGTTTCATAAATGTTACACAATTAATGGAAAATCGTTAGCCATATTATGTATATTGAAGTGAGTCCGACAACAAAGTTGAGGTCACTTTTATTCTCAATCGCTATAAACTTTGCTAGTGTTAGCAATCTAGAGAAAGACGAAACTGCCCAATAGAAATACTATTGGATTCATAAAAACAGTCGCGCATCTTAGTAAAACCAACATAAAACTTTATTAAATTTGATCAGTGGCATGAATTATTCTAGGCTCTCGAAGAATCTTTATTCTCTCATACATATCGTAAAAGATTTTATGGTTTTGTCTTGGATTTTCTTCAATTTATTTTAAAATACACGCAGTATCAGTTAGACTTTCTATAATGTTTCTAACTGTACTGAATTCATGATAGAGACCTAACAAGTAGTTTTCTCTTTAAGGTGGTAACATAGTTTTAATTTGAGATTACTTATAATTTTAGTTGTGATCTAGAGTAAATACTCATGAAATAATTTAGACTAGACTATTTAATTTATAATTTAATTCCTACTGTCGAGAAGGCGGAACAATGGAAGGAAAATATTTCGTTTTACATTGCCTATTAAGTAATTTTGTAACTTTTCTTATAAACACAGTATAAACTCTGCAATAAATTGTATTTGTTATTATTAATGTTACTATTCACTACTAGATGTCACAATACAAATACATTATGACCTTATATTTAAATGCAAGTCCCATCACGTTTTTGATTTATTTGTATAACTTAAGGAAAATAATGTATTTGCTGAAAAGTTTATTATTTTGCTCTTTGACTTAAAGAAAGAACAGCCACTGGATATATACTATTTCCAAAATACAGCATGTTTCAAAAAGAATATACGTATTACAAAGTATTATTTTGACCAAACTATCGATCGCTGCACCTCGTCTCGGCTATTAGAAAACTAGTACATAGTCTAGTTTATTTAATAGCCGCTAGATGTCAGTTGTCTTCTGTTTTTCTTGGTAGCCGTTATATGTTTAAAATGGCTACTCCGCAGCAGAAATTATGTGTGTTCTCGAGTTTGCGAAGTGCAATTCCGGATTACAGTGCAAAGATGTTTCAGGTTGAGCTACCAAATTGATTCTCCGAATGGGTGGAACATTCGCAGATAGTATCGACAGTTCGTAGATACAGGATGTGTATATAAAGGAAAGGATTCGGGCCGTCCTCGTGTTTCTGAAGAAAATATTGCACGAATTCGAACTGCTTTCCAACGTAATCCTTCAAAATCAACTCGTCGGGCCATTGAGAATGTACGACATTCGCCTAAAATCAATCTGTTTTGAGCGATATCCCGAAAGACGGTTAACGGTCGGCAGTATCTCGCTATGTTACAAAACTGGTTGTTTCCGAGGCTGCACGAAGACAATTTCATTTTTTCCACAAGACCGGGCACGCCCTCACTGGAGTCGCCAAGTGCGTGAATATCTGAATGAAACTCTACCAAACTGTTGGATTGGTCGTCAAGGAGCTGGCGACTTGGCTTGTTTCAGCTGGGCTCCACGGTCACCGGATTTGACACCCTGTGACTTCTTTCTGTGGAGTTTCGTTAAAGACAACGTTTATGTACCACCATTCCCACAGAACCTGGAAGAGTTGTAAAACCGGGTCAGTACTGCCATAGCATCAGTGACGAAGGACATGCTTGCTCGAGTATGGGAGGAATTTGAGTATCGATGTGATATTGTTCGTATCGCTAATGGAAGATATATTGAACATCTGTAATCTGAACTTGAGAGGTTCGTAAATATGTGCGTAAAGTTTCATATTCGTATGTCTTAAAGTTTAATAATTATGTGCATTCGAAATAGGTATATTATTTTTGAAACAGCCTGTATTTTATACAAAGAATACCAAAAGTAGAGATTGCGGAATATTTTAGTTTTTTCCTTTTTTGTTTTAAAACTCCTATACTCCGTTTGAATGATATCGATTGCTCACATTCACTAAAAGTTCAGCATGTGGTTGTTCGGTATTACGTAGACAGACTCCATAAAAGAGTGATGGAACAAAACACGGTTTAGAACAAACAATTTATTTCCATTATCTAGTATACGTTTTCCTAGGAACAATACACCTAAACAAATACACCTTGTGTAATACGTAAAGATGCTTTATTAATTAATAAAGAAAATTTGGCAAATATTTACTTATTATCGTTAAGCAAATTCATAAACAAACAATTTTAGAAATTATCGCTGTATTAACATTGCTTTACTAAATATACGCCAAATATATAACGGCAAATAATTTTTGAACGGTGAAGTAAATATTTGATGGTATAAGAGACGCTCATTGCAAAGGGAATTAAATGATAGAAAATAATACAAAGTATAAAAATATCTAAGGAGATTTATTATCGATGGTGTTATGAAATATTGCTTCATCTCTCCAAAGCAATATTAAATAACACCAAGAGGCAGTTTAATAAATAAAGTTTGAACATTTCTAATAGAAAATGATAAATGCCTTACTTTTGAATAAATAATAAATACCTATGACGAGAACCATAATTGAGATGATTAAAAAAGTAATTATGAGGGACCGTAATGAAATAGTTCGATAAATAAATACGAAAGCCGCTGTCGTCTTTTCGTAGAACCTTTCAGCTCATGATATTTTACTACAAATTTTGTTTGACATTTTAACCTAGTTCTTTACAAGCTTAATAGCAGTGACAGTTGAAAAATACGCTTAAGCATTTTTAATCGACAAAGGCTTAAAATAATCATTTTCGTAAAAAACCATGAAGTTGAGCAAAAAGTATTATCAGTCTGTGTATTTTTGTTATAACTTTAAATGTGTCTTCAGCCGTAACAAATTTTTTGACAGAATAAATAAGGTGCCTTATAACTTTAAAAATTGATGTGATAACCATTTCGCACAAGCATTTGAAGATACGCAAGCTTTGTGCTTATTGGATTTTCCATAATTTTGCTTGAGTTCAAAAAGAGATGGTGCGAAATGGTGCAGATCTGTTCTCGATTGATAGCCAGTGGATCGTCTCATTTAATGTACATCATCACAGGTGATAAATCTCGAAGGTCAACTATGACTCTGAAAAAGAGCAAGTTGGACCAGTTCGAATCTTAACAAAGAAGTCGACTGCAACATAAGCAAGACAAAAGTCGAAACATAAATATGGTTGCCATATTTTTTGGGATTAATTAACAATTTTCCAATGGTACTGCTGGAGGACCGTCTAGTATAAACTACATTTTCTTCGTCTCAAATTTTATGTGTCCGCGAAAATAATCCAAGGAGAAGGATGATCTGGTATCATACGAACTAACACTTCTGCTCGAAACCGAAACATTGTCTGTTTAAATGCCCGGAACATTGAAATAATAGGTCGTACATGTATGACCTATCTAATGATTCCACATGATGATTTCTTTTTGTTTCCATGTGTAAAGGACAAGTTACACAGTTTAAGTTTTATATCAATTGCAGAAACGGTTGACACATCTAAAAACAAAATAAACGTTTTAACGCGGGAAGATTGGAGAAAATGATTCGAAGATTTGTTTTCACAGAATGCCATTATGGAGGGGAGTTCTATGAAAAATTATAAATGTGTTTTGCCAAAAAATGGTATATTACTTTATTAAACTCGAAAAGGAGAACAGTCTTTGTATACATCAAGTCGAATACATAAAATCGAGAAATAAAGCAAGTCAAATATAATAAATAAAACTAGAAGAATTAGAGAAAGTTAAATATTTACTGTATTTGACGAATCTTAAGACAACTTTACTTTTTCCTTTTAATATTAATTACATGTATAAAATATAATCAAATGATAAGAAGTCGTTACTAGAAAGGCCCAAAAGTCTTTATATTTGTATTCTGCTAAATACGTGTTCAATAACCAAGTTGTCACCATCAGTAATAATTATAATAGATACATTGTTGAACATAGGTACACTGTAAAATTTCTCAAAAACCGCGAAAAACTCTACTTGACGCTCACACAAATATTTTGCTGTGTGCCCATGTCAACACTATCTTTAATAACTATTGAACATTATAATTTAGTTGTCAAAATATGCATCGAGTAGAATAGAAATATTAATGTTCTAAGGAGTTTCTTACTTTTTTGATTATTCCTTAGCCAATAACAAGTTACAGTTGATATTTTATACCACTATGGTAGCCTTTTTGGACTATTGTAAATCATATATTGACAAGCGAATTCAAACGGTGAAGGTCGTTGGAATCAAATAGAATCTATCATTCGACCGACCTGATAATATATATTAATAAATTTTCTTTTGCTCTTTTAGACCTTGGCGTGTCTATGACAAACTACACCCACAATACTAACTAATTGTAGAAGTTGTGCTGTTAACAGTGTATTTTCTAATACCTAAGAATTACACAGTAAGTTAAGTAAAATTGTTGATTACGTTATTTAAGCAATATTGAGCAAAATTTTCTTAGAATACAATGTGATGTAACAGTGTCCAATGAAATTTAGGTACTTAATTTTATTTCAGCTTATTAATATGTACTCAGCAAAATTTGAGTACATCGACATCAGTCTGCAGAATCTAGTACATATGCTTTTGGTCGATATTTAAAAATCAATATTATCTATTAAGTGTAGCAGTTGCAGTTGCTAAAACAAATGTTATTGTGATATTCATTACGTATGAGGAAAATAAGTTTTTTCTTTTCTTCTCCTTTTTTTTGTAGAATGCTAGAGTGATTTTCGTTTTGCCAGGAAATATTTGAAGGCTTAGTTTCATAAAGAATACGCTACTTGAAATTGTTGCTATTATATGTAATATGGCAAAAAAGATTCAGATAATCCTGAGCACTATTGGGAAAGTAATTGGCGCCATCTTGCCAAAATCTTTTACACGTGTGGAAACTGCATACTTAATAGATAATCCATAACTGTACACTTCAAAAGACAAATTACACATCCTTGCACGCATTACTCGGGGATTATCTCACTTAGTTTATAATCATATTTACAATGGTGACGCAAGTTTGATTTTCAAATTACCGCAAAATGGAAATAGTAGCAAATTTTTCGGATTTTTCAAAATGCTTCAACAAAGGTTTTTAGTGAAAAAGTCGCAACAGAACGTTAGTCTTTGAAGATTAGAGTCATGTATGAATATAATACGAAAAATATAGTAATCGATCGAAATGCCGCAGACGTGTTAATTAGCCTAACGAGCAAATTGTATATAAGTGGCCTTGACCTAGTATTCAACCCAAAAATTCTTTTAATTCACTAGTTCAAATATAAATTGCGGAGAATGTATTTCACAGTCAAAGTCGCCGATGTTCTGCAAAAAGGAAGATCCAAATAAAATATTTCGAAAAATATGTATTGCAAAAGTACGGGAAATATTTTAGAAAAAATGTCATAGTAAAATGTATTTTTAAAAAATTCAATATAAATGGGACATTCCTCGTATATCATGGAAATGTATTCGAGCAATTGTACTTCATCTAAAGAAACTTTACACCCTTTAAAATAATGACGATTTCGGCATTGTGTATTTATGAAGTTCGGTATTTTATGTATACAAAAGTAAACGCATTTTTCAAAAGTTAAAGTATTGTTACGAAACATGACACAATACGGTATGGAAATAACACGAAATACAAAGATTATTTGACCTCTTACTTTGAAATTGTCTTAGTCAATTTCTCTACCATTATATTAACACGCTTCTTAATTCTGTAGTACTACAGTCAACTATAAGAAAAATAAAAAAAGAAAAACTTACCAGGGATAGATTTGATTGTGTAAAATTATCCTTTTAGGATGCAGCTTGCTCAGTCAAAGACGGTAGTCAGTTGTAGATTAAATATGCACGTCACATTGTTACATAAATCAAGTAACACTGTATATTTGCACCATTTGGTGAGGAACAAGGTGTCTCATACTCCGTTTTAGGAACCAAATGTCTCAAATGTATACATAATACAATAACAAAAATAAAAATGGAACACATAAGTAGAAAAATGTAATATTGCTTTAATTAAAATAAAATAGCTAACCTGGAGGCATTGATGCTAAAAAAAGCAAAATATATAATATTAGCGATCTAAAAAATTAACAAGTCAAGACATAGGTTTGAAAATCTAGTATTTTTACAGTGTAACAGTAAACGACAAAATAAGACAATTATACAGTTGTTCTGAAACTGGACCAAGTTTCGTTTACCAAAGAAAATTTACCCTTTATTTAATATTTAAATAAATAAAAAAGTAGCAACGAATATGTTAAATTTACTTAATTTCCCAAGATTTTTTAAATATTCAACTTCATAAGAAAATTAGATCTTGTTTTAAAATATACGAAAGAAAAGGGTAAGTAAGTATTTCTAGAATGTGCAGGAAAGTTAATTACAGAATACAAAAAGTTACGTAAAATGCGGTATGTGGTATCTCCCTTGAGATATATATCTTTACACTTAAATAAAAGCTTGATCTTCATAGTTAATTAATGATTCGTAATCGATCAGTAGTTAAAAATATACATTGATCAGTACTAACCACCCTAAAATAACAATAATAGAAGAAGAAATTGGGAAAATCGCACAGTGTGTTTATGATGGAATTAGATTAAAAAGCATACCTTCTAGTCGAAAAGTGTAGATATAACAAGCCTTCAGATCGACTTACATCCAGATAATACTTTGGATAGTACTTTTAAAATCAAACTCAATAAATATTTCATAATAATTTAACATACTTCTTAATACTGGCAAATCATAAAAATGTTTCTAATCGGGAGTTACTATGACCAACAACAAACAGAAACACAACAGCGTTACGTCTTTATGCTTGAAAAGTTTGATGTAAAGAGAGTAAACGTCGCAGATCTCCCAAAATTCCAAAAGTCAGACATGCACATCTATACTCTCTATAAATGCAATCGAACGCGTTCAACGTAGATTTCTGAAGTTCCTTTCTTTCAAGTCTTCGGGCGTGTATCCTGAGCATGGCGTTGATTACAATGTTATGTTGGAGAAGCACAATGTCCAAACACTGGAGGAACGCAAATCCAGACACAGCGCTCGTTTTATTTACAAGCTGGTGAATGATCGGATTGACTGTTTAGACCTCCTGGCCAAACTAAACTTTGCAGTTTCTCACTCCTCCTCCAGAAGCGCTGACACGTTTGTTTATGGTACGCTGAGGACGAATCTCCTCTGGAAAACTCCCCAGTATCATATGGCGTTGAACGCCAACAAATTCTACAGAGATATTTATGACGGTTCCTTGAACAAGTGGACTCAAATTTATCCACTATACTGCGAATAATCCTCTCGGTAGCACGATTATGGCGACCGTAAAATGGGCAAAGAGCGCGGAGAGTTGCCCGAACAAAGCTTCTATTTTGATAAAACTATTTTATCAGCTGCAGGTGTTGTTGAACGCTATATCCGTCTATGGTAATTTGGCAAAACAGACTGAATAAATGACAGCCAATTCGACAGATGTAACTTCAACAATATGGCCGCTATCAATTGTCAAAATTCGGGAGTCTCTATTGAAAGGCCCGTTATGTCAACATTTGGCAAATGCTTTTGAAAACATGGAGTGCAGAATTTGTCCAAGTAGAGAGATTACAGGGTAACATATCGAACATCTGGATTATTATGTAATGTTCTTTCATTAAATGCTTCTTCGAAATTAAAACTGCCTTCTATTTTACACCAAATGAGATAGAATTGTAATATACATAATAAATGACAATAATCCAAATTTTACTTCGAAAATAAAATTAATATTTTTCCGACAGCAAGTTCAAATTAATTGAAGGCACTGTACAAAATTTCTGGGAGGTGGATAAGGGGATTCCATTGCATGGCCTGCAAAGTCTCCGGATTTAAATCCGTCGGATTTAAGTATCTGGGGTTATTTAAGAAGTTCAGGGTGTACGAAACACCGGTAAACAATTTTCCACAGCTGCGCCAACGAAAAGAACGCTTTTACCAGATAATTCGAGAGAGACCTGTTTTTTTGAAAGAGTGCGTGCTTCCTTTGAAAAAAATGTATATCCTCTGTCGTAATGGAGGAGCGGTATTTTGAACATTTTCTTCAGTTGTAATTTGTTTATGTAAAAATACAATAATCTGCTATTGCAATAGAATCGCTGTTATCTCATAAACGGTTGGTTTGTAAATAGATGCTTATTACTATTTGTTGTTTTATTTTCGACCATTCTACATGCCCTTGAAATCTTTAAAAACATTGTTTCAAAATACCCTGTATAATATTCATCATTGTTACACCTACAAAGACTTCGTTTCCTCTATGAATAAACATATATATTAGTTGAATATCTCTATTATACTTACTTCACCCTATAACTACATATATCACAACATGTGAATATGTGATTATATCTATTTACACTAATTAGTCTATCGATAATATAATTTCAAAATGTATTTTCATTTTAATGTAATATACATACATGTATGTATGTGCATACCCATTGCTGTATTAATAATACCAGAAAAGCACTCGAAACTTTTTCAACCAGTACGCATTTTCTTTGAAAACCAATTCGTCAATACTGAAACCTTTCAAGTCATCTGTAGGAATCGTGCTCGAGATATTTTGCTATATGGACGCGCGTAACGGATTACGGATGAAAACGGTCAAATCTCCAAATACGTAACTCTTAGAACGGACGGGATTCTTATTGAATGCGCCTGTTTCTCTTTCTTTATTCTTTTTGTTATTATTGAGAAGGACGTCTACTAAAAAAAGCGAATCGAATAAATGTCTATAGAGAAAGTGCTGCAATATTAATTTTCACTTACGCGTGAGTGCTTGAGATTGGTTCTAATATCAAAGGAATAAATGTTTAATCGCGTTAGTATATGTTGGTTTGCAAGGCATTCGAAGAAAATATGTAATATCACATGTTCTTTTATATAGATGCATTTTTTAAGATGTTTGCTTAAGATATTTATTCCAAAATCGATACCTCTTTCATATCTATGATAGCAAATTCAATAATTAGTGATATCTACTTTATTAGATAGTGGAAGGTGTCATTCAAAAAACCTATATAGAATTTATTCTATACTCTGTCTATTCAACTGTGTGTAGGATGTCAAAATTTCGACTAATGGCAAACCTTACTGAAAGTAATAATTGAGATATCTAGGTACTGTCTGCACAAGGAAAATATCCTTATTGAAGGTGTTATTGGAAAAAGATCCCACAAGATTTCTTAAGAGGAGAGTAAAGAATTTCAGAGTAATTGGTACAATCTAGATATTGGATTGTACGAATTACTCTGAAATTCTTATATATATATATATATATATATATATATATATATATATATATATATATATATATATATATATATATAAATGTTTTGAAAAAATAAAGGCGTATTATATTAACTGTTGACTTTAAGTATTTATTGTTCACACATTATTTTCAATTTACATATATTTAGTTTAGTAATTTCATGTCTACATTTGCTCATATTTATTTAATTCATTTATTGTATAAATTTAATGCATGTTATTTTTATTAAATATCTTGCTAATGCTTGAAAATCGTTTAAATCATTCATAAAATTCAGCACCTCCTTCATCGTTCTGCGCTCTTTTAAATCATTTGGTGTGTTTCACTAAAAAGAAAATTTCTTCACATATTTTCGCTCGACATTCGTTTTCCCACGCACACAATAACAATCGGTGTTGTTACATGGCTTCTAAGGGAATATTATACCAAAAACAATTAACACATAATTAAAAAAGCTTTCAATAACAGATGTATATAATAAATGTCACATCATTTTTGAAAAAAAGAGAAACAAACTGAAGTTCCGTGTCCGAAAAAGATAAGGATTGAAGCGTCAACTAGCTTAATGTTTTTCTAAGAACTCAAGCGGAATATAATCAGAAGAAGTAGTCTCATTTCAAATTCCTTAACATTTTTAAATTATAAGATAATTTGAAATAACCAAAATTTGTCGATGTCATATTCTCTCAATAATTTGATGAAGCCTAATGTGATCGCTTCTGAAGTTTTACAATGTCGAGACATATTTTAAGACAATTATTTTTATGTAAATAGAAATCCCCTATTGTCATTTGTTTTCAAGTTAGTATTACTAGCTTGTGTTTTTCATAGGCAGCCATATTGGATTTTTGTTAGATATAGCTACTTAGATTAACAAAAAAATTAATTTTTACTATGAAAATACTATGCTATGTACCAATGAGAAATTAATTACTATAAACTAATGAAAAGATACTGACGATTAATTTCACATTAACAAAAACGGAATGCCCAATGAAATTAGTAAGCGATGAATTTAAAAACAATGCGCAACAAAATAATTAGCTGTCAAAGTACAATTAGTGCTACAGATATTTGTTAATTAAAACATCATCTACTCGAACTACTGATAAGTAATTATTGTTAAGTATTAAATTTGGAAAGTAATGATAATGGCACATAAATATTCAAATGAAGAGAAAGTTAATATATTAGAGGTATTTCACTTTGAAACTCTGAAAAGCTTTGTATCAGTTATGCTGAGCATTTTTAGAAGACAGTAAGAACGACAATTTTTGGAAAAATAGTCAGCAATTTATTAAACTTTGGACACTTAAAACAAGAAAGAGTTAACTACGAAGTTAACGATGGTGATATAGATACGTTGCAATATTTTGCAAAATATTATGAACAATCCAAACACATTAGTTCACCGAGTCTCTAGAAGAACTGAAATTCCAAAATCTACTGGTTACAAAACCTTGAAGAAAGACAAATACAATCGTTACAAACCAACAAATGTGCAAGATTTAAATGATAATAACTATCACCGAAGAATAATTTAAAAGGTGGTACTTACAAAAATGCAAAGATGATGCTAATTTTCCTAGGAAAATGCTTTGGACAGATCAAACACGATTTACCGTGGACTACTGAAGATCTTTGATAAATTAAAAATGACTGCAATTTCGATTTGGTTTAATCTCTGGTGCGGTTTAATTTATACAAAATTCTGTTTACGTTTTTCTCGTTTTTTGAATTTATTTTTGTTGTAGATAATCACTTAATAGGTTCGTTCATCTTTGATTGCAATAATTGAATAGGCTTTTGATTTAATTATTTTGGAAAAGTCAAATACATATAATGGTTATCTGCAACTGAACTGTTAAAATTTCTTAGTTAAACGACGAAGTGGCAGTTTATTTGGTCGATAATGTTGAAAATAAGTTTCCTACAACCCGGTAAATGTCTAAAAAAGAATGACTTAAACGCATTGTTAAAACGCATATCTTTCCGTATTAACTTGCTAAGTGTAGTATATATATATAATTAATCACTCCTTTGCTACAGGCATTTTTCCGGACTACCTGAAACATGCTTTGGTTGTTAGCCTTTTAACCGGTTTTTCGAAATTATTCGAGAAAACTGCTTTACTCCAGACTAACAAATTTTATTTTCACACATGGCTTAATCAGTAAATATCAACATGGTTTTGCTAAGGGTAAAAGCATTGAAACCGCTTTGTATGATTTTTCTGAAAAAGTTCTGAATGCCTTAGATGACAAAAAACTACCATGTGGGTGCTTATTAGATTTATCTAAAGCGTTCGACACTGTGGATCATAAATTACTTTTAAGTAAACTCGAGCGCTATGGTATAAGAGGCACTACCCTCTCTTGGTTTAATTGTTATCTTATTAACAGATCACAGTATGCCTAAATATCCATGGTAATAATACTTATTCAGATAAGTTAATGATCTCCAGAGGTGTCCCGCAGGGTAGTATTCTCGGACCCATTCTATTTCTATTGTATTTTAATGATATCCATTATCTCGATCATGGACCTAATAAGCAATGCATCACAATTAATTGTGCCGACGATACTACGCTTTTGGTCACAGGCGACTCTTTAAATCAGGTAATCGACAGCGTTGATTCTGTACTGGGAACAGTTCAGGACTGGCTAGCACATAATAACCTGTATGTAAATGAATCGAAGACGAGTATAATACTGTTCAGATGCAATACCTTTTCTGAATTTCCTGACAATGTGGAACTAGGTGATTCCTTATATCCCGTACACAATAGTGTTCGTTTGTTGGGAGTTACGGTTGATCAGTTTATAAAATGGAAGGATCATATCCATGATTTATCTAAAGTCCTTTCAAGTGTATGTTTTGGAGTTCGTCGCTTGAGAAAACTCGTTGGTGAACAGACGTTACGAATGATATACTTTGGATGCTTTTGTTCCAGAGTAAGGTATGGCATCGCTGTTTGGGGTAGTAGTACTGATATGAATCGTATTTTCGTAACACAAAAAGAATTCTGAGAATAATATATAACTTGAATTTTAATCAATCATGTAGGGGCATATTTAGAAAACATTTTTTGTTAACTATTTTTGGAATTTATGTATTCGAGGTCCTACTTTTTGCCTACAAACATAAAGACCGGTTTGAAGCATACAGCACTGTTCATGATTATTCCACAAGACAAAACTAATCACTATTATCCCAAACACCGCCTAACGCTGATAGAGAGTGGACTTCGCTACTCTTCCATTAAATTTTTTAATAGTTTACCGGAATCATTAAAAGAAATTAAGATATTCTTAATATTTAAAAAAAGAGTTCGTGATTTCTTAATTGATTTAGAACCATACAGTATATTTGAATACATAAATCGTGGTTCTCTACAGCAAGAGTATGATGTATAAGAATATGTTTCAACACATATTTAATATATTGTATCTGTCATGACGTTTGCAATTTCTTTTCTTTCTTTGTACAATTAATTGCAATAAAGTTATTATTATTATTATTGTTATACATATATGTGTATGTGTGTGTGTGTGTAACAATTATTGGACTAAACTTTGTGTGTGTATGTGCAGAAATGTATTTACATTTTATAGCGAAAGTTTGCCATATTTACAGTTTTAGAATTATAAGTTTATATACATATTAACAGATGTAAGTTTAATTTAATTTGTATAATCAATTTTAAATGAGGGGGATCTCCACAGCAACAGGAAGAAGAGAAAGGCGCAATGGATGAGAATATTTAAATTTCAAAAAGTTACCGTATTTATTCTTCTTCTAAATAAACTCTGATGCTCAACACTTTGGATAATTAAGTTTTTTTTGTCTTTATTTCCAAACGACCGCTGATTTATTATTAGAAAATTTCATAAAGTGAAAATTATGAAAGTTCCCAACTTTTATAATTAGAACAGAAAAGTATTACTGAAAATACTTAAAGGATAACAAACTTTTGTCGATTGTTGTACGAGCAGTCGACTTTTCTCGAACAGTTCCTGAGACGAAACTTGGCGAAATAAAGCTATTGTGAAACTAGTTGTATAAAGAGTATACATACATACGTGTATGTATATGCTTGTTTCATATTCCAAAAGATTAATAAAGGATGTTTCAAATTTCGCGTTTTTTTAAAGAATAAATAAAACACATAATTTGCTTTCACTTTCAAAAACTTTTTATTGGTAATTAAAGCATCAGTTATGACATTTATATGCGAAAAATAATATCTGCCAAACGGCCTCCACTTGCAGATTCACGGACGTCCACTCTTTTGTTAAAATTTTCAATGACATTTTGACATAATTGAATCCGTATCTCGCCAATGACACGAATAATTTCATCTTTCAAAGCAGGAATTGATTGTGGATTGTTTTTACAAACTTGACTTTTCACGCAACCCCGAAGAAAAAAGCCTAATGGTGTCAAATCACATGTTCTTGGTGGCCAATTAACATCACCATTTCTTGAGATTACACATCTAGGAAATTTTTCTCTCATTAAATCAATTGATTCGTGTGTAGCGCCATCCTGTTGAAACCACATATCCTGTAAATCAGTATTAATTAATTCAGGCCACAAAAATTCGGTTATCATCCAACGATATCGATCACCATTGACAGTTACAGCTTCATCAGCAGCATTTTCAAAGAAGTATGGTCCAATTATACCACCTGACCATAATGCACACTAAACAGAAACTCGTTTAGGATGCGTAGGCTTCTCATGAATAATTCGTGGATTCTCCTCACCCCAGATACGGCAATTTTGTTTATTAACATAGCCACCAAGTTCAAAATGTGCCTCTTCGGAAAACGTTATTTTTTGAGAAAAATCAGCTGGTTGTTCATTGACAAATGAACGACGTTTTAAATGATCTAATGGCTTCAGTTCCTGTGTTATTTGAAATTTATATGCCTTCAGAGCTAAATCCTTGTGTAAAATACGCCATGTTGTTAATCCACTAAGTCCATGTTGTTGTGAACGACATCTAATGGACATTTCAGGATCTTCAGCAACACTTTCACGAACCAAACCAATATTTTCTTGAGAACGACCTCTGCGACTGTATTTTTCACTTTTTTGATCTTCCACGGAACCGGTCTCTTGAAATTTTTTTATAATTCGACCAATAGTGCTTTCAGATGGACGATCATGTTAGCCATAAAATTCACGTAATATTCTGAAAACTCTTTTCACAGAACGCTGATTTTCATAAAATAATTCAACAATTTGAACGCGTTGTTGTGCCGTGTACGAAGCCATTTTTATAAATGTCATACATTACACTTTTTAGATGCCCACATGCCCAGCCAAATTCAGTGCGCCATCTATATTTTATTTATTCTTAAAAAAAACCGCGCAATTTGAAACAACCTTTATCTTCACAAATTTTTATACCACCTTCCAACATTAGTATAATTATGAAATGAAATAAATCGATAATATATACACAAATAAAAATGCACGATTACTTACGAGGAAAAATTAAGATAGTATATATAAATACATTTCGTAAATTATACAGATACATCCATAAACGTTAATAAATAACAGTATTCTAGAAAATATTGAAATGGTATTTGAAATAATAGATCGATTATCAACTTTTAGAATGATCAGCAACCGAAATTACGTAATTAAATTCTAAATCTAAATTATATTATTTTTAGAGTTCGAACCCACAAATTAAAATGAAGAGTGGGGCAGTCAAATTACACCTTTTCTAATTATTAAAAAACTTACGAAAAGCATTAATAGCATTAAATAGCACAAATGAAAACGAATACACAAACAAAAAAGTTTTCATTTTGTACACATCAATTGAGTCTCATATTGAAATCCTCACTGACACGTCGTAGTACTCTCGATGTTATTACAAGTACTTCTTCTGTCATTCGTAGTTTTAAGTAATGTATTGTTACTGTAAAAACTCTAAAAACTTTATACTAGAGATATCCTCTTAAAAAAACTAACCACAAAAGCTTAGGTCTAACGATCGTAGAGATCACTGCATAACTCCATTCATACTAATTAGGTGGTTCGGGAAAGCGTCCTTCAGACGAAACATTGTCAACCTGGCAGGTGTGATAAGTTGCTCCATCTTATTGAAAATGAGTGTTCGCATTCACAAGAAATCGTTGTGAAAAGTGGACAGTATTCAGTATTAGAACATAGCGGACTGATTATATTATTATTATATATTGGCCATCATTATCCTCGAAAAATACAGCCCAATTATTTTCATCCAAGAGATTGCACTTCAGACTATAACTTTGCCTGAATGAGGAAGCCGTTTGTGAAGTTGTTGAATGTATTCATTGACATATTCACTAAGATAGATGTGAACTTGGCCTCTCATCCATAGATTATCGATGAGCTGTGGGTAGTCTTCAAGCTATAACATGTACTCATAAAAACTAAGCGGGTAGGATAATCGGCGTCCAAAGTATGGACTATTTGCATTTTATGTGAATACAGTTATTGTGCAAAATTCTCCTTATTGTTCGAATCGAAAGTCTGAGAGCAACGCTGTGGTGCTCGGTATGTCTTCAAAGGCTTCTTGTAGTCGTTACCCGTATAACCTCCATATTCTTGAGAGTCCTAATAGTCTTGAACAACCACATCCTTTTCTTATTATTCAATCGTTACTTGTACAACCTCCGCATTCTCGAGAGTCCTAATAGTTCTTGAACAACTACTTCCTTTTCTTATTATTCCATTCGTTGTTTTTAAGTTGCTAGTGCAAAAAGAAATGGCTCTTTTCTTGAAACAGAGGCATAAGGCAGAAGATAAAAATGTAAGCGGAACTGTACGTGGCTTCGACTATTTTTTACATGACCGTAAGAGCGGAACCTCGTCGTTTATCCTTCCAAGGCTGCATGGTTACTACACCTTTGAAGATGTAGAATGTGAAGGTCACGGCTTACTTCCTCCGCTCCATATGACCCGCCATGCAAGCTGCTTAAAAATATGCAATTATTCGTAGAAATTCATAAATTCGCAATATTCAACCATGGCATTTAAATAGTGTAGTAAATATTGTTACCCTAGTCACGAATATATTGAATGAATGGATTTTACATACATTTCTGCAAAATAATTCATGTAATAACTAAAATTATATTATAATTAAGTTAAAAAGGTGCTGTGAACACGGGAAATAGCACTCTGTAAGAACACGAACTAAATTCAACCTAAGGTATAAATTAACGTTCCGAAAGTTGCGTGGGCACTAAGAATTATAGTTGTTAATATTCTCCTGGAAACACAAGAGGCAATCTCTTTCAATTTTCTGTTTCCTGTTTGTGAAAGCAGTACGGAAAAGGTATAAAGCAGAAAAACAAAATGTAAAAAAGGACATGTGGAAGGTGCTAAAGCTGCAACGCAAGAACCTTTCTTGTGATAAATAAGCCAGAAGGGCGGATAAATAAGAATAATCTACAGACAAAGGTACGGGTCAAGATCAGAGAGAAAGTGGCTTTGATGACTCAATCGGTAAATGATATGTAATTTTTAAGGCCATAATTCATATATACAGACAATAATTTCGTTCTTATTCGAAAGAATGAAGTATAGATTTCTTCAAGTGCCATCTCAATATGAAGAATCGCGGGATAGGAACGATTCGTTAATGTCAAGATTAACTGATGGACCTTCAATAAGCGAAACGCGTCTTAATCAATATTTCGGTGATGACACTGTTGTCCTTTATTCAACTATTAGACATCTTCCGTGTTTCAGTACTCATCTTATTATGCGCAATAATAACTTACTACCAATTTGTGAGGTAGGTGCATCTACTGTACTTTCCTTTGTTCGGATTGTTACGTTTCTATTCATGAGATGATAGTATAGTTTATTTTCGTATTTATTTAAGGCAGATTTATCTCCACAAAATGTCTCATCAGGTTTTAAAAAGTAAAATAAAAATAAACTATGCTGATGAAAATGTTAGACTAATTTAGAAGAGCTGCGATGCAAAATCTTTTATATTTCGTAGAATATTAAATCGATAGACTAGTTTCCAAACTTAATTCTAGCAAAATAATAATTCCAGGTAATATTACTTTATAATGAATTGCTAAAAGTATTGTAATTTTATGAAAATAGGATACATCCTTGTACAATCTTCCTACTTTTCGAAGTTTTTAAAATAACTTTCAGAAAGAAAAATTCTACGTTCCAAGTTGAACATTAGAGAAGTTTAAAAATATGGCGGTTATTATAATTGGATGTATTATTATAAAAATTTGACTAATGTTCAACTCAGTGTTTCCAACTAAAATATAATATTGAAAGACTATTCTAATTATAAATTTAATTGATCTTTTGGTATTTTCTTAGTATATGATTGTCTTTCAATATAAGTTGTTGATATTATTTCTTGATAATAATTTATTATTATTAAATAATTAACACTTTCGGTAATTTAAAACATGTGTATATTTTAAACATGGCGTATTACAGTACAGTGTTTTCTTTCTCGAGGTTGTTTAGCCATGACAATACATAAAGCAATGAAGTTTTAATGTGACTTACTACAAAATTGTCATAATATTACATACATTCAATAGAATATTTCAATCCCCTGTACAAATCTCTACAAGTCTAGGGAAACTCTGCTGTTGTATGTAATTGTGTCTACTGGAGATTAAGAATAGCTTGTCTTTTGTGATTCAATGCCTCACGGTGACATGGTTGATTGTTTTTGAGCCTTATTGTATATTTTGTAATTAAGATCTCTATTATATCTGACACATTTGTTATTCATACAGGTGTGTGCATCACTTGCAAGGTATCCTGCTATTATTTTCAGTTAGTTTTTCCTTTCAGAAAAAAAAATTTGCCATTCGTTTTATAGCTTGGTTTGCCAATAAATGTTTTGCACGGCTCGAGCTTGGGTCTCTCTTCCCCAGTAAGCTTCGTGTTGAATTTGATTTATCTGCCTAGTCGTTCCCTGTTAGTATATTATAAAGGGTACTAGGAAAGTTTTTCAATATGACGCAACAATGAATCGTAGGAAGCTGCTTGTTGCTGCATGTTGAGACATGTTCATACATGCACAGTAACCGCCGCGCCATATCGATTGACTCAGTTATTCATTAGCAGTGAGATTGTAAAGTGCTTGCGATGGCATCGTGGTCATGAAATAAGATAAGGGCAGTTTTGCGTTATAATTTCGTGCATGGTTTAAGCATAGACCAGTGCTTCGAAGAAATGACTCTTGCACTAGGTGATGTTTGTTCACATCGCACAACGATATTCAGGTGGTATAGAGAATTTCAAAGGGGAAATTTAACTGTGGAGGATGCTGAGTTACGGAGGAAAACGTTACTACTGTGAGGAAAATGCTTGGCGAGGACAAGCGAGTGACCTACCAGCAGATAGAGGGTACTTCAGGCCTAAATGCCCTAGCATTCGTTCGATTCTGTATGATCATTTGCACGCGAAGAAACTTTGTTCTCTTTGGGTGCTGCATCGACTGACTGAAGAGCAGATGACACAACGTGTGACTTGGTGCCGGGAGATGCAAAAAAATTTAATAATCGCGGTATGTGAACAGCATCGTGACAGGTGACAACACTTGGCTGTACTATTCCGATGTGCCGAGCAAAGCTCAAAACAAAGTTTGGGTCTTTGATAAGGAGGATACACCCATAGTTGTCAGAAAATCCCGATCTGTAAAGAAAAAAATGATAGCTGTATCTTTCAAATCGAGTGGAATTGTGGAATGCGTCGTTTTGGACACACAGAAGACAATCACAGCTAAGTGGTATACTGAACAGTGCCTGCTTAAAGTCATTGGATCTATGAAGAACCCGCGGTCAAAGTCAAGAATGGACACCTGATTCCTCCATCACGATAATGCTCCAAAGCCCATACCTAATATTTGACCACGACAGGATTGAAACTTCTCTTGCTCCCTGCGACATTGTACTGTTCCCGCTTGTGAAAATGAAGCTAAAAGGGAAGCGGATTTCCAGTAATGAGGACCTTCTGCGGGCTTGGGACAACGAGTATGCTTTACTCTCAAGTGAAACTTGGCAGGACTGGTTTAAAGATTTGGTTTCGGAGGATAGACAGGTGTATTGAGTGTAGAGGAAATTACTTTGGAAAATTAAATAAACAAAACTGTATTGCAAAACTTTCCTAGTACCCTTTGTATATAGACAACTTTATTAGCTCTTTCGTTTTATGTGAATCACCAGTGCCATGGCACCCTGGATCAGTACATTTATCTCATCAGTTCCAATAATGCGGTTTCGATTATTTTAAGTTTGTTATTTTATTTATTGAAAGAATCTAAGTGTACATAGCTTTAATCAATCGAACACTATTTTGCAAAATATTTACGAACATCAAACTGCAAGTAACCACATTTTTTAAATCAATGTTATTTCGAAACGAGCAGTATTTGTTAAATCTTCTTTATTGCCTATATATTAAATTGTTCTTCCATGTCCATATCAGTAGTCAAAGTAATCTGAACATGATTAGAAATATTAAGAACAACTTACAAATTGCATATTTAATTCGAGAAGAACAAATTAATAAAGTTATAAGCTACACAAAGTAGTGTAATCAAATACATACACAGTTTCATAAAGATTTCACAGAGTTCTATATTATTAATATTGATATTCCGCTTTAATAATCTTATCTACTTAAACAAGTGAAAAAATCATATAAATTTGTCACGTTTGTTACAACATATTGTTAATGGAATATTATCAGACAAGAAGGGCTACGAGTAGCGATTATTATTATAGTAATTCAAGTTCAAAATTTTCGCCAGTTTTAGATATTACCCTCTGATTCAATTTAAATCTCTTGTAGCCGAGCAAATTTTTCATTTTGGGAAAGAGGAGTTCAAATTGAGGTGATGCGAAAGTAGTATGTACTTTAAATTAGGCCTTTTGCGTTATATTGCATTGCGCAGTATATTTAAATGGGATGCATAATAATAATCTAAACTTATTTCTAATAAAATAGTACAAAAGAGTAGGTCTGCACTAATTCGATGTCAAAATTCTATTGAAGCTTGATTAAAATTAACACATTTTTGTTTTAGCTTCGCTGAGTTGAGATCTGCGAAGCATTTTAGTTCGCATTTGTATCCCACAATCAAAAAATGCGATGTTTATTTTGCACATATTTTTTTTTGTACTCATTTCGTAATGCAAAATACAAGTCGCTGCTCCATATGACATCTGTAGAGACTGCTATCGTGTAAGCTTATTCGATGCTCATATAACTCAATATTATCTACTTCTTTAATAATTTCTAGTGTATGCATCTTGTTTAAACTGAGCTGGTCAACGTTTTATGGTTTAAACCGATGGAGATTGGTCTCCGTGAACATATCAGCTTTGATTTCACTGATCGGTACATACACTTTTTCCAGGTTTCAAAGCAAGCTAAAAATATGCATATGTTTTTAATTGCCAAGGATAGTCAAGTCGAAAAAAAATAAGATTTTTTTATTACTGCTGCTTTCTTTCAACGTGTTAGTTAATTACTGATTTATCGTCGTAGCTTCATTTCGATCCATTGTACCAGTTCTTCGAATTCTTTATAAAACTAACACATTAACCTGAATGCCATCTTAAAGTTTCTCAATGCTCCTATTGTAGTCTAGCTACCGGTGGAAATATTGAAGCGCTTATATTGGTAAATTTTTCTCTTAATTTCTCCTACATATTGCAAAATTATTTAAGCTGCTACTTGAAATAAGGCATATACCTAGTCCTGCCATAAATACTGATATAAAGGTTTTTAAGTACAAAAAGAAACCTGAAAGTTGGATTTAAATTATTTTTCGATAGTTTATTTTGGCAATAGTAAGCTACAAAATACAATGCAAATTACTCGAAATGGCCGCCATTTGCCTTAATATAACGCCGAAGTCTGCAGGGCCACTCATCAATCGCTGTACGGACGATATCCATGGGAAAATTGTCGATTGCTTCTGTTAACGCTTGCTTCAGTGATTCCAAGTTGCGACGGGGTCTTCTACAGACCATGCCCTCTAATATTGACCACAGTTTGTAGTCGAGCGGATTTAGGTCTGGGCTTGCTGACGGCCAATAGTCAGTACTAATAAACTCAGGTACATGATTTTCAAGCCATTGCTGAGTTGTTTTGGCCTTGTGAGTGGGCGCAGAGTCTTGTTGGAATATCCATGGTTGGTTTTGGAACATGGTGTAATTCAGGGGCTCCACTACATTGCTTAAAATGTCTCGTTGATAGTTTTTGGCCGCTGTTTTAACATCTTTTTCACAAAAATGCAAGGAAGTGATACCGTCATATGATACTCCCCACCAAACCATCACTGAAGCAGGAAAATGACCTCGCTGAATCCTTGGCACCATTTCACTAGCTTCCTTGGAGGACCGTGCATACACCCTATCATTCTGCTTGTTAAAAGTTTCTTCCACGGTAAAAATTTTTTCATCAGAAAACAGAATTTTTTGTAACGCTCTTTGTCGTACAACGATATCAGGTGTCTGCATTTTTTCTTCCTATTCTTTTTTAATTCAACATTATGGCGCTGTCCTGTTTGTCGTTTGAAAGCTCTAAGTCCTAGGTCTTGTTTAATGATACGGCTCATGGTTCTCGAAGCAATACCCATTTCACGAGCCATGATTTTCTGTTTGCGGACAGGATGTCGATTGATGCGGGACCTCACAGCATTGATGGCCTGTGGTGTACGAACAATGCGAGGCCTGCCAGATCTTTTACGATCGATTACATTTCCAGTATCAATAAATAACTTAACAGTACGATACACAAACACACGCGTAATATTTAACGGTTTCAATAAATCAAAAATACGGGCTTTTTCTATTCCACACTTATGAAGTGCAATAACCGCAATACGGCTCTCTTTATCCGACCATTCCATAATGACGACTCACGCTATAGTGAAATTGTTCGGCACTTTTGTAAAGCATGTATCAAATGTCAGAACTGCCAACATAAAATTTTTGTGCTTTCAAGTTATCATCTGTAAAAAGGTGCGTTTACACTTGTATCAATACTTATGGCAGGACTAGGTATATACATACATATGTCCCCAGATTTCTTTAGATCCTGAAAATATTTTCAAACTCATCAAAATAAGCGTTTCTTAACTACTCCTTTAATATATAAGATTTTATCCAACAATAATTTGCTGATAATTTATGAAAGTTACGATGCTAGACTGTTTTGCAGCGTTCGTTTGCATTTAATAATTATTCCAATAAAATATGTTGTATTTACTTAAAAGATATGTTGACGTTATTGTAGAATAGATATCGAATTTACTAAAAATTCATAACAATTTTAAATAAAGTATTCTATAGAAGAAATTTTCGAAATAATATCGTATTTTATTTTAAATTAATAAGATTGCAGGATTCACAATTTATCAAATTACTTTCAAATTACAATTAAGTTCTAACAAAAAGAAAAGTAAATACCACAGTTTTGTGCTTTCATCATTTATAATTTATTTATAAAACTAATAGCATTTTCCAGTTTTCTTTTTACTTTAAAGAAACAAGCCCGGTAGATTTGATAAAGGAATGGTTCTGTTTTCAGGTTGATTTATCTTCTTTGATGAGAAACATTAAAAGAATGCTTTTAACAAACAGCCGCTTATTTTATACTAAATATAAATTGAAATGTTACCATTATTTATTAAAGAGAACTATTTTTTATCTTTCATTTTCTCTAAAAGTATTTTTATTATATTAAGAGTAGTTTCATTCAAGTATACACTGTGGTGTACACAAGAAGCAAAACTTCTTGCTTAATTTAGAAGTCATAAATAGCACGAAATTTTAGTATTGTTTATGGTACATTTTTTCTTGCTTACTTGTCTATTTCGTATATACCTTTTCTAATGAAAAACTTTATGATACTAGTGTCTTTTTGCCTTTGTTGTTTGTATTAATGCTGATTTTCTCTGGAATTCAGTTGCTCTTTCAACAACCCATGGTCCTGGACGAATCATTTATTTTTAAATTGTTGCTGTCATTTATTCAAGATAATTCTAAAAGATTAAAACTATAAAGAGATTGCTAAATGTATTGGTAAAACAGATATTTTAACTCAAATTAAAGAATGCATATTTTTAGAGTTTCAATAAATTATCTACGCACGTTAAGAACTGTGCGCAAATGAATGTATTTTGGTCAATATTACTACACTGATTGTTTATGAAGCAAGATAATCGATATATGATTATATATATATATATATCCTTTTAAAATCCATTTTGACTTTTCTATAATAGAATATATATCTCAATATATGATACATAGTCACTGAAGGTTGAAATATAACTCCTTTCCTCATTAATTTTCGTATTCTGTAAACGTATTTCGACAACAAAGTTGTCATAATCAGCAGATAATTAAACAGTGTCGCACCTGGAAAACTACGGCAAAATACCCGTACGAAACAAATTCCGCCACGATCTGTACCGTTGAACGGTACAGATCACTGCGTGCGTTTTGGCTTTCAACGGTACAGATCGTGTGCGGAATGTGTTTTCGTACGGGTATGTTTGCCGTAGTTTTCCAGGTGCGATACTATCTTCTATATGCATACATAGATGCAACGTTTTTACTACGTGTTTTCAATTTCTCACCACAATTTCTGTATATTAGAATGTTCGACAGCTTAGACTAGAACACAACAATATGGCAAAAATAGATTTGATATTGAAATAAGTTCATTATATTTGAATTAAGTAATAATTATTATTCATATTGACACAATTTCTATTTGGAATAAGAAGAGCAATTATATATTTTCATTTTATTTTTAATTCAACTTCACCATTACTTTATTATTAATTTAAAAAGAAAAGCGAGAAGGATTTGAAATTTTTCATTATCACAGACCTTTCTTAGAAGTACAATTTATAAAATGTATAATAAGTATATGTGCACATAATAATAGCATCATTTAAATAAACACCGATAACGCTTTCCATCGCACGATGTAAATATGCATGCCCAACATTTTATTTTATAGGTAAGACTGTTCGAAATTACGATAATATTCGCTAAGTCCTTTATGTGTGATGAAGTAATATGAGACATTGTCAATTAATCCTATAGGTCAAACTTCATTGTACCATTTATATGTAAAAATGCAAAAACAAATTTTTTAAGATTCTATTTCGGTATCATTCGTAACTCATACATTGAATATATCGATAAATGGAATGTATAAAAATGCTTATAAAATATTCAAGACCAATCATCTTCAAGTTTTTTTAATCATTAATAATTTAAATGTCAAGAAAAAGTAGTTATTTTTAAAGAAGTTCCGACATCATTCTGGATTTATCATAAAAATTATTAGCTTTATAAAATATCTTTTAAAAGATTAATTCTGAAATATTACAGTAAGAAGAATGATTTATTTATCTTAGTAGGGGGTATGAGAGAAAATATCTTTTAATTTATTAAAAGTAAATAATTAGAATTCAATAGCCTTTCATAAACTGCACGATTTATCATTACGTAAACCTGACGTAGAATTCATCCTTTCGTTTTCCTGTGAAGTTGTCTCAAATTGGGGAAGATACTGTTCATATTTTACTTTAACAATCTTCCAACCAATAACCAGTACTTTCCAATTTATCGGAAGTTCTCAAGAAATATACCAGACTTTCTACCAGATATCCACCAAAATTCAATTCTTCAAGATCTGGGACTTATATATAAAAAAAATTTAAGAAGGTGAAGCCATTTACGCTTATGAGTATATTTAAAATCATTAATTAAAAAAAATCATTTTGCATCAAGAAAAACAAATACTTTATCATACTTAAAATGCTACAATATTTGTTAATTAATCCTTCTCTTAAGCTATATCATTACCGAACTTTTATTCAGTATTTAAATATTATCTTTATATTTTGTTGGGCGCCTTTAATGATAATATTGAAAATTATAAAGAAAATTACAAGGACCTTGATTAATGTAACAAATTTATTATAATTCAGCAGAATGCATCGCCTAGCAAACTGAAATAAACATGTGACTTTACAAATAAATGTGAAGATGTTAGTTTCTATACAAATAACAATTCTTAGGGCGACTCGGAATACGAAGAAGTATGCGCATATATAAACAGCCCTTGTATTTGAATAGTGGAAGAATGTCATAAAATGTTTACGTGTTTAATGATAATCAGAATCCCTTTAGAAGGATTTTTCATATAAATAATAATAAAGAAAACACAACAAAATCAACATTACAATTTTACAATTATAAATACAATTTTATACTTTATATAGTCTCTCTATATGTATAAACACTTATCTCGCTTTAATACAGGTCGGATCTCCTTTCGTCAAATGCGTTGATTCATGCACTCACTAATTATACGCTCTTGAATAATATATAGCGCCACCTATCGATCTCCGCTTGCAGGAACCAATATATATATATATACAATATTCACAATACTAGCACTAATTGTTTTTTACAGAAACAGTGGCTACTACGCCTAGTGTCTAACGACACACACAGATCAGAATAGCCTACTGTCCAGATCAAATTCTGCTTCCTTTCTTTTTGAACTCTTAGACTCATCATGTGTTCTGATTAAGATGCCCTGACTATCTATATAAATACAAATTTTTATTACCCACTCTATAGAGAAAGGGATAATCTTTTACGATACACCTGGCTGATTTCTGCGCATCATAAACTGTGACAATATACATAATAGATGTAATAATCCTACATAAAAGAACTATACTAAAATGTAAGAATATGATTATGAACAATAATTATACTCTTTTGAAATTCAACATATAATATGAAAACAAGAAAAACCTATAATGTAAAGAAAAGGAATATAAATGCTGACAATACAATGCATTTATATCCTTTGTATAATTGAAACCTTTCTGAGAATTTAATTATACATTAAGAGAAAATACACATAAATGCACTTAAACAAAATTATATAAGTACCATAATGTAATATTAATTAACACCTCCATTCTGAGAATTTGTATAATGTATTTACATTTAAAAATACAAATTAAACACCATCTTTACTTGAATGAAATTAAAATATATACGATATATATATATATATAGAAAACAGAATTATTTTATTCACAAAATTACGCGTACCATTACAATTATTTAAAGAACATTTAAGTTCATTATAGTTAAGCTGTTACAATTTTAAAGTTGATACTATGTATACTGCTTCTTTTAAGTACATATTTTAATTAGAAATTTTAAGCTTTTCTAAAATTTAATATATTTTTTGAAATAAAAATAAAATACCTGAGAATATACGAGGACAGTTTGACAAGTAGTGAGAATTGAAAAGAAAAACGAATTTTTTAAATACAAAATAATTTTTGTTTTTCAATATATTCTAAAAGAACAATACATTTATTCCAACGGTGCTCCAATGCCCTTATGCCATCTCTAAAATGTGATTCCGGAAGGCTTGCAAAATACTCATTTACGAAGATGATAAGCTCGTCGTTAGACGAACATTTCTTTCCACCTAGTGCCCTTTTCAATTTTGGAAGAAGGTGAAAGTCGGAAGGGGCTAGATCCGGCGAATAAGGCGCGTGCGGTACTAATTGGAAATGCAACTCGTGGATTTTGAACATCATAACTGTGCAGGTATGCGAGGGAGCGTTGTCTTGGTGAAACAAAATCCTTTTCTTTGCCATTCCTGGTCGTTTAGCACGAATCTCAACATTTAATTTTTGTAGAATTTCTGCATAATATTGTCCGTTTATTGTGGCACCTTTCTGAAGGTAAGCAATGAGCAAAATGCCCTTTTAATTCCAAAAAATTGATGCCATCACCGTGTTTGTCGATAAAGTGGCTTTCGCTTTCTTTGGAAGTGCAGAATCACGTTCTAACCATTGTTTCGACTGTTGTTTAGTTTCGGGTGTACTGTAGTGTATCCAAGTTTCATCGCAAGTAACAAATCGCCTACAAAAATCAACCGGATTCCGCTTATAAAAGTCCAAACATTCACTGAAAATGCGCAAACGAGTGAACTTTTGATCAGTCGTAAGGAATCGCGGCACCCATCTTGCCGAAAGCATGGAAAGCCCCAATTCTTTCGTTAAAATGTGGTGTACGCGTTCTGTTGAAATGATTACGATGTCTGCTATCTTTCTCACTTTGAGTCGTCAATCTTGCGTAATAATATTATGGATTTTTATAATCGTTTCCTTAGAAGTCACGATTTGGGGTGCTCCAGAGCGCGCTTCATCAACACAGCTTGTTCTACCACGTTTAAATTCATTTACCCATCTACTTATTGTGGCGGATGATGGAGCAGATTCACCTAATGTTTCCCGTAACTCATCTTTTATTTCGGTAGCTTTCTTACCCTTAATTACGAAGTATTTAATCACCGCACGATACTCTGCTTTTTCCATTTTAACAAAACGACGTGTTGCTTCTTTTTCAATCAGCTGTCAAAAATAAACTAATCAACCGATTTATCTAAATATGGGAATGTAAATATATAAATAGGCAACCTAAATTACAGTGCAGTTGTTTTACCAATTAGAGCGCCACCTATGTGTCATTCTCACTACTTGTCAAACTATCCTTGTATTTGCATTTATAAGGCATTCATAATCTAAACTTTCAAGTTGTTATAAATTTAACCTTAAACAATAAAGGTCATTTTTGTTCTTACATATATAGAATATGAGATATTTACTCTTGTTATAACATATTCTGAACCACTGAGATAAACACCTTCAACTCAGATTTGAATTAATATTACTTTGTATATAGTCAGTCGAAAGATGACTGTAAATTATAAATGATGTGACAAGTGTTTACCATATATAAAAAAAATATGTTTCCTTTACAATACTCACAAAAGGATTTTCCGATTTGATAGTCTACTTTATAATTTGAGTCTTACGTTAAATGTAGCCTAAAATTAAATTTACCTACTTTTCACTACCTTAGAATAACAAGTAACTTTATTCTGTGAGTTCTGGAAGAACATGAAAAGGGGAAAATTCAACCGTATATTATTAAAACGAGTTTTCTAATTAGGTAGCTTATAGTAGACTTGTGTCCTCAGCTGGCAGGTGTTATATTCCAGGATCAACTTTCCCGAGCCTTTTGTTTCACGAGAATGTACATTTAGAGATGGATATTTAAAAAAAGAAACTTCGGACTCGGAATGTGCTCCATTTGCTTTGCAATAAAAATTATTTTTAGAGGCTGAACTAATTTATATGCTTTTCAAAGGACATCGAAAAGGGAAGTGTTTATAAAGGTAACATAATGCCAGAAATTTTATAGCGGAAAATAACAATGACGATTTATAGACTGGAAATTTATTACTCGTTTAATGTGACAGAACATGAGAACATTGAGATATGAGGCACTGATATAATAGTCTTTATATTAATAAAATATTATTCGTATCTCGTCTATTATTATTATCTCAGTATTAGCAAGTTGCAGCATGAAACATATAATAGTTCGTTAATAAAATATTCTACCCGTTTCATTATCAAAACGCTTGTATTCCGTATATATATATATATATATATATATATATATATATATATATATATATACACACACACACACATATATATATCATATATATATATATATATATATATATATATATATATATGTGTGTGTGTGTGTGCATCTTTTAAATATAATATAGAGTATATCATTTCGGACAATATAAAATAGAAGTCTTAATATAAATTTGTTAAGGATAGCATAATAACTTTGATCTATATTAAACTGGAAATAACGAATACATCAATAATCATCAAATAAGAAACAGTAGAAAGATGTAAATATTTCTTCGGTTACGTTGCGCAAACAATTTTAACAAGTTTTTTTTTTCGTTATTCACTAACGCATCGCAAAAATTAGATACAATTTCCATCAGTGTCGAGAAAGCCGGACGAATAGGTTTTTGCGTTCACTCTCTGTCGTCAGACAAAATTTCACTCGATGCAATGACTTTAATGATTTTTTAGGTTTATATACATACGCCTGCCTATTGTGTTGATAACAATTAGTATTTCACTTTGCATTGCAGGATAATTATGAGTGCAAAATGCAATAATATCAGGCCGCTGTACCCTGTAAGTAAATCTATCGAATAATTCCTAGACCTTAAATACGGTGAGGCTAAAGTAGCTTGTTTACTACTTGATATACTGGTCATCTGCCGAAAAAAAAGAGACTGTTTTTGGCACGTAAGCTGTTTAAAACATAAATATAAAAAATGTAGTCAGGGGATTCGTTTGTTTTAGATTTAATTTTAATATTGATGGCTTTGTAATGTGCCGTTTAAGATAGAGAAGAAAGAACCGTTTCTTTGATATCGTAAAATCCGGACTTTCAATTTCCAAGAGTTAAAAAATTATAAATTAAAAAAGTTTAAACTAACTAATAACAATCGTGTAAATTAATCGAAGATTAAGATTAATGGACAACATGTTAGCTGTCGCCTTAAATAACTGCAACTTAATTGTGTCAATACTGTCAATTCTATTAACAATGTTCGAAGAAGAGTGTTTGTCTCTGAGAATAGCCTTTGAGTGGTGTAAATCCTTACAGGACGGTCGTGAACGCGTGTCAAACTTGTCGTATGTTGTCCATCCAGCGTCTTCTGTGAACATTTGAAAAGTTGATCCTGAACGAGGGACTAATATCTGTGAAGAAAATTTTTAGGATTGTAAACACTAGTGTTAGTAGTGCTCATACTATTGTTCACGATAAGCTCAAGTTTAATCGAATTTAGGGATGGTGGTTCCAAAGCAATATTTCGCGGAACAACAGCAGAAACGACTTCAGGTTTTCAAAGAACTACCACTTCGCTACTAGTATGATACTAATTTTTTTTCACGTATCATAATTGATGATCTGGATACACCATTATATTTGAGAAAGCAAGAATGTTAGTAATGATTGGCGTCACTCAAGCTCATTTTCTCTCAAAAAATTCAAAAGACAACCATTGGTTGGCAAAGCCATGGCGACTGTATTCTAGTAGGCTACCGATTTACGTCGATTTTCTCAAAGAAAGGGAAATGATTACTTCTGCTTATTACAGTAAGCGAACATAAATATATAGTCCGGGTTTGGCCCCGAGTGACATTCACTTCTTTGGGTCACTCAAAAAGTTTTTGGGAGGCAAAGAATTTGCCTCTCATGAGGAAGTGAAGAATGCTGTGCACAATTGACTCCGTCGTCAACCGAAAGAAGTTTTTAGGCGATAATACAGACGCTACCGGTCGTTTGTACAGACCTGAGAAAAATAAAATGATGGTTAAGTTTAAATCAATTACTGCGTTTCAGTTCAACACTTGAAATTTATCCCAAAAATGTCACTTTCACTTAGACTTTTAATTGAGCCACAAATAATTGTACATATTACATATAATAATTATTGGAATGAAGAAGATACGAATACCCTTAATTTTACTTAACTCTATTGTACTATTGTTGTGCGGTAGTTATAGAAATTATAAATTAAGTTTTGAATATTAAATACCAACTCCAAATTAAAGTTTTATTTCAAAAGAGGATTCTCTTTAGTGCGAATATTTAGCATGTATTTGTACATGTTATTTATAAATTATTCTTGTTACAGGTATGGGTTCTTCTCCAAGTACGACACAAAAAGATATGTTCGTTGAAGCAGTAAGGAAATCTCTCTCTTAATCAGGTATGTTTCTTATATGCTATTATATTCACAACTTTCGCGTGTATTTCAAACAGTTTAATAACGTTTGGCAGTGCGCAAATTAGGGTTTCAAGCTTAGTTATAGCAATTGTATTTATAAAGATATATTTGGCTGGCGGGAAAGTTGTGACGCATTTTTTTAACAGATGGAGCTAATTTATTTTCGCAAGTGCCAGAGTTGTTTGCATCTGTGTTTATGTTTTGCTATATGACCGCTAATAGTTTTAATTTTATTCTGAAAAAGCATTAAACGATTTGGACGAGCGTTTGAAATTTAATAAAATGTTAAAAATGGTATACTAAAGTATACATTATCGTAATATTTTAATTTTTTACATGCGTAAAGGGAACACCGTTTTAATCTTAATGGCGCTTGGTAAAGGATGAGACTCTTTTGCAGGTTAATGACCATAAAACAAAGGCGTTGAATAAGTTAGATCTGCGACATCACACAACACGAAAAATTGCAAAAACGTTAAACATTCATCATTCAGGCGTTAATGACCACGTGAAAGAATTAGGGTACATCAGTAAGATTGACATTTGAATTTCTCACTCTGATAATTAGTAATGTGAGGAAGATTGATTTTTATTGTGAAAGAATTTTAAATGCGTCGTACTTTTCGAGCTGTTACCAAGGAGCGAAGTAAGGAACTCAAGTATGTATTGTTGGCAATAACACATTTTGAACGAAGCCATGAGGAACCATCCAAAAATATCCAGAGCTCCTTAGTCGTAAAGGGATAGTACTTCATCACAACAACGCGAGATCATACACAAGTTTGATCACCCATCAAAAATTAGTAGATACTGGAATGGATGGAATATGCTACCACAACCACCACATCCGCAGGCATCCACTTGTTTTATTTGCTTCACACCTCCTTGCGCAATTGAAACTGTGAATCAGTGTAAAGTTTTTATAGGTTCTCTTATGAATAGAAAAGGACATTTTCCGACAACACAATACAGTGACTTCTTGTTTCACTTTTAAAATCAACATTATATTGACATTATTCTCACATTCGCTGACATCAAATTATTATGTGTCTTTTTGTGATCTGTATGTTACTATTATTTTATTTAATATGTAACTAATATAATTTTAATACAAGCCTTATGTTAACTTATCAAATATTATAAAATAAGTATGTTTCGATTAAGTAATTTTTTTTTATTCAAATGCGTAATAAATTTAGATTAATGTGTTTCGATTTGGCTATGTAATAAAAAAATGTTTTATAAATATGTGATCAAGGTGAATTCATATATAAAATTTAACTAAACTTGTGACTAATTATAAGCAATTGTATGTATAGTAAAATGTATTAAGGAATAGATACTTACTTTAGCCAATTTATCAATTTAATTTATATAAAGGGTTTTCCAATAGGGACTTGACAACTTTTAATTCAATTTGTGAACGCACCCTTTCACTAATCATCGAACTGTCACTGTCAATTTATTCAGTAAACTTAACATTTTCATCATGGTAAAGTACACGAACGAACATCGTCTGCAAATTATAAAAATTTACTACAGAAATTCGGAGTCGGTGACCGCTACCTTAAGAGCGTTAACTCCGATTTTCGGTCGTAATTCTCGCCCTAGTAGACAGGCAGTAACAAGTTTAGTGCAAAAATTTGAGTCTACATATTCGTTGTGTGATGTTGCCGTGCCAGTGAGACAACGGGTTGGTCGAAGTGTCGAAAATATCGCTGGCGTTGAAACGTCCGTAGCAAATGGTCCAAATCAGACAATTCCACGGCGTTCTCAAGAGTTGGGCATCGCCCAGACCACTTTATGGCGAATTTTGGGCAAGGATCTTGGTTTACACCCATACAATATCAAGCTGACTCAAGAATTGAAGCCGATGGACCATTTGAAGCGACGTACGTTCTCCGATTAGGCTCTGGAAAAGATACGCCAAGATGATCAATTTCATCGCAAAATCATTTTCAGTGACGAAGCTCATTTTTGGCTCAATGGGTTCGTCAATAAGCAAAATATGCGTTATTGGTCGGGTGAAAATTCACATGTGCTTCATGAAACACCACTTCATCCACAAAAAATAACTGTTTGGCGCGGTTTGCATGCCGGCGGCGCCATAAGGCCATATTTTTTCGTCGACGATAATGATCGTCACGTTACTGTGAATGGTAATCGTTATCGCGCCATGATTACCGATTATTTTTGGCCCGAATTGGAAGATGTGGACTTGGACAACATGTGGTTTCAGCAAGACGGTGCCACAAGCCACACAGCACACGTGACAATCGATTTATTGATGAGTAAGTTTGATGAGCCTGTTATCTCAAGAAATAGACCAGTCGATTGGCCGCCTCGTTCGTGCGATTTAACGCCTCTAGACATTTTTTTTCTTTGGGGCTACGTCAAGTCATTGGTCTATGCCAACAAGCCGACAACGTTGGAAGAGCTCAGAGCCAACATTGAACGCGAAATAGCGGCCGTTTCGGCCGAATTGTGTGGCCCAGTCATCGAAAATTGGGTCCAACGAGTTCCATTCATAAATGTTTTGATTGTACTTCAACCCGATAATAAAGTTTTTGAAATATCTCAAATGGTCTGCATTTTATTTTGAAAAAAGTTGTCAAGTCCTTATTGGAAAACCCTTTAGTTAAATGCTCTACTTTTTATTTATATCACTTTTATTTTATTCTTTTATACAATTTTCTTTCCAAGGACTTCTAATCCTCTTGATTCCTAAATATCGTCCTCCTCTGCATCCAGTTATATATCTTCTAGGTTTGACACCTTTCCAAAGTCGTTTAGTTCTTATTCGCAGTATCGATGACAAATATATTTTAGTGTTTCACATCATTGATAATAATTGTTTTAAATAGTTGTTTCACTTCTAATAAAATTAATATTATTTATTATTTACTTGGAGTAAACACTTCAATCATTTTTGTAATATCTTTATAAGCACTTTATAATTCCACTATTTTTATTTATCTTTGTCATATATTATTTGTTTTCCTTTTAGTGACTCTATACGTCGTTACTATGCAATCGACTAATTGAGAACCTTCTTATTTAAAATTGGACTCTTATTTGTAACTAAAGTTGTAATTATAAACAGAAATTATATTATTAATTTTCATTAATAACACTTTATGTCCAAAGCTATTATCTATGTTTACCAGGTGTATCGGAAAGTCATTACCGGTTTTTCTAACAGATGCCGCTAGGCTTAAGTAAGCAATGTTATGATTCGACACAAACGTCATTTTATTCTACTGACATCAAGTTTCAAAGCTATACATGTTATATTTTACGAAAGTTACACTGTCATAGATTTATACCTCTTTGAAAATGTCGAGTGTCGTGCCTGAAAAAGTGCATTTGCGGCATGCATTACTTTTCTTATTGAATTAAAAGAAAACAGCCGCTGAAAGTGATCGTTTGCTGGTAGAAACTTACAGTGAGTATACTCCAACCATAAAAATATGTGAGGCGTGGTTTCGACAATTCAAACGTTGTGATTTCGATGAGCAAGACAATGAACGTTCTGTTAGACCGAAAAAGTTCGAAGATGCGAAACTGCAGGAGTTATTGGATGAAAACCCAACCCAAACTCAAAAATAATTGGCAAAAGTGTTAAATATGGCCCAAAAAACGATTAGCGACCGATTACGTACAATGGAAAAAATCTAAAAAATGGGAAAATGAGTGCTACATCAATTGAATGACAAGCAAATGGAATATCGAGAAATCGTCTGCGAAATGCTGCTTCAAAGGTATGATCGGAAGTTATTTCTGCATCGGATGTGTGTGACGGATGATGAAAAATGGATTTATTTCGAAAACCCTAAACGCAAAAAATTGTGGCTCTCACCTAACGAAATTGTCCCATCCGCTCCAAAGCCAAATCCAAATCGTTTTAGTCGCAAGACAGTGCTCTATGTTTGGTGGGACCAAAGTAGCGTGGCGTATTACGAACTATTGAAACCTACCTAAACAGCTAATACTGATAATAAATTATCAATTTGAACCATATTACCACGGTAAGGTGATTCTACAGCACGATAACGCATCGTCTCATACAGCAAACTCGGTCAAGGAAGCGTTGAAGCTAGTGGATGAGTCATAACATCGCACCCGCCATGCTCTCCAGGCCTTGCTCCGTTCTACGTTCGACTATCACATTTTCGCCTCAATGGGACACGAGCTTGCAGAGCAGCATTTCGCCAATTTCGAAAAAGTTAGAAGATGGCTCGATGAATGGTTTGTCTCAAAGGACAAACAGTTTTTTTGGGATGGCATCCATAAATTGTCTGAAAGATGGGAAAGATGTTTAGAATCAAATGGCCAATATTTTGAATAAATAAATTTTTCCATTTTCATGAAAATTATGTAGTTTATTTACGAAAAAACTAGTAATGACTTTTCGGTACACTTGGTATACAATATTAGCAAAATACTTCAAATTATACTTTGAAGTGACATGCTCATAAAAATATTTTTCAATTAATATATAACTACATGTACATACCAGAAACCTTTTTTAACTTAGTTATAAAAAGTATTTAAAAAGTAAATAATAAATTATTTTTTATACAAAAACGAATATTGCATGTACAAATAATAGAATAAATATTAAGGATAAAAAGTGCTATGCAGAACCAACGATATAAAAGGTGTAGGCTATATTTCACTACATTATATAAGTCTATAGATACATACATTTACGATTAATAATTTTGGAGTTCGGCTTATATAGAGACTAGTAAAACATTTTTTACATTTTGACAATTTCATTCTTTATTGTTTTCTTCAGAATATTATCTTAAAGTTTCAGGAACCTATGTGTCATATTTTGCTGTTTTAATACGTATTAATTACTAAATATAGCACGAAGCAGCTAAATATTATAGGTTTCTTAAATTGTGAGGTATTATTGTCATGAAAAGTAGACAAGATAATGAAGACAATAAAAAAAGAAATTTTCGAAGCATTAAAAATGTTTCTTTATTAAATAATTTTTATATTAGCTGAATTCTATGTATTAATCGTAAGTGTTTAAGAAGTAGATGGCTGAGGAATAAAGAAACAGTGTTCTAATCCTCGAAGCAATTTCGTAGGAGATAATTAGCTTGCTTTAGACGTCATGTGTACACTCCATCTTGTTTATGATTATACTAACGTGTTACATTCAGAATGCACTAGTTGTATACGTATACACAATACACTTTTCAGTGTAATTAGGCCTTTGCGAAACTCCTTAACGATAATGATGCTGTAACTAAATAGTTAAAGATAAACATAATTCCATGTTATGTTTATTTTCTAATAAGGATATATGAGTTTATATTAAATCTAAAACTTCAGACAGGCAGCAGAAGCATACATACATATTTCGGATGTGGTGTTAACACATATTTCCTAATTAAATTTGTTCGCCTACTAGACCGCAATTAATGCAGACACTAAAAATAAAGTGCACAGGGTTTGCTCATAGATCTGACGCAAGTTATTTATATATCTAACAGTCCATGTATAGATTTGTATTTAATTCATAAGAACTGTATCAATGACATAATATAATGAGAGATAATAGAGGATAACTATTTAGGCAGAAATAATACAGTAAGGTAATTGTAGTAGCCTCTATGTTATGATTTTGATAAAAATTGTTCAAACTTTTGTTCGTTGAGAAATTAAGGAAATTTCGGGAATCTAGATCGTCGCTTTTATGTTTCTATTCTCTGTTACAAAAATAATAAAAAAGCTCTACTTTTTTTTAATTAGCATGGATGAGAGATCGATTTAGTGTTAATTTTCTTATATAATTTAAAAGAATTTCCGTCTCTAAAAGGCAAAATACTATACAACGAATTTTCGAGGCATTAGTTTGCATCTCTCCATCGAAAATTGAATAAAAAAGGAAAAATATACATAAAGTTTTCCGTGAAAAACTGTATTTCATACTTAAAGTTTCTTTTGAAGGTAATTATTTAACATAAGTATAAGTTTTAGGATAGCATCCATGATTCAGAAAAGGCAAAGCGGATTTTGATTTGCTATTCAGTGAAAATTTCGAAAAATATGCAATATATTATATATATATATATATATTTATATATCCTCTTTCGTATTTGTTGTTAGACTCATGACATTATTAATCCTGTACAGTATCTACTTTGGGTTTTGTAGATCTATCTGTTTTCAACGAATCTCGTGTAATATGTAATTGTATAGGAAGCCAGTGGAGCCCGATAGAAATCCAAAGTAAATATGTCGATTTTGTAGTATGTTGTTTACAATTGAATACATCGCCACATACAATTTTTACATTACATTGAACAATCACACGTGACTGCCAGTGTATTCACAAAAAGATTTATTCCTAGTTTACGAGGTATTGTTATATATGGCCACACATAACATTTGAAAACAAATTGCCAGGTCGCCGATATAATTATTTGCCCGAACCCCTGCTTCCTAATTTCGTATAATATTTATGTTTTGCTGAGACAATGCTTTCATACGAATTGATTAATTCTTGTCTGTGCGAAAGTATTATTATTATTACTATTTTTTAAGTATCTATTATACTGATGTATACAAAGGGTACTAGTAAGGTTTTGCAATACAGCTTTGTTTATTTAATTGTTTTAAAGTAATTTCCCCTACACTCAATACACCTCTCCATCCTCCGATACCAATCTTTAAACGAGTTCTGCCAAGTTTCACTAAGGAGTAAAGTACACTCGTTGTCCCAAGCCCGCAAAAGTTCCTCATCACTGCAAAACCGCCTCCCTTTTATGTTAGCTTCATTGTCACATGCGGGAACAGTGCAAAGTCGCAGGGGCAAGATCTGAACTGTAGAGGGGGGGGGGCACGAGAAGTTTCAGTCCTGTCGTGGTCAAATATTCGGTGCAGGCTTTAGCGCGGTGAGGTGGAGCATTTTCGTAATAGATTAACCAGGTGTCCATTCTTAACTTTGGCCGCAGGTTCTTCATAGATCCAATGACTTCAGGCAGGCACTGTTCAGTATACCACTTGGCTGTGATTGTCTTCTGTCCGTCAAAAATGATGCGTTTCACAATTCCATTCGATTTGAAAAATATAACTATGATTTTCTTCTTTATAGATTGGGATTTTCTGATAACTACGGGTATGTCCTCATCATCAAAGACCCAAACTTCGTTTTCACTTTTGGTCGACACATCGTAATAGTACAGCCAAGTCTTGTTACCTGTCACGTTCACATACCGAGATTGTCCCTTATTAAACTTTTTTAGCATCTCCCGGTACCAAGTCATACGTCGTGTCATCTGCTCTTCAGTCAGTCGATGCGGCACCCAAAGAGAACAAAGTTTTTTGACGTGCAGATGATCATGCAGAATCGAACGAATTGCTGGTGCATTTAGGCCTGAAGTACTCTGTATGTGTTGGTAGGTCACTCGCCTGTCCTCGCCAAGAATTTCCTCACAGTAGTAACGTTTTCTTCCGTAACTGACGTTCGTGGCCTTCCCGGCCTCTTAGCATCCTCCATAGTGAAATTTCCCCATTGGAATTCTCTATACCACTTGGATATCGTTATGCTATGTGGACAAACATCACCTAGTGCAAGAGTCATTTCTTCGAAGCACTGGTCTATGTTTAAATCACGCACGCAATTATAACGCAAAACTGCCCTTATCTCATTTCGTGACCACGATGCCATCGCAAGCACTTTACACACTCTCTGCTAATGAATAACTGAGCTCATCGACATGGCGAGGCGGCTACTATGCACGTATGAATATGTTTCAACATGCAACAACAAGCAGCTTCCTACGATTCATTCCCAGTACCCTTTGTACATGGATGTGTAAAACGCGAGATCTTTCAAATGGGTATTTCAGTCCCAAACATATGTTATGGTTTTTTGTTATTAAATCGATCTTGTATAGTTTTCTTTATGCAAATTCCACATATTGTATAGAAATATTCCAAGATTTGGCGTTTCGTTACTGGTTCATAAAAATATTAATCTTTATAAATTAAAGTCTTTACTACTATAAAATATTGGAAGGAGCAATGTAAAGTGATATACTTGCACTGTACTATAATATAATAATCTAGGATTATTTGAAAGGCATTAAAGCGAAAGGAATGTGCAGTGACCATACAGTATCTGTTTACATTGTAATTAACAAGTCTTTGATAATGTATAATTGAATTTCCAAAATACTTGTAACTATATAATACATACATTCCGAGATGTTATGATTAACTATATAATTCTAAAAATATTTCGAAAAATATTTGTTAATAGTAAAAAACCTACCCATAATAATCGTTAATACGTATGTATTTGTTAATACTTTTTTTTGTGCTTTTCAATTTGAGTATATCTCTTTTAATATATTTCTTATAATCTTAGATAACTTTAAGGTTTAGCTATTCTTCCATTTTGTGAATCTGATACGATTCTGAACTAATAATAAATACATATGTATATGTAATTAATTAGGATATATTTAGCGTATAGTGAAAACAAGTTTATTGCCTACATGTTTCACGTGTGTTACTTTAAGCTGTAGTGAATTCATAACGCTAGTCATTTTGTTGAGTTTATTCTCCTAACTTCAAAATTCTAGAGTTCAGAATGAAAGTCAGATTTTTTAATTATACAGTGTATCGGGATCACAGCCCATTCGCGACAGTGTAATAAAAACCGCGATAAAATATTTCTAAATATTGTTTAACTTTTAAAATCAGACATGATGAATTACTGGGTGTAAGACTGGGACACACAATTAACATTCTAGGACATATCGAGATGACTAACAGTTAATACATACATGCATTCGGCCATCGGTAAACGGATTAGTCAGTACAGGTTAATTTGATATTCTAGTCCTCAGTCTACACCAGAATCTAATATTAAATGTAGGATGAATGTAGGCGTACTGGGTCATCTTGTTTTTGCAAGACTTTTGCCAAGCTTCTTCCCAAAGTTGACATATTGAACTCGATTTAATTACTTTTAAAACGTCTGCCGTATTAAGAATTTGTTTGTATAAAATATCATCCACACAACTGGATTCAGCAAGACAATTCACTTTCTCATTATGCGAGATTACTTCATGGCCTTTTACTCAGTAAAAATGAGTGCTTTTATTTTGTCTCGCCATATCTACTACATAATTAATGATCTTTAATATTTTGCTATTTATCCTGGAAGGTGGTTTATAGCTAGCAATTGATTGTAAGACACTAATGGAATCTGACATAATGAGTATATCTTGGAATTTTGTATCAACACCAGAGAGTAATACTTCGGGAATAGCTACTGCTTCAGCTATGTATGTATATAGATGAATCTGAACATCTAAACATTTTCTGAAACCCACTGTTTAATATATAAAATGCGCATCCATATCTATTATTAGTTTTCGACCCATCTGTAAAAATAACTAAACTTTTCTATACTGTTCTAAATAAACGAAATAATCTTGCATGAGCATGTTGTCAAGTAAATTGAGGTAAAATAACATGTCTTAGCTGTATATAGTCAAAATAATTACATTTGAGATAGATATTTTAATCGAGTTTTGCAGTGTCTCAGTATGTATCACATAATACGGGCGATCTTTTTTTTGCTAATAAAGAGTGGTCAAATCTAACGTAGCTAATATTCCAAGCTTTTTTAAGATGAAGGGTATATTCGATACTTTCATTTTTAATATGTATTTTGACGCTATAAATTATCTTCTGAAGTCCAATTGAGGCTCATCTGCTTCAATCTGTAGAGCATTGATGAGCGTGTATCTCATCATCCCTACACATATAAGACGAGCTTTGTTTTGCACAATGTCCAGCCTCCTTAGATTTTGTTTGGAAGTTGTACTGTATAGTGTACATCAATAATTCAACACTAATCTTGCAAATGCTTTATAAATATTCGTTGAACAGTAAAAGTCTGAAAGTCATCTGACTTTTGCGATTATTCGCAATATGTTCAGAGCTTTTCACATTTCTCAACTATACTGTTTTTGTGTTTCGCCCATTTCAATTTATTGTCAAAAACCAAACCCAAATACTTAATATACTGTGGCATCGAAAATATATTATTATCAATCTCTATATTGCGTGATGGTAGCGTTCTGGATCGTGAAAAGAACATAACGTTGATTTTGCTATATGAAAGCTCTAACGCATTGTTATGTCACAAACTTTTGGCTATTTTTACTGTGACTGAGAGATTTTTGTGTTACTTTACGTTCTCGTGAATCTTATATGTATATACAAATATTGTCTGCATATGGTATAATGCTAATTTTAGCAAACTCCCAGTGCAAGTCATGAGTATATATAATGAATAATATTGTGCATAAACTAGATCCTTTTGATAATCCACGGAATAATAATCTAGGACTTACCTTTTCGTTCTTTTTGATTTAACAAAAACATTTAATTTGCCTAAGAGACCCGTTGTATTCCGAGAGACTTGTAGAGATACGCCAATATTATTCATTTTTTTCTTCTAAAATATTCAAGCCAATACAATTATATGCATTTTTATTGTCTAAGAATATACAACTGTCGCTTCATTCGTGAGGACGATTTGTATATCTGTAACAAGTTCCGCATTGATTGTATCCTTAGACTTTCTAAAAGCGAAATGACGAAATGGTAAATTATTATTATTCTCCAACCACCAATCCAGCCCGTATGTATTGTATACACCTGACATACGTGCTATCCGCTAATAAGATTAAATTGAATTTGGATTTTTACCTGGTTTTAGAATTGGCATTGTTACAACTTTATTAAACGCATCAACTTTTTCATATTTCAACCACATACAATTAAAGACTACAAGTAAATTTTCTTCGTGACTATTCGTTTTTTGCCGAAGCGAAAGAAGTATATTGACCATTAAATTCGCCGCATATCATAAAGGTGGTGTCATTTGTGAAAAAAAATCAACGTATTACTCGCCGGAAATGTGTTTGACTGGTTTGATAAATAAAAAAAATGGAAAGTTGAAATTGCTTTAATTTAAACTCACAATACATGAAGTAATTATTGATTTTACATTTTTTGGACAAGAATATCATAGTTAATCATTCTTTGGACTAAAATAGCAACTCCAGCATATTCGTCTTGGCGAACTGAAACGATAATTTTTAAATCGATATTCGAATTGTGGTTTGAACTCGAAACCTGGTTCAAACCACAATTTGAATATCGATTTAAAAATTATGATGTTATCAGACCAGATATACAATAATGTGTGCTTTATATTCTGCAACAGGTGACTGGCCAAACCACTGAAGGATATTCAAATTAAAAATCTTTGAATTGAAATGCATCAAAGTGAAGAGAAAGCCAACATTGCAAGAGTACATACCTATAGAAAGTAATTACAGAATTTATTTATTTAAGCTGATTCTGATGCATCGGTTGAGTAGTGTTGTTTAATGTTAAATTCGAATTCGTCATTCAGTTGAGGAGCAATTAGCTTACTAAATTCTAAGACGTTTTAATCGTGATCTAAAGGTATTCTTTTTAACAGTATGAATGGACTTAATAAATGTAAACACTTGAATCGCGTTAATTTAATGATTCAATGATTCCCATAATATCTTGTCTACCTTTGCTTAATGTTAAAAATTTACAGAAATTATTAAAATCAGCACCGTTTACATTTTCATTTTTAAAAACGTTTTCAGTTTCTGAGGGGTCGCCATTTACTGTTACATTAGTTTTCATTTTCTTTTTGAAACAAGGTTCCAAAAATTCTTTATTAGGCACTTCCTCATCAGAATAAACGCTTGGACACTGTGATTCATCACGAACACTACTGGTTCTCGATTCATTTGTGATAAGAGCTAGCCTTTTAATCGGGACTTCTATTTCAGGAGGGGTTATCTATATTTTCCCCTTCTAAATTACTTTTAGAAGATATAACTTTTAAATATAGCTTTTTCAGTGAGTCATTTATAACTCCGTGGGGAATGTTAAGTGACTTATTAGATAATATACAGTCTGTCACAGAGAAAATGGAAATTTTTAAAATATTAATTCTCAGTGGCGCCATCTATTAAAAAAATATGCGTGAGTAAGATAGATCTTTCACCAATGTTAGTCAAAATATCATGACATTCTCATCATTAGAAGCAGAAAAATTGCACATAAAGTAATAGTGTGTATTTCGCGTGGGTCGAAAAATGATTTTTGAACAAAGAGGAAATATCAAGTACTGTTTTAAACTTGGTAAATCGTTTACTGAAATGTTTAATTTGGTCGTACGGACATAAACGACGACGAGCATCCTGATGCAAAAAAAATCTGTGGTTGCGGAATGTAACATCGAACTTGTACGCGAATTTATCAGAAAGTAAAGACAATGTTGATTTGCTTCTTTCATTCGATAGGCATTGTGCACAAAGAATTTGTACCAACTAGTCAAACAGTCAATGCTGTATATTATCTTGGTGTTATGAAGCATCGTATTCGTGGTATGCGCTCTCAATATCGTGAAACTGGTAACTGGCGTTTGTTACATGATAATGTACCATCTCATCGCTCGACGTTATCACTGATTTTCTAACTACAAATGACATTTTAGCCATCAGCCATTCACCATATTCACCGGATTTAGCCCCCTGTGATTTCTATTTATTCTCCAAACTGCATTTGCCGATGAAAGGACAGCGTTATGCTGACGTGGACGCCATTAAAAGGCGTCGACAATGATCTTGAAGGCCATCTATAAAGATGATCTTAAAAATTTATTCGACATGTTAATTGACCGTGCAAAAGTTTGTATTGAAACCGAAGGCGACTACTTTGAATAAAATGAAGAAATTTAACAAAATAGTATGCTTTTGTTTTTATTTTAAAAAATTGCCATTTTCTCTGAGATAGTCTATGTATAACCTTTCTAGCAGGTGAAACTAGACGACGTGCGGTTTAATTTAAATTTAATTAAATTTATCGTTCAATGTTATTCCTCCGTGTTTATTAACGAACTCGTTATCTATTTGTTTTGATGATAAGTATATACATATTTTATTATTTGATACTCTAGAAGCACACAATACGTTTTTGAGACCTATTAGCTTACCAACATCGATAATATTTGTATGTATAATCGTTCTTTTGAATATCATTTACCGCCTCCAGTACTACAACTTGTTTACGTTCCGCTAAATTTATTTTACTGCTTGCGTTTATTTAGGACAAAGGACTGTATATTTATATTCATTTCACAAGTATCAGTTAATTCGGTATTCACATTTATATTACTATAATTACCCTCAACACCTTCGTTCGCAGAAGATTTGGTGTTGGCGATGGATATATTGTCCATTCTAAATTAAAATAAAACTTGAATGTCGATATACGTATATCGTATAAATAACATTAACCAACATATGTTCATAACATTACACTTAGGAGCAAAGAAATGTGTAGCTAACTTCTTACATACAGTGTGTATCAGCCAAATGGAATAAATGATAATAATTAAATGGAAGGGTGTTCGAAAAAACGCTCGGACACGTCGATTGGGATTTTTAGTTGCGTATTTTCTTAAATAAAAAGCTTATATACAGGGTGTGTTATGTAAAAGTGGTCAATACCAACTTTCTTATTTTAAATACAACACCCTATCAAATATTAAATTTTTGGATTCTTTAGAAAATTCCAGACATATTTTATATACAATATCCTATACTTATCTTCGACTGTTTCGGAAATATTAAATGTTTTCAGATTAATTTGAAAAATTTTTGATAATGTAAAAAATAACAAGGAAAACATTAATGTCACTGCAGGAGATGTTCAAAGTGTTCGCCGCAAACGTCTTGACAACATCTTAATCTTAAATAAAAATTTTTCTAACGTTGCTCAATATCTCAGGTGTGACCGATCTAATCGCAACTATTATTCGTCTTCTTAAGACAGCTAAGTCGAGGGGTTTAGTTTTGTATACTATACTCTTGACATATCCCCATAAGAAGAAGTCTAATGGCGTTAGATCAGGGGATCGTGCTGGCCATTCCATCGATCCTCGCCTACCTATCCACCGATTCGGGAATATTTGGTTAAGGTACTGCCGGACATTGATTTGGTAATAGGGTGGTGCTCCATCTTGCTGGAACCACATCGTATTTGCTGGAACTTGTGGGTTTGCTAGATCAGAATATAAGTTTGTCAAAGCTGGCACGAGATTATTTTGAAGCAATGCTAAATAATTGTCGCCATTCAAATTTCCATCAATGAAAAAAGGACCTACGATATGATCTCCAACAATTCCTGCCCAAACATTAACCTTCTCAGGGTATTGCGTATGTTCTTCCCTCATCCAGTGAGGATTTTCCCTGGACCAATAGCGGCAATTTTGACGATTAGCATGACCGTGAAATGTAAAGGTACACTCATCAGAAAATAAAATACGTTCTAATTGGATCACATTGTTATCTAACATTGTCATCATTTGTTCACAAAAATACGTTCTCCTATCAAAGTCGTCTTCCATGAGCTCCTGAGTTGGTATAATTTTATAGGCATGCATTTTATTTTCTTTTAATGTGCGAGTAATCGATGAATGGCAAACATCGAACATTCTACTAGAAGTATGCGGGTTTTCTTCAAACTCAAGCACAATATCCTGTTTGGTATCATTACTTACTGCATTCGCAGCTACTTTTTTTATTTGCCTTACATGTCCAAACTCGCGAAACTGCTTTTCTATTTTACTAATTGTTCCTTGGGATATAGGCGGCAAATTTGGAAATTTCTCATGAAATAAGTGAGCAACTTCTATTTGTGTCCGTGTGTTATCTCTATAACCAATCATCTGCAGAATTATTTTGTGCATTTCTGTTAAATGAACCATTTTGCTGAAATGTATTTACGAAGTTCAAACAGTTATAACACTGACAACACTTTGCTAAGGCAAGGAATTTTAAAACGAAGTACAAGTACGATTAAAGATTTTCACTTAATAGTTCGGTAAACAAACTATTATGTGAAAATCTTATTTTAATTGTAAACAAAATTATTAATCTGAAAACATTTAATATTTCCGAAACAGTGGAAGATAGGTATAGGATATTGTACATAAAATATGTCTGGAATTTTCTAAAGAATCCAAAAATTTAATATTTGACAGGGTGTTTCATTTAAAATAAGAAAGTTGGGATTGACCACTTTTACATGACACACCCTGTATATAAACTTTTTATTTAAAAAAAATACGCAACTAAAAATCCCAATCGACGTGTCCGAGCGTTTTTTCGAACACCCTTCCATTTAATTATTATCGAATTTATTCCATTTGGCTGATACACACTGTATATAAAAACAATAGAAACTAAAAACCTCAAAAGATTTTAAAGTTGTAAGATTAATTAAAATTACAAGTAAAATAATAAAAAACTTTTTGAGTACTGCGTCTAACTACATACTTTAATATTTTTTCAAATAGCTTATATGAAACATTTATTAATACAATAGTCACCTTTTTATCGAGTATGTGTTCACACACCAGATATAATGTCTTAACTACGAGAGTCAGATTTAATTTTTCAATAAAATATATCACTTACTTGAAAATTGCAAATATTTTTATTTGAACTGAAGTAAACATATGGCGTCCTACATTACTGATTCTGTCTTCTCGGAGTCTTTGCATCAGCTGCTACAAATTGTTTACATTATTGTTTCGGTTTGCATATTCAGTAATATTTCCTATTCTCGTAAACAGTTATACAAATGAGTAGGGCGGAAATTTAGAGGTTCGCGTGAAAACCTCAAAAGCTGACTTAAATCTTTGAGATTTTTGATCGATTTTTAGCAAACGAGGCGTCCGCCCGGTTGAAAACTTCTTGACATATAAGCACTGTAATAAAATATATTTTATTAGTTTATCTCAGATCTCCTCAATGTCCATTGTCAACTTTCTTGGCTATATCATTTAGCAGTTTTGGCCGATTTTGACCACAAGGACACTCATCATCTTGAATTGATGTATAAGTATGTGAAAACTCTCCTGTTCATTTTCTTCAGTTGGGAGAGAAAGAAAGTCAATGCCAAGTTAATTCCATTTTAGCCCTTATTTCAGTTAATGTTAAGCCCTTTAAAGTAGTATATCGAACCACACTTTACAACGCAGTTCAGTATATATGTACTTACCTTCCCCACATTGAGCGTTTTAAATGATAATAGACTTAAAAATCACGTCATGTATAACAATATGTAACCTGCAATGTGTAAGCGTGTGCTCCAGAACGAAAAAAATTGCTCTCATCATTCTAAGTACGCAGTTGCAATAATTCTGGAATAGAAACATTCTTTTCTTTGCATCGTTTTCCAGTAATGTACTAATAAATAATATTTTAGTACACACGATTTTTATTAATGGTAAATTTTATTAATTTATACTCAGTATTAATATTTTTTTCCATAACTACCGACGGTCCAACGCTATAATGAATACACATCGTAAAACAGGTGTCATCTAACGACATTCTACTGTCTACCTACCTGAAATGTTAAAGAAAACCTCGTCGCTCCGAATAATAAATAGACGGTTGAAGTTGTTAAGGGTTACATCCCTTGTGACTCAGGTTTATTAAGATGTCGTGCCACGTAGATACAATGTTCGAACATAAATTTACAATCTTAATTAGTTATTATTTTGTTTATCTGTGGTTAATATAAATTTATTATCTTACGATTTTCTAATTTTCGTAAATAATAAATATAATGCATTCATATAAACTTTATTAAATACACATTTACATATGTGGAGAAAATATATTAAACAGAAACAAAGAAAATTTATTTTTAACAGAATTTTTTTAAGGCTTATTGACTTGAGATTTAGGAAACTTGCTTGTTGTAAAATTATAAACAATAAGTAATTGTTAACCTATTGATTGTTGCATAGACTGGACTTGGAAAGTGTCAGAAATTATTCTCTACTTTTCCTATTGTTATTGAAGTTTGATTAGTCTTTCAGTTACTCAGCGTCTTTGGTTGAACTTTGTCATCGTTGTAATTAGGAATCCCCATCCATCTTCAAGGAAACTTACATATTTTAAAAAACGTCTCTGCACCAACTCAATGTAAACCGCATAGACATTGTAAGTAGAATACCAATTGGATCTATATTCGAGTTTTGGCCTTTTGAGGGTATAAAATAAAGTTTTTAAACAACAAATTCTACGAAAATCTACGACTTTTGTAAGTAAAGTCATAACTTCTATTTGAACAAATAGTCATTTCGTTTATAGGTCTAATTTCGTATTAAATATAATGCCCAGATCTTTAGTTATACTGCGTCAATTTAATACTGCTCTATCTATATTGTGATTGTATTCAAATATATTGTTTCTTAGAAATTGACATTTTATTAAATACTGGTACAATGTTTTTAAGAAAGATATGTTTATTTACATACCTGCTACTAATACCATCGAGAATCTTCTGTAACAATAGACCTTCGCAGGTGATAACCGATAAAACGCATTAATAAATACTAAAAATACAAATGGGCGTTCATTGCATCCTTGTGGAACGCTTAATGTTAGATTTAAAGTCAGGTAATATTTAAGAAGATAGTTTGTTTAAGATCATTCTTGACTATCGATAGTGTAATGGGTTCTTGCTTCGCAATCCAAGCGCGTTATCATGGCCATGCACTTTGCCGAAGGTCTTCGTTGCCATCTTCGTCATGCACTGTTCATCAATTCCCATTCCTATAGTGACGGATGTAGGTTGCTATTTCTGAAAACTGTGGGTACATCCAAGGTATCTGGCTTTGAACAACACGTAACTTCAGCAAATGACATAACACATGTCTCGAAATATGTACCTAAATATATGTATTTTAATGTTTAAGTACAAATTATGATTAAAAAAGTCTTACATACGATAGACTACTTATTTTAATGTTTATCGATTTTGCAAAATTGTAATTAAATCGAAAGAGATAGCATATAAATGTTATAAGCATAAGTCGTATCAATTATAGATACACTAAATCTATAGATAACATTTACACAAATGCAAATACGACGAATAAATTATACAAATAAACGAAATGCATAAAGATAGAACGAGGAGTCACATAACGTTATTCCTTGTCACCCAAGCTATTTACAGCTGACTTAGAGACTTAGACTTTCAAAACGCTTAACTGAGAAATAAAAGACATATTAATCGGTGAAGAACGGCTGAGTTATCTCTACTTCGCAGGTGGTGTAGTTTCAATAGCAGAGGATATAAGACAACTCACTGATCTTGGTACCCAGTGAACATTAAAACTGAAGGATATAGCTACAGTAGTAACTGAAGGATATGTACACTTAGGCTAGGAAATGATGATATTTCGAGATAACTAAATTGCAGAAATACATCGGCGAATAAATCTGAGCTGGGCGGTGTATGGCTCTATTTTAGAAGTGTCGTTCCCACATACCTAAAGGGAAAGGTATTCAATCAATGTGTGCTTTCAGTGATGACGTGTGAAACAGAAACTTTAACTCTGTTTCAAATAACATCATCAGAAAAATTTCGAATAACCCAAAGGAGAATGGATAATTCAGTGATTCCAGTAACACTCAGAATGTAAAATTAAAAAGAACACAAGTTACAAAAGGGAATTAAGCAGAACATATAACCAAGATGAAGGATGGAAAGTGGACAAAGATGATGTTGGAATGAAGACTGAAAAATGGTAACTGGTATAGGAAATATAGTAAGACTACTCATGAGCTGACTAACTGGATGAAAAAAGCTGAAGATAGGAAAACATGGTATACAATTTAGACAATAAAAAATAATCACATAAATTTAATGAATACTAAGCAGGTCCGAGGAAAAACATTCAGTTTTTAGTTAAAATATTAGTGATAATTGATAAACAATGACAAGATGTTTTACTGTACAGTAATCGCCAGATGCCTAGTTTTCGATATTCAGAGTATACACCACAAGATAAATTATTATTTATATCACCCGTTGTACCAACTGGAAAAATTCTTTATAGATAATCAACTTACTTCAGTTGATCGGCCTGAACGCTTATCATTATTCACATCAGAGGATGAATTAACCTCATGGCGTTCTTTCGTAACAGTTTTCTATTTGTTTTTCATATTTCATTGACTTCTTGATCAAGGTATCTCGACTTGCACTAACTGAAATTTCATCCGATTTATCCTATCTTTTGTTTACCTATTGCTATTTTTTTTAGAAAAGTAGGCACTAGTGATATTTCAACGTACTTCCTATTACCCTAAACTCGAGCGTAATAAAATGTGGTCGGGTTGTAGCACTTGGCATTACTATTTTTTTCAGATTTAGTTATTTATTTATTTAAAGTAAAAAAAGATAAATATCAAGTTAGTACTCCAATGTATAAAAAAGTGATATTACTTTTTTCTATTAATAATGTTACTTCAACAGTGAATAGAAAATAAAGTAAATTAAAATACAACTTAATGAAAGCAATAAAATTACAAAAATTACATGTGTTGGAAATTGCTATTATTGTCAAATAACCAAAACATTTGATTAACTAATTTCTTACTTTCACCACATTCGATAAACTGCCCAGGTTACCCGTTAGGGCGGAATATCTAGAATCTTCTAAGAGAATTTCCATTGAAAAGCGTTGGGGTTTGAGGCGATACTTTACTGCAGTAATAGTCAGAGTTAAAAGAGGATTAGGAACACAGAAAGAATAAGTTTTCTAACTGAAATTGTATTAGAAAATGGTGTTCCTTAGTAAGAATTAAGGAAAAACTGTAAATACTTTCCATCGGTTCCGACAATGGAAGACAATCGCAAGACAAGATAGAGAATAATGGACATCTTAAGGTAAAAAGTGGAGTTTAAAGAAAAGAGAAATGTATCCATAGGTTATAATTTTACACAGAGATAACGAAATTCATCTTCATCATTAAGATTTTGTTAAGGCAGATAGAATTAAGTGGAAATTCACTAAACACACAATTTGCGAATTTCCTATGTAAAAGCACTACTTTACACAAAATCAAAAGGTAATCGAAGCTACAAATTACAGAAAGATTAGCAACTAGAAAATTTTAGAATTCGCCGACAGATTTCAATAATTTTATATTATTAGATTTAGACATCAACGGAAACTACTTGGTTTATATTTTAATATAAAGTATCTAGTAATTAACCCATTTCTTCAAAAAAATAAAAATAATGGAAAAATATTATATTTCAGTATTAATTTTAATTAAAAATAAATGAAATAAGATTCTAAATCTTAAAAACTAGCCGTATGACCTGCCACCATTTGTCCTACAAATAATGTTGCGCTGACGCGACGTTGGGAGCTTCCCGGTAAAAAAAGGTTTTGGTATTTATTAATTTGCTGAAAATGTAAAGGATTGTTGATTATGTAAAGAAAACTAACCAAAGTTGTCGGGATCACTCATGAAATTTGAAAAAACATTCTGTATGAAGGTGAACTTGGCATTTATTGCATATGTAAATTGTTTGACTCTTACAAATTTTGCATCTTCTCCTCGCGTTGTCTTCATTTCGGATTATAATGTGGTCAATTCTGTCTTCCCTCACTGCCCCTGGCAATTTGTTTTTGCTGGGTTGACCAAGGTTGATGTTTTTCCTTGGATGTTCTATGTTTATCTCCAGTTCAGTTTCATCTTCAGCTTTCAATAATGAAAGCACAATATGCGATCTAAATTGAATTTGACTGGTGGTGGAGCCTATTGCCAGTTGATACATTTTCAAGGCATTGATAATTAAACTATCAATTGCATTAGAGAATAATAGCCACCACCATTTCTTGCCTCTAATTCTTATTCTATAATTTGCAATGGCATTGTCATGCAAATCTACACCACCCATGCCTTGGTTGTACTGGTGGGTAACATTTAGTTGAGAGACTATGTTGTATTTTTTTTCTTTTCGGCTATATTTCCTTACATTCATCAGTGGCTCAAGGGTACCAAAGTTGACAATAACTGTTACAACGGAGTTGTCATGCCATCTGACAGCGAATACTTTATTGTTGCCATCAAATCTATAATCGAAGTTTTCTTTTGGTTCTTTCACCAAAGCTTTTGCTGTTTGAAGTTGACAGGAAGCCTATCGATTCTCCCTCACTGTACCACCTGCAAAAATTTCATTTCTGACTATAAGGTGAGAAGCTAATGGCTGGTGAAGAAATTATCAAAAATATTATGTGATTTTCAGGATCATGAACAACTTTTAACAAATTTGTCACAACCCTTTCACCTAAACCCAGGTTTTCATCAGTTTTGTGTAAGGGTCAAACTGATAGAAATATCTTCCAGCAATACACCACAGTTTAAAACTAAATCTTACTGTTTTGCCTCTTGTGAACATCTTTGCTGAGTGACGTCTAAAATATGGCACCATCTCTTCATCAATGGATATCTTATGAGAAAATACACCAAATTGCATGTACCGTTCATTTAGTTCGTTGAAAAAAGCTCTTAGCTTTGGAAAATTTATCAGATTTGTCTAACGTATCATTATTGGAAAGATGCGAACTTAACTTAACTTAACTTAACTTAAGCTAATAACTCCCAGCGTTGCGCCAACGCAACAGATATGTAAACTATTCATTACTGGAACATAGGTCTAATATGTTACAAAAAATATATATCCATGCGTATCCCACATATATAGCATTCACTAATATGCACATAAAATTGTAAATAAATAGGTTTTAACATTTGAAATAACTTACTGAAAAACATTGAAACAATCGTGTTTTCAATAATTAAATTTTTTCACGAAGTATTAATCTAATTGTGAAATTCAAACATATAGGATAGAGAGACTATGAATGCCTTTTAACATATACATTATGAGTTTTATATAAAAATATCATTTTAATTGCATTTTGTGAAGTACGTCACACTGGGAAAAAATGGGTTTAATTAGCACAAGTCTCAGTTATGATGAATAATAAATTTCGAATACATATTATTGTATTTTCCTGGAAAGGTAAATATATGTTTCTGAAATTCACAGACTCTTAGCTTATAATATACATATATTTATTTATTTTATTCCCTTGCCGAAGTCATAATGTTTAACTGCACCCGCTAAATTAGAGGACGGTGAAAGGATGGGTAAATACATTTATACAAGTAAAATTTATTCAGAATTGTTAGAACCCTCGAACAGTGTGTTGGTGATAATATACCTACCGCTTTAGGTTTAGTATATTAGTATAGATTAATGTGCTAATTTTATACTTCATATTTTTGTAACGAATCTATGCGCCATCAGCAAGACATCAGATATTACGAACAATGACAAGATTAGAAAATAAATTTTATAGAAACTAGTTTGCGTTCTTAAATTGAAATTGATAGGAAAGTAAAAGTTTTACGATTCGATTATTTGCTTCTGAATTAAAATGAAAAGGAAAAGCGTCTGCAGTGGGTCAAAGTGCATCAACATTCTACTGAACGGGAAAAGGTCTTCATATAAAATTGTATGACAAACATTTTAAAAACGTTTTAATATATTACATGTTAATTGCTGCTATTAATTTCTCAATCACAAATGATATTCACGGACGAGTTATGGGTTAGGATGTTAAACATCCCCCGTTATTACGGTATAATTATGCATTACTGGGGCTAGAACAGGACCTCTGTACTTTGTCGAAACAATGAACCAGTACCAATACAATAATGTAATAGAAACTGTTCTGATGCCTTTTATTACTTAACTAAATGCAGAGAAAAAATCCTTCCATGTTTATGCATGATTAGGCTCCGTGCCACACTGCGACATCTGTTCAGAATGTTTTTCGTAATTTCGGTATAGAAGTATTGCATTTTCCTGGAAATTCATCGGGCCTCAATCCAATCTTAAATCTATTATTTACTGGTCCCCAAATTCCAATTTAAGTTTTTAAAAGAAAACATCGAAAAACCTGGAAAGAATAGAGAAAGTTGAAAGTTTAGATTTGGTATGTTTGGATTTTATTTCATTAAAACTTTCACTAAAACATTTTAGTGTATATGGAGATTTGCATCTTAGTTAGCCGGAATATATTTAAAAGCTCTCTTTTGTGTACTTAAACTGAAGTTATTATTTTTAAACCATGTCTAGCATATTTATCTATTACGTACATCAAATTATCCCTTAAGAACAAATAAATCTGCAGAAAATTTAGTAAATAACCAATAACAATCAGCGATTACTTGGAACTCTACATAAACTAACTTTGAAGTTTTATATTACATAACATTGTGTCAATATAAACTCTGTATGCAGCTCCGTATCTATTAAATAAGACACACGTATTACATGTGCGTACATACTTTTCTTTCTAATAGCCATCAATTTTGACTTAATCTTGCTAACTACTTCCAGCTGAGTTTCAGAAATATACTTCAATAGAACATGCCTTGAATAAAAGAAAATTTGTTATTGTTAGAAGAAAATCCACCCTAGCTCTTGATTATCACCCTCATTTATGTATGTATACACGAACCGACTGCCTTCGTTGTGCACTGTCAAGGTACGGGTTTCCATTACCACAATTCAAGCATTTGTCAAGTGCTTTTCATCACCACGTCTTGTATATTAGTACTACCATTATCTTACACCGCAAGTATATAAAGCCCCATTTGTTTTTGAAAATATACAACTCATGTAGGTAAATCTTCTTGTAGGTAATTAATTCACAGAAGCATATTTTCTTGTAGGGATTGCGTATTAATTCTTGCTAATTAAGAAAAGTATATGAATAAATTGCAGAAATTCATTCATTTCAAGTTATTCACAAAACAAAAAACGTATTAGATACGACGAATATATAAGTTAATTCCAATGTGTTTGATTAAAGATGGTTTTAAATTATTTATATTAACATTGTTCCGATTATATTTAAAATGTGATAACGCAATTTTAAACCGTTTTTATGTATACATCGATTTAAAAAAAATTAAAATTATCATCTAAAATTGTCCTTCATATTTTTAGATTTATTGTTTTTCTAATTATTATTTTAATGTTAGTATTGGGTATGATAATGCTTCACTTGTTTCTGAGAATATTGATCATCGCTTTCTTTCTCTCTCAATTACACGTGCATCCATCAAACCAATTATGTTTCCCTCTTCTTCTGGTATTCGCTATGATTTTAATAAGACAAACTTCAATTTTTAATAATTTTTAATATTTTTAACACCGACTGGAATAGCTTGGAAGGATTTTCGAATGTCAATGAAGCTGATATATTTTATAACATCCTTTATTCAATTTTTGATCAACAAAAGCTAATCTTCGACCTTGGTTCACAAAGGGAGTCCAACATAATTTATGAAATAAAAAAATTTTATAGGAGAAATCGGCTTCTAACTAAATATTTTTTATTACGGGAAATTTAAGCACTTAAAAAACATTCGTGAAATTACAAACTGCTAAAACTTATTGTGATTACATGTGCAGAACGCAGTGCAGTATAAAACAAAGTCCGTTTGCTTTATGGAAATTTTCGTATGTTAGACAGGAACATCCGGAAAAAATTTTGTTCGAAGAGGTGTTCAATACTCCAAAAGATATGGTAAATGGGTATGCTTGACTCTTCTCTAATGTATTCATAACTGCTCACAATTTTTGTTTGTCTAATTAAATCTGATCTAACCTTGATTGACTTGTGAACGAAAATGATCTTCTAGCTATTACATACGTTGTTAACTAAATCTGTAGCTAGAGATAATCCTATTCCTATTTTCTAGTACTAGTATTTGTCCAATTTCTAAAAATGGTGAGGTAGTTGTATTACCTAATTATTGGCCAATTTCTATTTTATATAATTTTGCTAAAGTCTTCGAAGTGTTTATATATTCTGCTATTTATAAGAATGTATATTCGTTCTTATCATCTTAACAACACAGCTTTATAGTAAGTAACTACATATATTGCTACTAATCTTGCTTGCGAAAAATAAGCAAGTGTAGAGAAATTTTAAACAGATGGGTTCAGATAGTATGGATATTTTTGTGCATTCGATACTCACTAGCAGAAAAAATTTTAAATTATCTCAATTCTAGTAATGACTGCGACATTTAGGACACTACAGGGCTCTTATTTGGATCCATTTCCGTGCGCTCTTTACGTTAAAAGACTAAGTTTGCTCTTTAATTTGCACTGTATTAGCTCATGTCTATAATGTAAAGCTCTATTTTGCAATTAATAATGTCGATTGTAGCTTAAATCGTAATTTGGACTAATTGTTTTCAAATTAAATAGTAATATGTTTAAATGCTGCTCTATTCATATTGTCTTTCTCTTTTTCTTATATCTATGCAATACAAAATTGATAACCTATCCGCTGAAGAGGCTGTTATTGATGGTATTTTCTCGTTTCGTGCATTCTTGTTTCGTGCACTATTAAAATTTACCTGATATTTTCTTCTTTCGTACACCGAAGTAATAATCACTTTTATGGTTTCTTGCTTCGTACACTTTGTCCAATCGATTTATAATAACGGTGCGGTCCGAAATATTTAATCCTACTTAATTACAGTCGAGATGAGTTCCAGGTATTGTCAACTTGAGTCCCGTCCTCTAATGTAATGATAGTGGATAATTTCTAGAAATATTAGGGATAATATTTCTAGAAATGGTACCCCTACCGCGGTCACAAAGGGGTTCTAACCAATAGAATAATATAAATATGGTATTGCAGATGGGTAGAATTGGTGGATATATAAACGTAAAGATTACGAATTGTTAGTGTTAGTATAGTTTAATCCTTCGAAAGAAAATATTTGTGAAAATGGATTTGCAAATAGTTGAAACCAAAAGGGGAAAACCTTCGATTCTGTATTCAGGATACAGATTTACTATGAAGCGTATTTTTAAAAATACGAATAAATTGTGGTCGTGTGCTAATAGAACCTGTCCTGGAACAATAACAACTTGTAAAGACTATAAGTTTCTGGAAGAAAAATCTTCTCATACATGTGTTCCAGACATAGCAAAAAATGAAGTTCACCTGTGTTTACATAAAGCCAAGAAGCGTGCCAGAGGAGAACTAGTTCCGATACCACAAATCTACAGACAAGAAATGATGTCCGCAAGAGATGCCGGACTGGACTTCGTTATGGAAATTCCCGACTTTTCATCTGTTATAGACCGATTCTACAGAGAAAGACATAGAGCGTTGGGAATCAGCAGTCTGCCGAAAAAACGAGAAGATATTGTCATCCCAGTGTCGATGCAACCATTTCTCCTTGTAGATGATGCCGAAGGATGCGAAGACAGAATTATAATTTTTGCAAGCAATGGAGGACACCTGCTTACGCAAAGTAGCGAGTTGTTTATGGATGGAACTTTTAAAAGCTGTTGCTCGCTTTTTGATCAACTTTACACCATCCACATGGACTTGGCCAGTGATACAAACACAACATGTTTTGTCCCAGTCATTTACGCCCTATTACCAAATCGGAAAGAATCTACTTATAAGAGACTTTTCAATTTACTACGAGAAAAGATACCAACTCTTAACCCCATGAAAATTCACATTGATTTCGAGCAAGCTGCGTTAAATGCCCTACAACATGTTTTTCCCGGAGTTATTATAAAAGGATGCAACTTTCATTTCAACCAAGCGATTTGGAGAAAAGTTCAACAATTGGAGTTAGTAACACATTACAAGGAACGAAATGATGTACGGGATCACATTCGTATGTGTGCAGCATTGGCACATTTACCAGAAGAAGATGTAAGTGATGCGTGGTTACAAATAATGGAAAATGCACCAAACATGGAGGCTCTTACCAAGTTCAATGATTATTTTGTGGAGCAGTGGCTGGAAGGTACTTCGATATGGGCGTGTTACAATGAAAGGCACCGCACTACAAATTCAGTCGAAGGGTGGCATAACCGTTTAAATAAACGTGTTGGCAAGGCACATCCTAATGTTTATGAACTTATGACTGTGCTGTTAGAAGAAATAAATTATTACGATATCGTACAACGAAGATGTGAGCTTTACCTTTCTACACCAAAACGATACAAAAAGTATAGTGACTTAGATAACCTTCTTAATAAAACTGTTAGTGATTATTTAGAAGGCAAAATAACAATTCTGGATGCATTAAAACGTCTAATTTATATTGTAAAATTTGACTAAGTATTGTTTTAATCGGGAAACGTGTGTAAGTCTCTATAAAACTGCTCTTTATAACTTATTTTAATATAGTTATTATTTCCCTAATATTTTTGGACAATATATGTATATATGTAATATTTTGTAATGTAAATAAATCACTTTATGAAAGAAATTCTTAATTTGCTATACTTACCTGCTTTGTCGTCATATGGCCAGTGTACGAAACGAGAATATGATTAAGTCAAATTCTACAGCTTATCGGGTTAGTGTACGAAACGAGAAGGTTTTATGACAGTGTACGAAACGCGATGTACGAAACGCGCATAAATCTTATTGATCTAGGAATTCAATTTGATACAGTGTTTACTCTTACCAACCATATTGAATCACTAGCCGCTTCTGTTTGCAGGTCTTTGGGTTTTATTATCAGAATTTTTCCCTACCTTACGGGCATTGGTATTTTAAATTGCATTTGTAATTAGCAAACTGGAATATCCATGTCTCACTTGGTATTCTATACATATTGAATACAGTTTGCCTCTTGGGTGAATTAAATGAAACTTTTCTTATTTAAAATGTATGTGGTTCATTCTCCTACTGTCTTAAATCACGTTGAGTTACTCCGAAGATGTAATTTTGTTGCCCTCGGATCTTGTAGAATTGGTCAATGTCCTATATGTGTAGGTAAAGTATTTCATGAGATTTGATAGCGAATTTTTATTATCTAAATTAAAATTTCAATGCATATTGCGTGAAACGATCAAAATAGACACGAGGTGAGATAGCTACAACAGAACTGATGGACAAAGGTTAATATATACATGAAAAGCACTCGTCACGAATACATAGCTTATAAAAACAAATAATACGAATCGCGGCCAAAATACGCAACGACTGAATTCGCTACACGCTTACCTTGCCACCGTTCTCGTGATTCCAGAAATATATCGCAGTTCAAGAAATTAGATCAAATACCACCACTACAAGAAGCTTCTCTCAGTTCGAATCAAGAAATGATAAGAAATATGCTCTGGAGATGACTGCAGTAAGTCTGCCCAAACGCTCGAAGAGATATCTTATATTTTGTTCTTCAAATAGGATTATGTAATATGTTGGAGCAAATACACTAGCTGTAATATATAGTTTTTTAAACGTAATGGAGTTACAAAGTAAGTATACACTATAGCCAAAATGCGCACTATGACAGTGTGCGTTTTGGCTTTCAGCAGTACCGTTTGTGTGCGGAATTTGTTTTCGAACAGGTATTTTGCGTAGTTGTCCAGGTGCGACACTGTTTAATTATTTGCTGATGATTGTCGAAATACGTATACAGAATGCGAAACTTAATGTGAAAAGGGGTTATATATATATATATATAAAATTAATCAACCACAGGCTTTAGTAAAATTACCATGTATATAACTGAGATTCAATTATTTTGTCCAGATTTTCTTAAAGTATAAATAGATTATAAATAAATGATTTAAAATAATGAAATTCATAAGAAAAATCTATTCTCGGCAAAGAAAAGGAAAATCTGAATGCGCATTAACATTGTAATTTTGCTACATAATACTTAAAACATAAATTTAATATACTTTTAGATATAAATTAAGAAGCAAACAATAATGTTTCAGAAACTGTTCCACTAATATGTATATTCATAAACTAAATGCAAGTACATAATTACTTTTCGCAAGAGCTCTTTAAGAAACTGATTTTCAGCCTGTAAATTATCGTATGTTCGAACTCTATATTTGTTTAACTTTTCTTTTGGTATCTTTGCCGACGATCGAAGTTTTCCAAAGTTTCAGAGGACCGAGATGTGTGTAACTTAATAAGACTTTTCATCCGGGATAAATAAATTCTAGATCTACTGGTCTTTTAAGTTTTTTTCATGGACCTCTGCTCAAAATTTCGAGAGGTATTTTCAATGCAATCAAGGGTTAAGTGTGCGGAAATTTTCCAGGTATAAGTTTTTATGTATACGATTTGTTGATGACGCAATGGTTATTTTATATTTCTTGTTAATACATATTACTTTTTACATTACCTTCAGAATTCTTTTTGAGGTATATTCAATTTTATATTAAACTTGTGGCAGCGAAATTTTTTATGTGTATAATTTTCTATCTCGTCATCTGTATCATTTGTTTGTTTTTGTATTGGTTTATGCCTTTTTATTATTGGAGAAAATGTAAGTGCATTTTATTAGAAAAACTATATAATTTTGGTAATCTATGAAATTTCTTTTTATGCAAGATATTATATGATTGAATATAAAATATAAGAAGTATCTGTTTTCTATAATAGTTTTCTGGTTTTAGTCTATACGCTAGTGTTTTTAATGTGGGCCGCCATATATTAGATGTCGCCTACATAATTAATCATCTATTTATGGTATTTATGTTTTGATACTATTTTTTGTTAATTTTAATTAAAGCTGATTTACTCTGTTTTGTAAAAGACGAAATAAATTTTTTTGTTTGTCTACATTCTGAGTATATAATATGCTGTATTTCATTGTATAATAAAATAGGCTATAAATTGATATTAACTGAGTAATAATATTTATTAATTGCCCAACAGAAATCCAAAAATGAGCAACATGCAAACACTATACAATAGTTAAATAATACAAATTCAAGAATATAGAACAGTCTGTCGCAGAGAAAACGGGATCTTTTTAAAATAATTCTTAGTGGCGCCATCTATTAATAAAATATGCGTCAGTAAAGTAGATCTTTCATCAATATTATGTCAAAATATCGTGACATTTGCATCATTAAAAGCAGAGAAATTACGCATAAAGTAACAGTGTGTATTAGGCTTTGGTCGAAAAATGAATTTTAAACAAAGAGGAAATATCAAATTCTGTTTTAAACTCGGTAAATAGTTTACTGAAACGTTTAGTTTGATGAAATAAGTGTATGATGATCCGCGTTTATCACGTACGAGTTTGTATAAGTAGTATAAACGATTTAAAGACGGTCGTACGGACATAAATAACGATGTCCTGATGCAAAAAAATCTGTGGCTACGGAAAATAACGTCGAACTTGTGCGTAAATTTATCAGAAATCGTCATCGGCATATGTGGCAGTGGGATTAACTATTTACAAAGATTCAATTTATCACATTTTGATACAGCATTTGAAACTGAGAAAGATTTGTGCAAAGTTTGTACCACACAATCTAACTGAATTCAACATTGTACAGACTTGATTAAAAACTCAAAGAAGGATGAAAACTTCAGATATTTAATGGTAACTGGCGATGGGAAGTGGTGTTTTCAATATGATCTAGAGACCAAGCGTCACAGCTCGGAATGGAAGTATTCAAGCAAAGAAAGACCCGAAAAAAATCCGTTTACAGAAGTCAAAAGTGAAGACAATGTTGATTTGTTTTTATGATTCGAAAGGCATAGTGCACAAAGAGTTTATACCAACTAGTCAAAGAGTTAATGCTATACATTATGTTGTTTTATGGTGTTATGAAACGTCCTTTGATGCGTATTCGTCGTGTATGCCCTCAATATCGTGAAAATGATAGCTGGCGTTTATTACATGATAATGCACCATCTCATCGCTCGACGATTATCATTGATTTTCTAACTACAAATAGCATGTTAATCATCAATCATTCACAGTGTTCACCAGATTTGGCCCCCTGTGTTTTATATCTATTTTCCAAACTATATTTGCCGATGAAAGGACTGCGTTATGCCGACATCGAAGCCATTAAAAAGGCGTCGATAGCGATCTTGAAGGACACTTCTAAAGATGAACTTCAAAATTCATTCGACTTGTTAAATGACAGTGCAAAACGTGATATTGAAGCGGGAGGCGACTTCTTTGAATAAAATAATTTTAATTTTACCAAAATAATAAGTTTTTGTTTTTATTGTAAAAAAGTTCGGTTTTCTCGGCGACAGACTGTGTATATACCTATACGAACAGTATATATACTCCGCGCAACATGAATAGGACCACCCGACTTGTTGCAAGCTTTCGGTGGTTTGAAAAACAATTCATTTACTAAAAATACAATGCAAGTTTGTAATGGTATGATATGGCAAATAATACGCATTATTGCGCAATAGTGCCTAACGTTATGCATTGGGTGACGTAAGTACCACATACATATAAAATGCACCGCGCCGGTTGGATACGACCAGTATTTAATAGTAAGCTACCGGATGAGTGTCGAGTTACAACGTGTATCCGGATAAACAAACATCTGTAATTAAGGGTATTGTGCAACGATGGGACGACAGAAGTGCTTAAGTATGGAAGAAATTGGAAAAATTAAAGCGTTCCATCAAGAAGGGTATTCCTCAAGGGCTACTGCAAAGAAAATAAGTCGATCACACCAGGTTGTGAACAATTTTATTAGGGATCCCGAAAATTATGGAAAACGTTTTAAAGGGCGAACAACATCCGTTACAACTAAGAGAGAACGTCGAGCCATATTACGCGAAGCATCGAATTCGGCATTAACGGCAAGACAAATCGCGAATAACGTTGGAACGAATGCATCGGTAAGAACTGTACAGAAGTTACTGAAGACCTGTCCGCATTTAAAACGTTTGAAAATTAAACGACGGCCTCCTTTAAGGGAATTTCAGCGCACTGCACGTCTTCAGTTTGCTCAAGCAAAAATGGGGTGGACAAGAGAATGGCAAACTGTTATTTTCAGTGACGAGAAGAAGTTTAATTTAGATGGCCCGGATGGGTTTTCTTATTATTTCCACGATTTACGTAAAGATGAAGTGATTCAGTCACGAAGGCGAGCCGATGTTGGTTCAGTCATGGTATGGGGAGATGTTTCCTATAACGGACCTGTTGATTTAGTAATAGTGAAGGGCAGACAGAATTCGGAAAAGTACGTCCAGCTGCTGCAACAGGTGAAAGACAAATTTTCCAACGTTATGGCAGGTGGGCCATTTATTTTCCAACAGGATAATGCCAGTATTCACACCGCGCGCATTGTTCGACGCTGGTTTCAAGAACAAGGCATGGAGGTTCTCGATTGGCCATCGCTCTCCCCCGACCTGAACATCATGGAAAATGTTTGGGGATGGTTGTCGCGTAAATTGTACTCCAATGCTACCCAATTCAGTTGCGCTGACGAACTAGAGCAGGCGCTGAAACGAAGTTGGGCGGAACTTCCCGTTGGCTACTTGAGAACCCTGTATAATTCCATTCCATCCCGACTATTTGAGGTTATAAGAAATAATGGCAAAAGTACTCATTATTGAAGAATAAAGTATTTGGTTATTGCAAACGAATCTTTTATTTTGTAGATTGGTCGTATTCAAGTGGCGTTTAATTACTCTACTTATTGTCATTAGTAACGTACATTTGCACTGACTTACAAAAATTATATTTGGTACCTACATACATCTTTTTATCAACCCTCTTATTTTCGAAAATAACAATTCCAGCGCGCTACCATGTTTATACCAACTACAAATGTCATATATGCAGTTGGTCCTATTCATGTTGCGCGGAGTGTAGTACAATAGCTATGTATGTGTGTTAATGAACACAAAATAAATAATAAAAAATCAAATAAATTCATCTGGAAACAATTTTAAATTCTTAGCTGAATGTATTAAAGGTGCTCTTGAATATAAAATGGTTCTAGCTGTAGCTGTAGTAATTGTGGGGAAGTAAGTTTTGTGTCATACAAAATATATGTATAAGTACATATTGTTATGCTTCGCATATATAATATTCCTTTTTATAATGTTTCTTAATTATTATATGTAACTTAAAACGTGAAAATTATATCCAAAAGCTAGCATTTGTGAGTTACGAGTATTCGAACGAGAAATGCCTTTTACTTGGTTATGTACTTTGTCTGTTAAAAACCAAAACATCCGTTCGTCCAAGAATGACCGAATTTTTACATCTATGCTAATTTCTGGAATATTCTCTATAATATTCTACTTACATTTAATAATATTTCTATTTCATCTAATTTCAAATTGGTTAGAAAATCAATCCCTTTTTTTGTCACAAAATACGTATTTACTGTTCTGCCAAATTATCTACCTGTATGGTAATTGTAGTATATGTATTGCGCCTCTTAATTAATTCTTTACGTGCTTCCTCTGTATCGTGGTTGGTCCACTTCAAATTGGCCAGTGCACTTTCCTTCGTTTTACTGATTCCTTTAAATGACGCCCTCTTCTTCTTTAACAATACTTGCTTCTAGCACACCTCAAGTGCTGAACCCATGCACGTTCGTAAATGATTATTTCACGTTAACTCCACACATGTAGTATTCAGTGCACGTATATCACCGTCGCGAGCACATCCTATCACTGACACTGACACAAGATTGGATAATACATACTTTAGATTCAACGGCCAAATCTATATCGATGGGATTCCCATTATCACCCGTATTAGCTAACATCTTCCTGACTCACTAAGAGGAAAGGGCAATTACGGCTTCGGTGCTGAAATCCAAATTGGCCACACGGACGAGACGAGTTGGATCTGAATAACTACCACGATAACATAAAATTTACGATGGAAATAGAAAACGGGAACAAACTACCTTTCTTCGATGTTCTTCTGATTAAGAAACCCAACGAAAAAAAAGCTGAGACGGTTTACAGAAAAGAAATACACACCAACATATATCTGAATGGAATGTCACACCATCACCTTTCCCAACTTCTGGGCGTAGCGAAAATCCTAGTTTCGCGTTCAGTGCGAATAGCAGACCATACCCACATCTCACAAGAAAAACAAGATCTTACAGGCAGCGATAAGCGGATGATATAAAAAGGGAAAGCTCCCGAGCAAGGATATACATAGAGGCAATAGAGACTGAAAAACGAGGAAACACCTTGAATACTAGGAACGACGATTTAGCATTTCTTCCACCTGGAGACCTATCATAAAACAATCCTGTCCATTAACATTAATCCATTGTTAATGATACTGCATTATAATCCCATTAAACTTGGCCCGAATGTTCCAGAATTCATTAAAAACTCATTAAAATCCCTTTATTGAAACTAAAATGAAGAGCCACAGTATAAAGCATCGGGAGGAGCAGTCACAGCCAGTTTCAGGTTGACGCACTACGAAACAACTTCTGAAGAAGATGATTGAGATGTCATCGAAATGTGGAGACGCCGATTCTTTGGAGAACCTCCACGGAGAACCGGAGAATCTAATATTACACATATCTATATATATATATATATATATATATATATATATATATATATATATATATATATTATGATGATTTGGAATTATAGACATGTTATACATATATCAAAATATTGAAATACAAGAACAACTTAAACTATGTGCAACTTATTTAACGAAATTTATTTTTAAGATACAAAATGACATGGCTTGTTTAAGTTTTGTGAGCTATGTAAACTATATAAGTAATTAATAAATGAAATTGGTTAATAAAATGAGAACAAATATTTACTTTTAATTAACTTGAAATACCATTAAACTTCTTACTAACTACATTGAACTAAGTCTATATATTTATAAAATTATATGATTAAATCTAATTTTATATTATACTTTTTTCTTTGTGTTTCAATTATATTGGGTCTGGGAAAAAGTTCGTGGCGTTTTTTCAGTAAAATTCAACTGGTCCCCGCATGGCGCGTGGACGAATTCATTTAAACCGAATATGCTCCATTATTATCGACAATGTTTCGCCATTTTTTTGGTAGATCCATGATCCCATCGGTGAAAAACTTCTGTGGTTTCTGGTCGAAAAACTGAATCAAGTAGTTTTCACAGGCTTCTTTTGAAACCAACTTAATTCCATTGAGAGAGTTCTGCAGAGATCGAAACAGATGATAGTCAGAGGGTGCTATATCCGGACTGTAAGGTGGGTGCATCAAAACTTCCCAACCAAACTCTCTCAATTTTTGACGGGTCATCAAAGAAGTGTGTGGTCGGGCGTTGTCATGATGGAAGACAACACCTTTCCTATTAATCAATTCGGGCCGTTTTCTTTCAATCGCCTGGCGTAATCTCTCTAGTTGTGCACAGTAGAGTTGAGAATCAATCGTCTGACCAGTTGGAAGTAGCTCGTAGTGGACGATTCCCCTCCAGTCCCACCATACACACAGCATCACTTTTTTTGGCGTCAATGTTGGCTTAGCGAACGCTTGTGACGGCTCACCATCCTTTATCCACGATCTTTTACGCTTCCGATTATCGTACGTAATCCATTTTTCATCTCCGGTTATTAAACGTTTCAGAAACGGCTCGATTTCATTCCGTTTCAGCAGCGCATCGCAGATGTTAATTCGGTCCATCATGTTTTTCACGCTCAACTCATGAGGAACCCATACGTCAAGCTTTTTTTTGTAACCAGCTTTGTGTAAATGGTTCAAAACAGTTTTGTGGTCAATGCCTAGCTCCATGCCAATATCGACATTGCTGATATGCTTATCTTGTTGGACTTTTTCAAGAATTTCATCAGATTTTTCAGTGATTGGACGACCGGAGCGTGACTCATCTTTCACATTGAAATTTCCAGAACGAAAGCGAGCGAACCATTTCCGCGCAACAGATTTCGATAAAGTACCTTCACCGTACACAGCACAAATTTTATCACAAGCCTGGGCAGCGTTCTTCCCCTTATCATAATAATATTGCAGAATATAGCGAAATTTCTCATTATTCTTCTCCATTTTCAAGTGCGAATAACTTTCCAACCACTGCACCGATTACAATGTTTCTACGCTCAAACTAACGTTCGGAAGGTCATCTAAAAAACGAGCCATCGGTGGTGTCGCTGTGACTTGTTGTTCTTTAGTTATCGGCAACCAATGCCATCTATCGGGAAAAACGCCACGAACTTTTTCCCAGACCCAATATATATTCATATATTTTACATGTATGTACACGAAGATCCGTAAGTTTCAAGAAGAAACATTAGACAGAACTGTTAAAGAACCTTAATAGTACCACCCAAACACACTTTTGTTAATTTTATTTATCACGTACATAAATTTAATTTTACATTTAAACTCGTATTAATCATTTTAACATTATATTTACAATATTTCATACCATTGCTATACAATAATAATCAACAGAAACATTTGATATAAATTATGTAATAAATTTGATGTTTTTAGAAAAAATTTTCTTTGAATAGTTTTAAATTTGAGTTTTCATTTTATCCTCTTCCAGTAAGCTGATTACATCGGTTCAATTAGATAAAAATAGATTACTAAACCATACTCAATTATGTTTGTAAATCCAATGCGATGTAGGTGGTAAAATATTTCGGTGTCAAATTTAATAGCATGTACCATAATATATGTATACTACGGTTTCAGTATGGTATCAGTTGTATATAGTTTAGTGTCAAAAATACTAAATTATGTGATAACTGAAACGTAGAAAAATATAAATTTTACACAATTCACATTTTAAATTTTAACACCCAGAAAATAGTAAAAGTGACACAACAATCGTATTAAAAAAATGAAACTCTTGTATGTGGTCATATATAGACACACAGCGGTCCCATAGTGCATGTGTTTACATCTGCTGAAATCGCATATAAACTAGTTATAAATATATTTGGACACTGTTTATATCTCTGAAATGTATTATTTTTAGTTTTTAATCACTTTTATACTAGTCGTTTACAACGATGTTACTCAAGACAATGATACAAATCATAATTCATTTTTCTTTCTCTGACTTCATTTTTTCTTCTGACCTCGATAAATTATATTTCTAGAAAAAAACAAATGATCTCTTTTTGTGCATCTCTAATTATCATTTTAATATAGTCTTATTTATATATAAATTTAATTATTATGTTTATCAATAAATTCCATTTAATTTACAGAATACTATGATATAGTATTTTATTTTAATTAACTTCGTTATAACAGTTTCATCAGACATTTGTTATTCCCATATCCACTTCAATAATTTGTGCTTTATACCTTTTTTTTAACTATTTGTTTATATTAACATACTAAAGGGTATTTCAAATTGTGCAGTTTTCTTTAAGAATAAATAAAATATAGATAGCGCACTGAATTTGTCTGGGTATGTGCAAAAATCAAAGAGAAGTTGGATGCAGTTTATAAGGATCATGCGCCTTTGATGACTCAGATACTGATTTAATGAATTTAAACGTGGCCGAACATCCGTCTTTGATGGGGAGCGGCCAAGTTCTCTCGTTGAGGTGACTACGAGCGATATGATCGATAAAGTTTATGATATGGTGCTAGTAGACCGCCTGGTGAAGATTAGAAAGATTGCTGATATGGTAAACATCATAAGCTATCGGCGAGGTGGGTGTCGTGTTTGCTGATAACTGATCAACGGAATCGCGTGATAACTTCAAAGCAATATCTGGACATGTTTAAGTGCGATACAAGTGACTTTTTGCAACGTTATGTGACTGTAGGTGAAAATGGATACATCACTACACGCAGAAAGGTCAGGGGTTTTCCCTGGCGAACGTGCGCCAAAGAAGGCGAAGATGTTTCCATTAGCCGGAGAAACTATGGCGACGATATTTTGGAATTCGCAAGGCTTAATTTGAACTGATTATTTAGAGAAGGGAAGGACAATCACGAAATAGTACTATACTGATTTATTGGACCAATTCGACGCTTAACTAAAGAGAAAAATGAGCGAAAGAAAAAATAATTATGTATCATCTTGGTAATGCCCGGGGCTACTCATCAGCAATTGCAACAACGAAACTAGACGATTTACGGTACGAATTGGTGTCTCGTCCACCATATTCGCCAGATTTGGCGCCTTGTGACTTTTTCTCTCTCTAAACTTGAAACAATGGCATGGTGGAAAGCTGTTCACGTTAAATGAAGATGTCATTGTCGAAACAGAGGCCTATTTTGCAGAGTTCGACAAATTAATTGTGTATAGGGCAACAAGGAAGTTATGTCGAGAAATAAATAAAATGTAAATACAAAATAATTGCATTGTATTCCTTAATACAGATATTTATCATACCATTCCCATAATCAGAACATAAAAAGCGAAATATCATTCATTTAATATGACACAACATGTACAGTAACTGTGTTATTGAAGTTTTGCCCGGTATCATTTACCTGGAATATGAAATCTATGTAGTCGTTCAATAAGATATACATATTTCGAATAATCGAGTGCTTTATTCAGCGTGCACCATATATTTTGTATTTAGAAATGTACAAATAAACTAAACAAATATAATGTGAGGTAAAGTTGGTGCGAAATTCAACAATCACGTACTTTCATGCAAATGATCACTGTATCCCGTTAAACATTAATCGTTTAATAATTAATGCCACAACGATCCTCCACTTTAAATATTGATATAATGTGTATATGTTATATGTTGATATAAACAAATTTTAAATATAATAGAGCAAAATATTCATGACAGAAACATTACGGTACTTCATCATGAACCATACCAAAATATAATTCACAGTAGTACCTTGTTTTAATGAGAACTTTAATATTTTCCTAATTCTAAATGTAACACAATTCAGAATTTTCCATTTACTTCTTTCTTTTGCTAGTTTGGTTGTTTAAATTTAGTAGTACGTGAAAGTATGCCTATTATAGTGATTCATATTAGAATGCTTTAATAACAAGTTATTGTTAAGATTATTGAGCGAAATTACGAGATGTAAGAAATTTTGATAACTTTCAAAGAAAGAAAATGATAAGCTGCAATGGAAACGTAATCAAAAACATAAGAAAGTTACCATTAAACTAATGTTTTCAACATCCGCACTACCAAGAGTAATAGGAAAGTTTTGCGATATGACACAACAATTGTAGGAAGCTGCTTGTTGCTGCATGTTGAGACATGTTCATACGTGCATAGTAGGCGCCGCACCATGTCGATGGGCTCAGTTATTCATTAGCAGTGAGCGTGTAATTTGCTTGCAATGGCATCGTGGTCACGAAATGAGGTAAGGGCAGTTTTGCGTTATAATTTCTTGCGTGGTTTAAACATAGACCAGTGCTTCAAAGAAATGACTCTTGTACTATGTGATATTTGTCCACATCGCACAACGATATTCAGGTGATATAGAGAATTCCAAAGCTGAAATTTAACTGTGGAAGATGCTGAGAGGCCGGTAAGGCCACGAACGTCAGTTACGGAGGAAAACGTTACTACTCTGAAGAAAATGCTTGGCGAGGATAGGCGAGTGACCTACTAACACATCGAGGGTACTTCAGGCCTAAATGCGCTTCTGCATGATCATTTGCACGTGAAGAAATTTTGTTCTCTCTGGGTGCCGCGTCGACTGGCTGAAGAGCAGATGACACGACGTGTGACTTGGTGCCGGGAGATGCTAAAAAAATTTAATAAGGGACAATCTCGGTATGAGAACAACATCGTGACAGGTGACGAGGCCTGGCTGTACTATTATGTGCCGACCAAAGCTCAAAACAAAGTTTGTGTCTTTCACAGAAGACAGTCACAGCTAAGTGGTATACTGAACAGTGCCTGCCTAAAGTCATTGGACCTATGAAGAACCTGCGGCCAAAGTCAAGAATGGACGGACACCTGGTTCCTTCATCACAATAATGCTCCAGCTCACCGCGCCAAAACCTGCACCGAATATTTGACCACGACGGGATTGAAACTTCTCGATCACCCTACCTCAGTCTAGATCTTGCTCCCTGCGACTTTGCACTTTTCTCGCATGTGAAAATGAAGCTAAAAGGGAGGCGGTTTTCTAGTGATGAGGACCTTCTGCGGGCTTGGGACAACGAATGTGCTTTACTCTCAAGTGAAACTTGGCAGAACTGGTTTAAACATTGGTTTCAGAGGATGGAGAAGTGTATTGAGTGTAGAGGAAATTACTTTGAAAAAATTAAATAAACAGAGCTGTATTGCAAAACTTTCCTAGTACCTTTTGTAGTGTAATTGCAAATAACATCCATTTTTTTCTAAATGTTAAAAATACAAATAGAAATTTCTGAAAATTTCTTGTATTCGGGAGATCCATTGCAATACACCATAGTTTATGATACATTATTGATTTTAAGAATATTCAAACTTTCTCACCCTGTATCTTCGAAATAAAGTGTCATTGTATTTAAGGGTAAAAGAATCTTAAAATAGCTCAAGAAATAACCCTCCGAATTTTTGTCCTTTGGTAAGCGGATTCTACATGTGCATACGAATTGATATTGTATAGAATTAATATTTTTGTACTTCACACATTGAAAATAACAAAACTGTTAGAATTTCTGTGTATAGCTATGGATTACCCAATTTAACATATGTATGTATAGAAAATGAAGTCGTAAATTACAATTCAAACTTTTAAAATAATGGCGACTTTCTGTACGTCACTTTATGCCATCTATAAAGATGTATTTAAATTTCCTACATTTATTATCGCAGCAGCGAAGATAAATTTTTATTGTCGCTATTATATTACACCTATCATAAACAATATTTTGTATATGTAAACATTTCATTTTAAAATAACATTACATCTGAAAATTAATTTATAAGCAAAAGCGACCCTAAGAGATAAATATTTACCATTCTATGAAATAGCGAATTCTGATTGTAGACATGAAAACTTAATAATGCATTTTCGATTATCAATACATTTGGATAATTTTCATATTATTATTTCAATTTATTGTAACTTAAAAATCGTTGTCAGACTAATTTAATAAATGTTTTTGGTCTGTATCAAGTCTAGAATTAAGTGCCTTTTAGTTTTCGTTCTTAATGATTAGAGTGTATATGTCGACGACTAATAGCTAAATCTAGAACATTTTTTCTAAATTAAATATACGAATATTAAAATATTCGTCTAAAATAAATATTGTTAATGGAGATGTTTTCCAGAAAAAATGAAAGCCTACATGATGCTTATGATTTATTACCGTTAGCTTGGGAAATCCGGCAGAAACTTTTATTTAAAAAAAGGAGCGAAAATAAAATGGTTAAGAATAAATGATAATAAAACTAGGTAACCGCAGATATATCAGCGAGCTAAAATAAAATGTAATATAGAAACTATCTATAAGGACAAATCAAGGCAAAATAATAATAGAAACCAGAAGCATAAGAACCAAAGTAGAAATATAAGAAGAAATATTGGGTCTGGGAAAAAGTTCGTGGCGTTTTTTGAGTAAAATTCAACTGGTCCCCGCATGGCGCGTGGACGAATTCATTTAAACCGAATATGCTCCATTATTATCGACAATGTTTCGCCATTTTTTTGGTAGATCCATGATCCCATCGGTGAAAAACTTCTGTGGTTTCTGGTCGAAAAACTGAATCAAGTAGTTTTCACAGGCTTCTTTTGAAACCAACTTAATTCCATTGAGAGAGTTCTGCAGAGATCGAAACAGATGATAGTCAGAGGATGCTATATCCGGACTGTAAGGTGGGTGCATCAAAACTTCCCAACCAAACTCTCTCAATTTTTGACGGGTCATCAAAGAAGTGTGTGGTCGGGCGTTGTCATGATGGAAGACAACACCTTTCCTATTAATCAATTCGGGCCGTTTTCTTTCAATCGCCTGGCGTAATCTCTCTAGTTGTGCACAGTAGAGTTGAGAATCAATCGTCTGACCAGTTGGAAGTAGCTCGTAGTGGACGATTCCCCTCCAGTCCCACCATACACACAGCATCACTTTTTTTGGCGTCAATGTTGGCTTAGCGAACGCTTGTGACGGCTCACCATCCTTTATCCACGATCTTTTACGCTTCCGATTATCGTACGTAATCCATTTTTCATCTCCGGTTATTAAACGTTTCAGAAACGGCTCGATTTCATTCCGTTTCAGCAGCGCATCGCAGATGTTAATTCGGTCCATCATGTTTTTCACGCTCAACTCATGAGGAACCCATACGTCAAGCTTTTTTTTGTAACCAGCTTTGTGTAAATGGTTCAAAACAGTTTTGTGGTCAATGCCTAGCTCCATGCCAATATCGACACTGCTGATATGCTTATCTTGTTGGACTTTTTCAAGAATTTCATCAGATTTTTCAGTGATTGGACGACCGGAGCGTGACTCATCTTTCACATTGAAATTTCCAGAACGAAAGCGAGCGAACCATTTCCGCGCAACAGATTTCGATAAAGTACCTTCACCGTACACAGCACAAATTTTATCACAAGCCTGCGCAGCGTTCTTCCCCTTATCATAATAAAATTGCAGAATATAGCGAAATTTCTCATTATTCTTCTCCATTTTCAAGTGCGAATAACTTTCCAACCACTGCACCGATTACAATGTTTCTACGCTCAAACTAACGTTCGGAAGGTCATCTAAAAAACGAGCCGTCGGTGGTGTCGCTGTGACTTGTTGTTCTTTAGTTATCGGCAACCAATGCCATCTATCGGGAAAAACGCCACGAACTTTTTCCCAGACCCAATATATAGCAAAGAATATGAAAGTAAGGATTTGCACTACTATTTTTGAATAGACGTTGGAATATGGAAAAGAACAATGAAAGTTAAATAAGAAAGAGAATAAAGTTTCGAAAATGGAGCAACTGAAGCTGCTTATTTCTCTGACAGTCGATTTCTTAGAAATGAATGCAGGATGGCATCGAGGAGAGAGATCTAAAGACTGATATGTTAGTACATTACAGTTTCGTTTGCGATAGAGGCCATAGTGTTAACGAAAATGGGTAGTGGTTTAGTTAAGTGAGATGAAGCAATGTTTTTTTTATTCATTCTAAAAGACCGCAAATCAATGACTGCTACTCTTTATACGAATTCGAAAGGTTTCTGAAAACATAGACACAGAGAGGTATTGTCAATTTATTTAGAAAAAGAAAAACATAACAAAACAGATTTGATGTTATGTTAAGTATTGATGTAAATTAACAAAAAAGTATTAATATTAGTTTTACGGCACTCAGTCAGCTGTTAACCGAGATCTTTACCGACGAGGTTTCCTTCTATGCTTGAGTATCTAGGAGGAAAATTCGGATTGCAAATGCAAATCGCATGACTGAACGTACAGTAAAACTCTCTCTTAAACTGCATATTTGGACTGCTTATATATAACTAAATTATATAAGAGAAATTTTTCACCATCAATCTGTAAATGGTTTACCAACAATATGGCAACTAGATACTATTGTATAACAAGAGAATTATATAAAGCATCGTAATTGTCCCTCTAGGGACTGTGAAACGGACACAAATATTACAATAGATTGGCAACACTAATGGTTCGTTGCAAATCTGATGTATGCATTCCATACAATATATTGTTGAATTTTCGTTTGCTTAACAGATAAATTATAATCTGTGTTAACATTACTATAGTGAAGAGTTCGTACAATGTTAATTCCTGGTGTAAAATATGTTCCTTTGTAGTTAATAACTTGTTCCTTTTGTTAATCTTGGTTCTATTCAACGTTTTTTTACTTCATCGTGTTTGTATAATACCTTCGTTACTGTGTTATCCTTATATCTATCGGTCCCAGTATTGTTATCTCTATCAATTGTTTTATTTTGCGCCTTGATCATACTTTGTATATTAAGAACTTCCTTTAAATCCCATTGTCGCATACGTTTAATTACTCCTGTAAATGCATCCCTATCTATAACTTTCCCATAAATGTTGGTGTTATTTACATGTTATGTGTCAATGTCAAGTTTTGTGTGTGTATCTTGTTTTCATTTAAGTTCTGTTGTATTAGAGTATATTCGAGTATTTTTCTAGTTATTGTTTCAGTGTTCCTATGGATTAGTTTTAAATCACGTTTGTTTGGTTGTCTTTTACGCGAGTATATTATCATTATTATGTGGTTTTCTTTGGTTATTTTGAGGTGTTGGTATTTGTTGCATTATTAGGTTTAGTAACAGGTATCCACTTAATTTTGTGACCTGCCAAGTTATAAACATTTTACATCATGCTTTCAAATATAAAGTACGTACAGTGTGTTTTATTATCAGAAGAATTCTTGTATTGCAACGTCTTTATGTATTGCTAATGTCAAGTGATTTTGTAGGTATTAATTAACCTCCGAAATTAGTTTTAAACGTACTATCAGCAGTATAGTTCAACCTTCAGAAGTTTTTCTAGACTCTTCCAGTAGAATGTATGTTTCTTTGTCTATCTCCATCTAGAACACGTACGGTTTTTCTAATTTCTTCTCTTGCTGTCGTTGTTTTAGAGTATTAAGTACTAATTAAGCAAGAATTTTGAATACTAGTCAAGTACCAGTGTTGAATTCTATTCAAGTACGAATTTAAGCACTAATGAAGTACGAAATTTTATGTACAAATTGAGTTCGAAGTTTAAGTGCTTATTAAGTGTAAAATTTCCATCTTAAAAGCGTAAATGCATGGTTTAGGTTGAGCCATATCTGAAATAATTGTCTGCATTGCTGATATCAGTTTTTTTTTCTGTCTCTGTATAATTTAGTAACCGCTTTTAATGTAATTTTTTTCTTGTATTCATTAATTAACCTTGCCACGTATTCTATCGATACTTCTTTCCGTCGTTTTTTTTTTACTATTTTAAACAAGTGAAATTTTCTAGATTTTATCATTTTTAGTTTTATTTTTTAAAATCGCTAGATAACTTTACGCTTGATTTATAAATTCTAAATCTGTCAAACTTTCTTGTGCAAACTAAATTTGTCTCTTATTCTGGAAATCTGCTTAATTTGTTTTATTGTTGAGAATTGTTTTATAAAAAAATTAGATTATAAAATCACTGACTTTTTAATTTGTTGGTTTTCTTGTTTACGTTTATATTAGATATTTTACCATCAACTTATCATTAACTTGTACTTTACTTCCAATTTAATTTTTCTTTTATTAATTTAAAAGAAATTACGTTATTCTATTTATCATTGTATTGTTAATATTTGTGGGACGTCTGATACCTAAAAGAGTATATGAGATTCTTTGTTCCTCACCCCGATGTACAAATATGTATATAAGGTGTTGCTATATTCATTGAACAAGGTGGCACGTTTATTTATTTAACACACGAGACGACTGTCTTCAACTGCGCAGGTTGATAAGCAGACGCCTTAGTGATCACAAGGTAATTAAATTCACCCTGATAGGTTTCATTTCTTATTTCTATTTTTAATTAACTGCGGTTTTTCGAATTTAAGAAGCGCGTCAATGTTCAAAGTAATATTCTCTTTTAATTATAGTACAGATTGTACGTGGCGGAAAACTCAAAAAGAGTTTTATTTCAGAATGTGAAAATCAAATTTGCTGATGGAGTTTTATCAGTTATCTGTACTTAATATTGTAAAGAAATAAGATGCTAATACAACCGAAGCGGGTTACAAGACTCTAGGCGAGGAATCAAGTCATAACTTGTAGAATCATGTGGTGAAAAAGGAAAAGCAGACTGAGTTTGAAACAAGTAGAGATAAATCAAATTATCATATTTTTTAACTATATTAGCTTCACAAAAATCCTATCTTTTGATTAACGATTTCCGAAAATATTCAAATTTGTAAATTCGTAAAACTCGTAAACGTATTTCTGCAAAACTGTTGACAATTAATCCATGCCCATGGTATTAATTTATAAATATAGAGAAAGCCATTACTCTTCTTCTAGTTTTATGTATTTTTATCTAAACTTAGAGCTAAATTTATTCGTGTATATAAATTCAGAAATTTTGTCCGTTCTAATTATAATATAAAGTATGAGAGAATCAATCAAAAGGACTAAATTGAACAGTGCTAAACTTTTCCAAAAGCAGTATATCTCCTTCTACAGTTGCCGTATCCAAATATTTCAAATGGAAGTTGTTTTCATATGATGATAAATGAAAGAAATTTCAGTTCATGGTTGTGTATGTATGTATATATACATATATGCATGTTTATGACGGATGTTCATTTTAGTTAACGCTGCAATCGATTTTCTGTAGGAGATACATCTATCTATATACATACATACATATATACGTGTACATACGTGTATATGGGGATACTGAATTCGCGAACGTTTTAGAAAACTGTTTTTTGACTAAAAGTATGTAGTAGTTAAAAGAGAATCCTTTTTAGGTATTCAGAGGTTTTATTTTCTTCAGATAGACAGACCGCTTTCTATATTTAATAAAACTGTTCGACGGTCTTCATTCACTATAATTTCATGTACCTATTATTTCTATTAGCAAAATATTTCGAGTTTGTAAAATAAACACTCTTTCTATGTAAGATTTTCAAAATTATTTATATTTTTAAATATCACCCGTCTCAAGATTAGTAATTTATTCCAGAAACATACAGATATGAGACCTACAAAAATACTAAAAAATATCGCTACAAGCAAGTTAATCACTAAGGTTAATATATAACCCCTTTCCACATTAACTTTCGTAATTCTGTATACGCATTTCGACAACCAAGTTGTCATCATCAACAGATAATTGCGAAGTGTCGCAATTAATGTGGAAAGGGGTTATATATCAACCTTTGTGATTAAGTCAATCAACCACAGGCTCCATCAAATTCAACTACAAGCAAGTGTTTATAACTTGTCTTGAAAGCGCCATTATTCGTATAATTAACCATGAATGAAAACCATTTCCATGCATTAACAAGACATTTCTTTTTGAGAGGCTTAAAAGTATTATATTCTACAGGAATCCTAAAAAAAGACGCAGTTAACAAAGTTCATATAAAGTCTTCTCCACCTTCGTATGCAAGAATTGCAAACTGGGTTGTTGAATTTAAAAGTGGTAGAACAAGAATATAGAATAACGAATGCACCATGTTTTGCCAGGTCAAAAACAATTACCCATGAAGAAACAATTGAAAAAGTCCATATAATCATGATGAATGATGAGAGAAATATCGAGAAAATTAGGCACTTCATAGGATCCCGTGCACTGTATCTTACGTTATTATTTTGACAGGAGGTAGTTTGGTGCTAAGTGTCGCTTTTGATGAATTGTTGGCAGTTTACTAAAAGTAAGTGATAATAACTCACTCGCTTTAGGGAATAATTTTTATTGACTACTTGCAACCCGGAAAGACACCAAGTTAATATTATTGCACGAAGTGAGAAGTTCAATTTGTTTTTAGAAGGAGGTCTTGTATCACCATATTAATGTGCGGGAATTTACAGTTATAATTGAAGAAATTTTTTATTGTAAAAACACGACAATCTTTGTAAGATAATATAATACACAAGCATGTTTTACAACAACAAGAAAACAAGTCAAAATGAGATATGACAGTGCCACATGCTAAGCAGATTTTAATAAAAATTAGGAATAAACTGAAGTGACATAGATATTTTATCAAAAATATTATTTAATTATTTAATTTAATTATAACAGGTGTGAGAAAGGCCACATAACACTCGTTAAGGAACATAAAAGTACTTGACATAAAGTTAACGAAATGCATAGGAAAACTCAAAGAAGTAGTAAAACTAGAGTTAAACATAAACCAAGACAAACGAAATAATAAAGCTTATATTTTAAAAAAATAACACGCTCGTGTACAGAAATACAACAAATGAACTCATCGAATAAACAGTAACAAATTGGGGTAAAAGTTTTTATTAATAAACAGTTACATAATCAAAATAATTTAACTAAATATTATAACAAATAGAAAATTAGAGAAATATAAAAACAAAACCTAGTTGAAGTAGATATTCGAAAAGGACGGTACACTAAAGAAAGAATATGGTGTCATTATTAATCAAATCAATGGACTCCAATATGAAATAGGAAGGACGAAAGACAAATGTCCACATTGAGTGTAAGCAGAAAGGAAGAGCAAGAAAAAATAATATGAATTGGAAACAAATTGTGAAAGTTGGAAAGAAATAAAAGATATTGGGAAAGCCTTACGGAAGCTCTAAGTTTCAACAAGAAGTTTCCAAACAATTCAATAATACGAACTTAGTTTGTACATGATATGAATACTACCATATGAAAAACTAATTTTGCAAGACAAATATATTTGTTTCGGCAGAAAAAATTATAATTATTTACCTTTGTGTTTAATAAATTCAAATAAGAAATGAAAATCATAACCTCTGAATAAAGAAGTTTGAATATAAAATTTTATTATTAAAATAAATTTCTTCACTTATTTCCATTCTTCTATCTTTATTCTAATTATAAATCTCAATTATAAGAAAAAGATATACAATAAGAGCGTATTTCATGTTGTTCATTTCAGAACGAAAGTACAAAATTGTAAAACTATCTTAAGAACATTACATAAATTATAATCGTTTCTTAATTTTTGTATCTACGAAGTGATTGAAAGTACTCTCAGTCATAAATAGCATTGCTGCTGTTTTTGTTCTTACATTGGCTTGTCAATTTCATAAACTAAAATAATTTTTAACAATTTCTTTAATATAACTGTTTTATAGATGTCTTAATATCAATGGAAATTTAATAGTTTATGTATTCTTGTCCTACAGTTTTGGAAGTTGAACAAAGGCTTACTAAATTTTATGTGCACGAATCGGTTTTAAGATGCCACACTTGCAAAATTCATAAAATCTGTAAAAAAACAAAGCAGTAACTATAACGATCGTTTCGCTCAATTCAGAATTCATTAGGTGAGCTGGCATTGTTCGACAGTTCTATGCATTCGCTGAGTGTGAGGTAATACAAAGTAGTGAAAAAATTATTTGTCCATCTTTGGGACGTAAACGATTGTCGAGTCATTACTTTGTCGGTGGATGTTATTTTCATAAATTACATTGTATTGGCAACTGCCTTTTATATGCGTGCGTCGCTGTTTCTATAGCAGTTCTACGCATGTGGTGAGTGTTACTATGAAAACAACGAAATAAATTAATAAAAGAATTATATGTCTTTATCCTTTGTACATTAGTGAAAGTACTCAACGTCTTGTCGTTAAATGATCGTCGTAATTGCTTTGTTTGGGAGTAGTTGCTTTCATAAATTATGTCTTATTAGCAATCGCAATAGATGTCCTAAACGAATGTAGACAACGCGATTATGAGTGTTTCTACAAATGTCCGTAAGATGAATATATTCTTCCATTATATGTCAGTACAACAATGAAAAATTTTGAATAAAATTACCGTCACATCTTCTATAGCAACAAACAAAAAATATATTCGTGTATGAAAGATCCAATTTTTAAATTCACTGATTCGAAACTTTATCAAAGGTAAAAACTATAGCGATTTACTTACAGTCAGCTACATCTATATTATTTTCTTGCGAAAAACAGAAGATATTCCAGCAATCTTCCACTTCTCTGGAAATAAGTACATTTGTAAAGGCATGCTGAATATTTGGTTAGAGGATTTACCAAATTATGTGCACAATCTCTAAGGAATAAACCACTCGTTTCTTTTTTCAAGTTATTTTTACATTAGAGATTCTCGGACTTTACTTCTTTAAGATGAAAAAACTTTAGCAAATACCGAGTTATAGTTATTAACACATACATATATTTTGTACATCATGAAGCTTACCTAGAATCCTAGATATGTTAGGTTGCTTCTAGCCTACACTTAAACCACACGACCTGCGTGGGTCCTGAGCAGTACAGCTCCAAAATATTATATACCAAAGTTTTACTAATATTTCCAGAAATTGAACATAATGACAAATTTCGTAAAATAAATTATGAGAAAACAAAGAGCTGTTCAATATGAGCGATGTTGTTGGTTGCGCTCTCTAAACAAAATTCTCATTTTTCCAAGTAAAATAACTAATAAATTAATATATAATTAAGAGCTAACGTTAAGCCTTTAAACTATAATACCTTTACAAAAACGCATCAATTATGGCTTATAGTAGTACATATGTAGATACCCATTTCGAGTGATGAGGTAGGAGTGGTATAGGCACTATAAAATGTGATAACATTGCCGGCATGGAGATCTCGTTTATTATAAAAGTTATATGTAGCTAGTTAAATCAGGTGAATTACTCCTAAGGATTAACGAAACTACAAGATATTTTTCAATTTAAAAATTTCTATGTATTTCAGGAGTTATGACAAGAGAAAGAAATATGTCAAATGTTTTCTTCTTGTAACATTTTCGTTGCAGTAGGCACTTAATTTTTATTTGCACTTTCTTAGGGTACTTTTTTATACTAAATTTTGTGTAAGAAAGTAGCTTATTGACTTAGATTTTTCTTGCACTTTCCATTTTTAGTTTCAAACCCTAAATTAAATTTTTCTTGTGGAACATCAAACAGACCTTGAAATTTTTTACATGTCTGTTTTTCCTTTTTACAGTGACATGACACATAAGACTATCTATTCGAAAAATCTTTAAAAATGTTAGAATAATATTTTAACAGAAAATTGAAATGCAAAAATTGTGAAGGAATAATATCTTTCACATAGATTGATAAACAATCAAAAAGAGCTCCAAAATTATCTTCGGATACAATTAAGAATGCAGGCAAATCACAAATGACTTCGAACAAAAAGGGATTTTATGATTAAACAGTATTAGTGAATTTTATTAGAATGTTAAGGAAATGGGTAAATTTTGTGCGTTTAATTGAATTAATCAAAAAAGGCAAGAAACCACTTACCACCTCAATATTCATTTTCATTAAACGGTTTCGACAACTAATTTGTCATCATCAGCAGATTATTAACGAATATCGCACCTGTATCCGCGGTAAAGCTCACATAGAAAATCTTCACGAACAAACTGTGTTTGATTTCAGTGGAATAAGTGTGAGGAATTTTTCTCTGCGAGTTTTACCGCGGGTCTAGGTACGACATTGTCATTGTCTGCCAATGATGATAATTTATGTTAGTTGTCGGAATACGTACACAAAGTACGAATATTGATGCGGTAAGGCATTTTCTTGCCTTTTTTGATGATGATGTTAAGAAATGTTTGCTGTTGCGAAACCATTCGCATTTTATTATATAGAAGTTGGTTTATTCTGCGTGATTTTGCACCCGATCATCATTCATTGTTTGTAATGAATTTTCTTAACAAAAATTATAATAATTGTTTATTGAAAACTTCATCACATTTACGTGATTTGGATAGATTTGTTTAGTTCTTATTTCCCGGATTTAATCCATGAATTTGACAGAACACAATACGACGATACGAAAAGTGATGACCGACATTTTAAACACTATTTCTTCGCTTGTTATTAAAGATTGACCTAAATAAAAGTCATCATGATGCAGTAATTCCACTAGCTTTGTAATATTTATTAAAATAAAAACAAATTAAAAGAGAATTATATATTCCTTATTTTTAATTATATTCGAATATTTCTCCCTTACTTGGTTATATTCCTATTTGCAAACTCATAATACGAATGTACTGCGATATAAATTAATCGCCTAAATTGGCTACGTGTAATATGACAATGGAAATGCAGATGTCTCTATCACATCGAGTTTCTATTATATTGGATTATATACATGTAGATTGACAGTTGATTATTTGGCAATATCTGAATATTCTGGTTTGAATTGGTGGTATTGTGTACTGTCATGAGTTCCATTAATTACATGGATTACCGGTAGAAAAGACTAACTCTCTGAGTAATGAAAGCTCGACATCACTCGAAATAGAGCCAAAAATATTAAAAGCAAATACGAGTAAATCAATTCCTACTCTATAAGCCCGAAGCTTTCTAATCCTGTATAATTGAAAAAATATATTTTTATAGTTAAAATTTTCCTCAATAAAATTAAGGAAAATGTATATATATGTATATATATATATATATACATAAAATACTATTTTTATTGAAAAAGACTAATTAAGATCGATTAGAACTAGTATTCTAAGTATGCATTATTACAGCATTATGAAGAAATGGAAGCAATAAATTTTATAAAAGTATCTCTTTCTATACTAGGCTTTCCTACTTAAAACTACCTCCAAATTTTGATTGATAATTTCTTCATATTAATTTTGAATGGTAATTTAAGTTGTATATTTCCACTAGAGATTATCAATAAATACTACCAACTCTAATTACTAATCTTAATCATTTTACCACATTCTACATAGTCCTCCATTGCAGGAATCCTACCAATTATGAAGCCTTAACAGCAACCAATTTTGTTTGGAATTGTCGCCCTTTACGATTTTTTTTATTGCAAATATAACGTGTTTTTTAAGAGCTTGAGAATTTTAAATGATAATACAAGATAGAAATATTGTCGGAATGAAATTTGTTTTTATTATAATCTGGTAGATAACTTCATAGCATTTATTTTATAAATATGATTTTGGGCATATGTTCGCCGCGGCTACGAGTTACATGGTCCATTCGATCAGTCTAATTTTTGACAACTTTTCCCAATAAATCTGGCCGTAAGGCGTCAATGGTGGCTTGAACATTGGCTTCCAATGCTTCAAGAGTTGCTGGATTATCGGTATAAACTAACGACTTAACATAGCCCCATAAAAAGTAATCCAGAGGCGATAAATCGCACGAACGAGGGGGCCAGTGAACAGGACCACTTCTGGAAATGAAGTTGTCAGCAAATTGATTTTGCAATAAATCGATTGTTAAGCGCGCTGTGTGGCAAGTTGCCTTCTTCTTGGAACCGAATGTCGTCGATGTTTAGCTGATTAATTTTTAGAAACAAAAATTCAGTCAGCATGGCTCGATAGCGTTCGCTATTCACCGTAACGGCAGCTCCTTCCTCATTTCGAAAGAAATAAGGAGGGATGATGCCGCCAGCGTGTAAACCGCAACAAACAGTCAATTTTAATGGATGTAATGGTGATTCGTTAACGACTTGATGATTGATTTCGCTCCAAATACGGCAATTTTGCGTATTGACGTAGCTATTTAACCAGAAATAGGCTTCATCACTAAACACAATTCTTTGATAAAAATGCTCTTCTTCGTCCAGTTTCAAATGAGCCCAATCAGCCAAAATGCGGCGTAAACGATGGTTGTTTGGCTTCAATTCTTCCAAAAGCTGTATTTTATAGGCACGTAAGCCAAGATCCTTACGCAAAATTTGGCACGTAGTGGAAATACTTCTCGGTACAGCAGGAACATTCTCTTCGGTACGCACATTTCTTTGTCTCATTGATGGTTTTGAATCTAGAAGAGTAAAATTATTGCGATAACGATCAATAACTGCACGAATTGCTTTCTCACTCACGCTTCTTTTAGTGGTCCAAATTACCAATTTCTAATTTTCAGTAAGAAGGCAGGGGCCCCCATGTCGCAGATGCTTTTCGAAACCTAGGATCGTTTGTAACGAGTAGCTTAGTCCTGCCACAACTTATTTCGACCGATGAAGCAATTTCAGCAATAGATGATCAAGCTCATGAACACGCAGACTGTATGTATTAGTCACGTTATATCTCAGGCGACGCGCGAATGACCTTGTTTTGCGACACCTTCCTGTTCTTCTAAAAAAATTTCATGTTACTGTACACTTCCGTGTCTTTGAGAGTGTTGTACCCGAACTGTGCATGAAGTCTTCCCAGAATATCGGAAGGTTTAACGCCGTAAGGCGTTTCATCATAATAATGGGTTGGCAACTAAGTACTTTCGGTTTTTACTAATAGAGAGCGTTGATTTATTTTTTGTATAACGTATGTTAGTGCTGTACTTTACCGTTTATCGCGTGATATTAGTCACATTGACGTAACTTCAGAAGCAAGCAGTGCGTGATTTTTATTAAAGCTATTAGTTGTGGGTTAATTTTAAATGCAGAAACGAACATTTTCGATATATTTTACTATTTTATTTCCGTAAAGGAAAGAAAGCTGCTGCGGCTCGCAAAAAGATATGGGAAGTTTATGGTGCTAATTGCTTAACAGAGCGCACGTGTCAGAATTGGTATAAAAAATTCCGTTCTGTAGATTTTTCCCTCAAAAATAAGCAACGTTCTGGTCGGCCTACTGAAGTTGATGATGACCAAATCAAAGTCATAATTGAAGAGGATCGTCATATAACTGTTCGAGAGGTTGCGGAGAGGCTACATGTATGGCACACAACAATTGAAAAACATTTAAAATGTCTTGGGCTAGTTAAGAAGCTTGATATTTGGGTACCTCACGAATTGAAAGAAGTTCATTTAACACAAAAGAATCAACTTTTGCGATATGCACCTTAGACGAAATGAAACCGACCCTTTCTTAAAAAGAATCATCACTGGTGATGAAAAATGGGTCCTGTACAGTAACATAGTTCGAAAACGATCATGGAGCAAACACGATAAACCAGCTCAAACCACATCGAAAGCTGAATTGCATCAAAAAAAGATCATGCTGTCAGTTTGGTGGGATTACAAAGGTGTTGTGTTTTTTGAACTGCTTCCAAGGAACCAAACGATCAATTCTGATGTTTACAATGTCAACAATTAATAAAACTGGATGAAGCAATCAAAGAAAAAACGGCCAAAATTATCAAATCGGAAAGGTGTAGTTTTCCACCAAGATAATGCAAGGCCTCACACATCTTTGGCAACTCGTGGGTAACTATTGGAGCTTGACTGGGAAGTGATGCCACATCCCCCATACAGCCCTGATCGAGCACCATCTGATTACCATTTAATTCGAAGTTTGCAGAATTCTTTGAAAGGTAAAACTTTCACAAATGACGATGACCTTCACTCGCACCTGGTTCAGTTTTTTGCTGATAAGGACCAGAAATATTATGAGCGCGGAATCATGCAGCTGAAAGAAAGATGGCAAAAGGTCATTGAGCAAAATGGAAACTATATAATTGATTAAAAACTATTCTTTGTTTAAAAAAAAAGTGTTTTATTTTATACTACAAAATCGAAAATACTTAGTTGCCAACCCAATGTATACGCAACGGAGGATGGTATCTCTTTCTGTGTCATTATGAAACATGTTGAATTTGATGGAGCCTGTGGTTGATTAACTTAATCACTAAGGTTGATATATAGTCCCTTTCCACATTAACTTTCGAAATTCTGTATACGCATTTCGACAACTAAATTGTCATCATCAGCAGATAATTGCAAAGTGTCGCACCTGGTAAACCACGGCGAAAAATACCTGTACGAAAACAAACTCCGTACGCGATCTGTACCGTTGAGAACCAAAATTTACACTGTACATTTTGGTTCTCAATGTACAGTCGAAATGCGTATACAGAATTTCGAAAGTTAATGTGGAAAGGGGTTATATATCAACATTAGTGATTAAATTGTGAAACAAACTAAAGACGCGTGCGTTACTACGCACCTCTACCTATTTTACATAAAAGCAAATTTGTTCACTACAAGGCCCTTACAATAAATTTCTTTTTATAAATTCTATTATTCACCCTCGTACGTACCTTTTTAGACTACTTACGTAGATTGTAAAAGAATTTATAAATTTTCATAAGTTAGTATAGTTTCAGTAGCTATTTAGTGTTTCGGTTGTTTATTAACCAGTGTTTGCCGTACGAAAAATTAGGAATGTAGTTCTGATTTAGTAGCCAGAAACAACTATGTCTGGCAGTTTAAGAGATGTTAAACTATAATAATTAATAAGAGGATTATTTCTAACAAACAGCCTGGAGTAAGCAGAGTTATGAATTGGTATTTATTTCATCGAAGTGTAACCTAGTAAGAAGCATTTTAGCACGAAACTTCCAGATGTATGTATATTCAATGGATTTCTCAGTATTGCTTACGAAATATTAGAGATAGTGTATAGGTAGATGAGGTGTTATAAAGTACATGGATTTTGTTAATATTAAATTTTGTCAAGGTGAGCATTTCCGTAAAAGGAAATTTCTTAAACATTTTCAAATAATGTATTAGCTGCTATCTTTCGAGGATATTAATTTCACTTTTTAGCATTTTTTCTCATTGACACTATTAAAATTTAATATAAACTTCAATGAATTATAACTAAATTTAGAGGTTAAAAAATTGTATTGGTAATTGACATTTAAATTTCATATTTAATCTTTTAAATTCGTTATCAAAAATGAATTGATCAATGTTAACAAACCGCATTTAAAACAATATGTTTTATAATGATATAGAAATAGAAATACTAGGACATATAAATTTTATTAAATTCTTATATTCATCTTTAAAATTTGTACAATATATACGTAGTATGGTAGAATAGGTATATTTTCTTCAATTTAAAAGCCTCAAAAGTTCAATTATTAAGATCGTGTCTGTTGCACATTGAACGATATTGTTTAATCAAATGATGCAATAAGTCATGTAGAAAAGTATTTTTACATTTGCATGGTCAAAGATAATCCGTCAGTGCATTTGCACAATTGCAAATATTTCCTTTTACAGTTACAGTCACTAACAAACATTTATTTAGGAATCCAATAAAATAGATTTGAAAAAACATCAAATGCAATTACAAGCTTTGTTTTGATCGCAACGTAGCATGCATGCATGTTTACGAGAGAACTGTTATATTTGTGTACTTTTTAATACTAAACATCAATACACTAACTTTACAGAAGAAATCAAACTAAATTAAGCTTTATTTTATATTTATAATAATAATAATCATAGTTATAATAACAGTAATGATTCATGCCATCATATCCTCAGACAGCTTAACGCCAAGTACAGTGAGTTTTAGTAGAGCATGAGTTATTATGATGTTCGCGCTCGTGGGCAGATTTAAACACTTTGTCTGTCAGCATCCGCTTAAACGGAAAAGGGAAACGTCGGCGTGATAAGCCTGTGAGAGTGAGTTTCTGAAAACTTCTTTGCTTATACTTATATAAGACATATATATATATATATATATATATATATATATATATATATATATAAGACAAGATAGCGTTTAATTCTTTTATCTTCTTAAACATCTTAGTACGTAACTTAAGGAAATTCCTTACTTTACAGCATGTAAGTTATGAAACTAACAGATGGCAAGCGGAGAATATTTCATAATTTTCTAAGAGAATGCTATACAATTACAGACTTTCTTCAAACATGAATAAATTTGAATAGGTCTAGAATGTATGTAAAGCTAAAAATTCAAAATTCAAAAGAATTTGCATTATAGTATTCTTAGGTAAAGTAGATTAGGTAGAAATTTAAAAAAATGCGGGTGATTGTTTATTTCCATAATGGATTTGTATACATGGGGAACTCTTATACACTCTTCCTACCATAAAAACAATGTTCAATGGCAATGATTTTTAAACTTCAAGTAGTGTCAACTTTCCCAAGTGTACTAACCAGCTGATGCTGAAATTTAAAAATTTTTGTAGTCCTTAGCAAGTTTGAATAATGACAGATGAGCGAGTTAAAACTTGAAAAAAGAAGTATTAAAGAACTCTTAACTAAAGACAAAAATGGCTCAAAAATTATCCAGCAAATACGGTGATAATATTTCATTTTCTAATAAAAAGGAAATTCCTTAATAATTTTGTCGTGGTCGGAAATCAATTGAAAGTTATACAAAATCTGTTAGTCCAGTTGAGATATAAACACAGAGAACAGTAAAAAAATTGAAGGTTCGGTGATCGCAGAATTAGTTTTTCAGATAGTTCAGATAACAGAGACAACAAACTTCCGACGGAGTACCAGGGTTCTCACCCAAGAACACAAATTTGTCAGAAGAGAAATTGTGACTTTTTCCGAAAATTATCACTAGAGTTGAAATTTGAGTATATTACTAGGACCCTTTAATGAAACAAAAGTCAATGCGGTGATTGCATAAAGAATTATCAAGGAACAAGACGAAAGCTTAGTGTTCAAAAGAAAAATTGATGACAACGTTTTTCTGAGATTGTGAAGAAATTCTGTTAGTTGAGTATATGAAGAAGGGCACTACAATTACTACTTACATTTATAAGAATACCATATCTTAAAGGCGCCATCTGAGCGAAATGACTTCAAACTATTGCTACCCATATTGCTGCTGGACAATTATTTATTGTGCATGATTTTCAAAAATATCGTCAAATTATCGAGAAATTTGGTTTAGTAAGTGTATAATTGAAGGAACATATGTAAAAAAAATTAAAAAAGATCTCTCCTTGTACAAATTCAATTGGTGGAAATATATTCAAACCACAGTATGTGGTCACTAATGAATAAAAATTAACTTAGTTACTATTCCAATTGATTCTAATATATTAAAAATATGAAGTTCATTTAAATACTGTTGAAAATTCATTATTCTAAATCTATTTGACTGTAAGCGATTTTATAAATAATAAATAATATATAAATATAAATAAAAAAATATAAATAATAAATTAAAATCATTTCAAAATTGACAAAACTTTCTAGTTTAATTTGTAATCTTATTTACAGTGTTGACTTACAAGAAGATATCTCGTAAGGGTGATACTATTTGCTAATGTATGTAACAGTTATGTCGAATTCGGGAAAATAATAAAACGTTTTGTTTCAAACGTTCTTAGTATTTTAGCATATATTGGTTGAACAAAAACGTTGCGGAAGTAGAACTGTAATGACAGGAAACGATTATTTTCTATGTGTATATTCAGTGAACAAATACATTTAAAACAAACGGAAGTATTAACAGCATATGAATATTGTTGGATAAGTTAAATATTAATATTTTATTAATATTTGATTAATAGGAAAAGTTTTAGCATTGCGATTTCATAAAGCAAATTATTTGAGATAAATGGGGTAGTACTCTTATCTACATTTAAAAAAAAATTAAATATCGAAATTTCTAATGAAACGAAATTCTATATGGTAAGTAGTTCTAGTTCTTAATGAAGAACATCTCATTATATCTTATTAAATAGACGAAATAATTTGACTTAAAGTAGAAATTGTAACACACGTCTTCATTGACCATTTATAATTACTCTTTTAGAATTTATTTCAGATTATATTAAGTTTTTTGTAAAACATTAAATTTTCTTAACTTTTTCTGTTTTTATGTGTTACGAGTGTATACACAATTTATACTTTATTTATATCTATAAGTTCTTGTTTTTTTTTTATTTTTTGCTACTAAAATTTTATAGTGTAACATGTTTTACTTCTATTATTCTGAAGGAGGATTCATATTTTTACAATCTTATCCTTTAGAATTTTAATTAATTGATGAACTACCTTTTTGTTTAAAATAGTTCGAAGAAGATATTATTTCCAAGTTGTACATAATTTTTTATAGTATTTTAGTTATTTTTAAATTAAGTTAATTATTATAAGATGCATACCCCTAAGAAAGACCATCCGCCACCAAGGCTAAAGGTATGTCAAATAAAGGAATGATAAATTGCTTAATTTCTTTCAAATGCAAAAACAGGATATATATAATATAAGGAACATTTTAAAATACACGTATTGATCAAAGTATTGAAAAATTGAGTTGTGTGTTTGATGGTAAATGGTTTTTCAAGATAATTATATATTGTGATATATTATTAAAGAACAAGGAACTGCTATATATTACTGAAAAATTACCAAAACAAGTACGAACTATATTGTGACATAAAAATCGAAGAATAACATCCTACATTATTAGAATAAAATTTGAAAACGTGAAAAACTTATTAGTGATAGGTTTAATCGATTTATAAATCAGTTTTGATCATACTAAGCTTTTGTTTTTATTTTAAAAAAGTTCCGTTTTCTTTGAGACAGAGTGTGTACATAACCACGTGCATATAACACAATTATTTGTCTGTGGAAATGAAGGTGTGTGTTTATATAAATAGACAGAAATTTATAATGGGTCAAGAGAATTGTGGGTAATCTATGATCTAGATCATACAAGATTATTCTGCCTAATAATCAGAGTGTGTTACGCGTCTGATACCAGGTGCAGCAGTCATTTTCTGCAATGAAGAGTAAATTGCAAGCATTGCGAAAATTATATATACTGATCCCTACAAGCCGAGGTCGATAGGCAGCGTTTACTTATTTTTGTGTTATTCAGAAGCGAACAATTGAGTACTCAAATAAATGCATTTGGTGAAAGAAGATCCAAAGTAAAAACAATCTCTATTAAAACGAGATAAATGCTTATACACATAAATAGAGACAATATAAGGGAAAAAATTGTTTGTGGGAATTGTATTGTTACTTTTGTTGTGCTTTAATCGCGTTGGGACATTTATTTTCTTTAATCATTATTAATTTTATATTTTGTACCGCAAGAGACATCCTCCTAAAGTGATTCTGATTACTATTGAACGTATAAATAAGTGTTTATATATATGCATCCTTTTTCATAATCCGAATCGCCCTGAGTATAATTATTTATATATAGGGTAGCATCTTTATTTTTATTTGTAAATCACAAGTTTATTTCAGCTTGCTAGCCGGTGCATTCGTTTTAATATTTAAATAATGAATAAAAGTTCGGTAACAATTTATCTATGTGAATAATGAAGAAGGTAATTATTAAATGTGTAGTAAATTTGTCTGCTCAATATGAAATACGGGAAATTAATTTGAACTAACTTTACAGTATAAAAATTAAAAAAATCTATAATAAAAAGAAAGCGAATATAAATGCATTTCGACGTTACAATGCATGTATATTTTTGGTATGGCTTTTCTGGGAATAACGTTAAAGCAAAATATATAAATATACTTAAACAAAATTATATAAATACCACAATATATTAATATTAATTAAGACCTCCTTTCTGAGAATTAGTATTTATATTTATATTTGTAAAATACAAATTAAACAACATCCATTCTTAAATTAAATTAAAATAAACATGAAAATTACGCTTATCATTACAAATTTTAATATGTGTTATCAATGACCAAAACAAACGAGGGAGCGTTTCTATATTCGCGCAATGGGGGACAAGGGGTGGAAATCAAAAACCAAATTATTTTTCTTTTTCAATATATTCACCTGCAAGACGGATACATTTTTCACATCTTTCAATTAATTTATTTATACCCTCATAAAAAAATGATTTCTCTTTATCTGCAAAATACGCCGAAACTGCCTCCTTGACTTCATCATCGGCAGTAAATTTTTTACCACGCAGCTCTTTTTTCACTTTCGGAAACAGGTAATAATCACTCGGGGCCAGGTCTGGGCTGTAGGGTGGGTGATTCACAATTTCGAAGCCCACCTTATGCAGGGCAGCTAACGCAACGCGGCTCTTGTGGACGGGCGCGTTGTCGTGCAAAAGCAGAACACCTTTTGTCAATTTTCCCCGTCTTTTCTCTTTAATGGCTTCTTTTAGTCGCTCTAATATTGAAGCGTAATATTCTCCGGTTATAGAAACACCTTTATCTTTATAATCAATCAACAATATTCCTTCCGAGTCCCAAAATACCGTTGCCATGAGTTTCCCAGCTGATTGTGACACTTTAAATTTCTTGGGAGGTGCTGTGCCCTTTTTATGCCACTGCATGGAGTCTTGTTTGGACTCAGGTTCATAATGATGAATCCAAGTTTCGTCTCCCGTAACAATTCCACTCAAAACACCATCCTTGTCTTCATTACAGAGGTCCAAAAATGCACGCGAATACTCTACGCGCTGTTGTTTTTGCGGCGGCGTGAGCATTATCGGCACCCATCTTGCGCTGACCTTAGACATGCCGAGATGATCGTGTAGGATTTTAAAAATTGTTGTGTCGGATACTCCAACCATTTCTGCGAGTTGTTTCTTCTTTAGTCGAGCATCTTCGAGTACAATTTGTTCAACATTTTGGATAAGTGCTGGCGTGGTCATCTCAATGCTCCTGCCCGGCCTCGGGTCGTCTTCAAGGGATTCCCTTCCTTGTTTAAATAAACTATGCCACTTGTACACCATGGTTTTTCCTGGACAAGAGTCGCCGTAAACCAATGACATCTCATTCATTATGGTCGCGACAGATTTTCCTTGCCTGGTAAGGAACTTTATAATGGCACGGTATTCGATTTTTTCCATATTTCACTTTTCACTCCTGATTATGTTACTTGGTTGACGATAGCTCAAAGACTAACTGTCTAATAGCAATGAAACTTCGTATTTATACTAATCATGAGTCGCTGCACAGGCCACGCCCCCAATGCGCCTACTCACCCCTCTACAACCCGCTCATTCCGCGAATATAAAAACGCTCCCTCGTATATATACTCGTTTTATTAATATGGGTATAAAAAGCTTAACATGAAATAAAATTTTATAATGCGTATCTTCAATAATTATTGTGTTGAAGTTCTTTCACGTTCAAATAATCATACTTTAATAAGTAATTCTTTTGAAATATTTTGACTACCAAATATGGGGAAGACTGAAATCAAATTTAAAATGTTTTGATCGATTTTTCACTCATCGAACGAGATGAAGTTTACCTTGTCATAAATAATAAAGAAAGTTTTAAAGCTCTTGAAAAGAAGAATTAAAAAACTTTGCCGCAAAATAAAGTGTGTATGTTAAAAGAGCGTGTATATATATATATATATATATATATATATATATATATATATATATTCACATACACACGCGGAGAGAAAGAGAGAGAGAGAGAGAGAGAGAGAGAGAGGATGTGTGTGTCAATAAATATTAGTAGCCTTAAATTTAAAGCCTTAATTATGAGAATTGCTCGTATTTCCTGATTACGTGGAGTACTTCAATATGTTTTCAGTTTTCAATTTACTTAAATTTGTGTCTATTGTGATTAAAGATCGTTTATTTACGAGCTTTAGCATTACTAAAAATTCGATTGAATTTATAATATAAATTAATTATTAAAAAATGAAGACATTTTATCACAGCGGAAGCTGTGGATTTATTGTTTAACATTTAAATCATTTGCGAAACCTTTTTAATTTTAAAATAATATTTGTACATTACCTTTATCGATAGAAAATATTTTTTAAATTGCTTCTGTAGTACTGAATAGCTTTTGATTAATTCGATCATTTATCAACTATTCCTTTAAGTCAATAGTTTCATTAAAATAACAATCTTTATATTATCGGCATCTTGCATGTTGTGATAAAATATTATCTGTAAAGTAGAGAAACAGATGTAAATAACTATTATAAAAGTAGACACCACACCATCAACAACCTATCGAGCTGTTTGTTTGATTTCCATTTTTTTGAAGAAATATTCATTGAAACGGAAAAATAATAAGAAAGACTATAACTTCATTGAACTACTAGTAACGACCTACATATGTACATTATACTTTAAGTTTATTTATAGGGTTGCTGGGAAATAGATAACGCACTTTTTCAACAGATGGCGCTCAGAAACTCTAGCACACAATACGAGAGGTTTCAAAAAATGATAAACATCCTTCACTCAAGCGTTCACGGTCACATGGAAAACTAGTCCAATTGCTTTGAATTAAATGTGGAAAAGATTGTCGCATAGTGAATATGATTTGAATCACTAAAACTGTGTATTTTATCATAATAAAAAGTTTTATTTAGATTGTTTTACTGAATTAATTTTTTAAATAGAATTAATATTAACAATTTATTATAGCAGAAACACCTAAAATTTAGTATAGAAAGATCTCTCCTTCTCTTTCCATCTCTCTTTCTTTCTCTCTCTCTTTCTTTAAAATTTATAGAGTGATCCTTACATGCTTAGATAGGAAATGCTCAATAAAATATTTAGGATAACCAATATGATGATGTACCAGTGTGAGGACGATTTAAGTGAAATTCGATTACTAGCATTACTAATTACTAAATTAATTAGTAATGCTAGTTACTAATTAATTTAGGATTTCGTGCTAATTCTACCATCTGTTTACGGCAAATTTCTGGCATTTGATATGAAAATTATTGTGCGTATATGTGGGTTGCCTTTTAAGTTTTGCATATAAAACTGGATTAAAGCAGTAGATAACTTTCAGACACTTCATTATATTTCGAATTTTTCTCAACGAAGATTAATGCACTTTTGCATGCGCTTGAACCAACTCTGGAAGCAGTTGTTCCATTTGTTTGTTGGCACAGTCGAAATTGCATTTTTGAAGGCATCGACTGTTTCTTCTGACGACTGGAACCTTTGACTACTCAGTCCGTTCTTGATTTTAGAAAAGGATAAGAAATTTTTGGGACTTGGGTCCGGACTGTACGGAGGATGGTCAAACAATTCGACGTTTTGTTGCGTTAAAAATTCAATTGTCTTGCGTACTGTGTGCGAACCTTTAATGTCTTGCTGGAGGATGATTCGTCGTTCGGGGTTAGTTTTTTGAAGTTCAGCAATGACTTGCGACAAACAAAATGGTTGTATACCAATCGACAATATCAGTTCGTTGATCTTGTAGATGAATCGTTGCTATGTGATCTGCTTTAGAGACAAATGTCGCGATCTCTTTGGAGACCCGTCGAGAACGGATGACTTTTGTTGAATTTTCTTCACCTTTGAACACCCAAGCAGACGACTGTTGCTTATTTTCTGGCTCGCATGAGTAAGTCCAAAACTCATCACTGACAATGTTGTACATGTCTTGCTGGTTACATAGTTATACATTCGAAATAAAGAAATAACTGTAACAACAGACTGAAGTTGGTTGAAATGCCTTGAAGACGGAAGACCGTATACCCGGCCTGAACGTTGACTATTAACTTTTAGAATTACAATGGAATTCTTCTTATCGACTCTCTTCAAACAGGTGAAATTGTAATAGGCGAGTTCTATGCATTTCTTTTAAGTAATTGTAAGATGCAGTACAGCGCAAAAGGCCCCAAAGAGAAAAAACGAGTACTTTTTCTTCAGAACCATGGACAGGTTCATAACACTTCGACTCTTTCAATGGCAAAAATTCGTGAACTATTTCGAGTTACTTCCACATCTTGTTTAATCGCCAGATTTGACACTCTTAGAGCTTTCTCTTTTTCTCAACGTGAAAACTTAACTCGTTGGTAAGAGATTTGTGACTAACAAGGAGGCTGAAGCTAGCGCATATATTCGAATAGTTTGGAAAAGTTAATGAAAACGCTTGAATATCGGTAAACTAAACGAAATGAGAATATGTCGAAAGGTAAAATAATTTTCTGCAAAAAGTTTGTGTTTTCTTATTAGAAATATATATTGCACTTTAATGGTTGTTCAAGTTATATCTTTCGAATGAAGTAGCGTGTTCGTTTTATAAAAGTAAATAATTTGAATATAATATTAGAAGTAAAATATTCCGAATTTGAAAAGATAGTGTCAATAAATAACACATGGATCAATTGCAAATACATTTAGTAGGCATATTTTTATGCCATTCAATAATGGACATATATATATATATATATATATATATATATATATATATATATATATTTGAATATTCCAAAAGAGACAACTGCCAGTATATGAAAATAGACAATTATTATTAAATACGGTAAAAAACTTGAATATAATTATTCGTATTGTTTTGAATCAACAAAATTTCCGTGGAAGTACAACCTCTTTTTGTTTATTGCTTAGAAATAATAATGTGGGATGTTTCCTACTAATAAAGTACGAAAGAGAAATATTTCGTCTTTCTGTGCATTACATTAACGTCGGAATCTTATCTAAAATCTGTTTATTCTAGTGTTTGATTGATTAAATTCATGTTGAAAAGGAAGAGCAATTGATTTATAGGTCAGTAATGAAAAATTTGGACTCAGAGCATAAATTAGCTCGTGTTATTTGAAATGAATGTCAAACAATATACCATTACACGTACTTTCATTTTATCTTATTTTTATTGCAAGACTTGTTTAATTTAATCAGAAAAGAAATTGTTATAACAAGTTCGAAGGAAGTTTGGAGAAGTCAATTATTCCGAACAAGTAATTCCAATTTAGTATTTTTTTACGTAATAATTTCGGGTTAATCAATGTTAATATTTGACTTTGAAAACAGTTATTGTATTTAATCTTAACTATTAATCTATTAATATAATTTCCTTTTATACAGTGTGTATCAGCCAAATGGAATAAATTCGATAATAATTAAATGGAAGGGTGTTCGAAAAAACGGTCGGACACGTCGATTGGGATTTTTTGTTGTGTATTTTTTTAAATAAAAAGTTTATATACAGGGTGTGTCATGTAAAAGTGGTCAATACCAACTTTCTTATTTTAAATGCAATACCCTGTCAAATATTAAATTTTTGGATTCTTTAGAAAATTCCAGACATATTTCATGTACAATGTCCTATACCTATCTTCGATTGTTTCGGAAATATTAAATGTTTTCAGATTAATAATTTTGTTTACAATTAAAATAAGATTTTCACATAATAGTTGTTTACCGAACTATTAAGTGAAAATCTTTAATTGTACTTGTACTTCGTTTTAAAATACCTTGCCTTAGCAAAGTGTTGTCAGTGTCATAACTGAATTTCGTTAACTACATTTCAGCTAAATGGTTCATTTAACAGAAATGCACAAAATAACAATTCTGCAGATGATTGGTTATGGAGATAACACACGGACACAAATGGAAGTTGCTCACTTATTTCATGAGAAATTTCCAAATTTGCCGCCTATATCCCAAAGAACAATTAGTAAAATAGAAAAGCAGTTTCGTGAGTTTGGACATGTAAGGCAAATAAAAAAAGCAGCTGCCAATGCAGTAAGTAATGATACCAAACTGTATATTGTGCTTTAGTTTGAAGAAAACCCGCATACTTCTAGTAGACAAGCAGCGTCAATGTTCGATGTTTGCAATTCATCGATTACTCGCACATTAAAAGAAAATAAAATGCATCCCTATAAAATTATACCAACTCCGGAGCTCATGTAAGACGACTTTAATAAGAGAACGTATTTTTGTGAACAAATGATGACAATGTTAGATAACAATGTGATCCAATTAGAACATATTTTATTTTCTGATGAGTGTACCTTTACGCTTCACGGTCATGCTAATCGTCAAAATTGCCGCTATTGGTCCAGGGAAAATCCTCACTGGATGAGGGAAGAACATACACAATTCCCTGAGAAGATTAATGTTTGGGCAGAAATTGTTGGAGATCATATCGTAGGTCCTTTCTTCATTGATGGAAATTTGAATGGCGACAATTATTTAGCATTGCTTCAAAATAATCTCGTGCCAGCTTTGACAAACTTATATCCTGATCTAGCAAACCCACAAGTTCCAGAAAAATACTATGTGGCCCCAGCAAGATGGAGCACCACCCCATTACCAAGTCAATGTCCAGCAGTACCTCAACCAAATATTCCCAAATCGGTGGATAGGTAGGCGAGGATCGATGGAATGGCCAGCACGATCCCCTGATCTAACGCCATTAGGCTTCTTCTTATTTCTTATGGAGATATGTCAAGAGTATAGTATACAAAACTAAACCCCTCGACTTAGCTGACTTAAGAAGACGAATAATAGTTGCGATTAGATCGGTCACATCTGAGATGTTGAGCAACGTTAGAAACAATTTTTATTTAAGATTAGGATGTTGTCAAGACGTTTGCGGCGAACACTTTGAACATCTCCTACAGTGACATTAATGTTTTTCTAGTTATTTTTTACATTATTAAAACTTTTTTCAAATTAATCTGAAAACATTTAATATTTCCGAAACGGTCGAAGATAAGTATAGGATATTGTACATGAAATATGTCTGGAATTTTCTAAAGAATCAAAAATTTAATATTTGACAGGGTGTTGCATTTAAAATAAGAAAGTTGGTATTGACCACTTTTACATGACACACCCTGTATATAAACTTTTTATTTAAAAAAATACGCAACTAGAAATCCCAATCGACGTGTCCGAGCGTTTTTTCGAACCCCCTTCCATTTAATTATTATCGAATTTATTTCATTTGGCTGATACACACTGTATATTAAGAACGATAATAACACTAGTTTTTACTAGAATGCGAATTAAGACGCAAGTATCGACTCACTCAAAAATGGTACCTGAATTAATTAAATCTTAATTACATGCTTAAAGATGAAAAATAACCGGCTACACTATTTTTGTTGTTATGTATGATTACTCGAAAACTTAATATCAGAGGGGCGAATAGAATGTACAGTGAAATCGTTCATTAATAAAAGGAGGTCAGAACAATGACTAAACTCAAAGCATACAGATAAGTATTTATTTCTGGCTTGGTACATTTGAGTTGAATCAAAGAGCTTAGCAAATAAAATTTTTTAGAACAGTTTTAGGAGACATGACATTAAGTAAAATGAAAAATACATGTAAGGAATCTGTAAACTCTCTGTTGGAAGCTAGATTAGGATAGTAAGAGTATCAGAAATAGAAGTCAAAAGAAAGGGGGAAGACTAAAAGGTTTGTAAATTCGACAAGCATCCATAGTGCTATTATACAGGTTTATTCTAAAAGAATGAATCTATTTCATTACTTAATGTTTGGGTTTTCAAGCGTTATCATAGAACTATTCACAGACCATTTGAAAGAGGACGTTTTTACGTATTGACTAGTTGTCACACAGGCGTTATAAGCATGTTGGCCTCATAGCGCCTCTAAGTTATTTATTTATAATCGAAATGGCAAATCGATAGTGAAAGGCATTAATTAACGAAAAGAAATACGGTTATTATGATGCAACGTGCTCTTCGAAAGCGATTTCGCATTTCACCGTCTTCTCTGAATAACATATAATTATTGTATCTGCAGTTTATTTAGAGTAGGTGTCTGCGTAAAGAAAAAAGTCCAGGTTAACCACGAATCCTGGAGGAACAGTGGGGAGTTACTACGTTTGAGAGAAATCGAAGATAATTCAAAAATCGAGCTATCTGAGAAGTTCGGATCCCCCAATCCCCTATCTGGCGTTAGCTAATAATATTTCTATATTTAAATCTGCACAGAATGCAGCTCGTTCAAGCATTTGTAAATGATGACAAGAGGAAGTAGTTGGAATTGGCTGTTTCGGTACTGGAAATGATAATAATTTTTTTACTTTTAATTTTCATTAATGAAGCAACCTTCTATTTGAATGACACAGACAGCCATTACAACATGCATAAGTTTATGTCTTTCTATTACACAAAAACCTATATGATTCTAAACATTGAATAACAACAGTCAACTCAGTGGATTGTGATTTTCTGCAAGGCATTTGGGAGAAATTTTCATATGGCTTTGATATTTTCCGTGCTGCAGGGCAGGTAATGGCCACGTCATAAACATACCAGATATGAGATAAAACTTTATACTTATGACTTCTTGGAATTTTGTATTGCTTTCCCTTGTGTTATAAAACTAGTTCACTCTTATAACCCTGAATATAAAATATGATCAGAAAAGTATAGCTTAGTTGACCAAATTAATACACCCTTGTATTGCTATCTTATGATCGAATGGATAAATATGTATGATTATTTCCCATATATTTTCAAGACTTTTAACGCCTCCTATATAGGATTTTAAGATTGCTGATTCAAAAAATTAACATACAAGATCCTTTACGCAATTAAAAAATTAGTGAGTTTGTAATCTGTGGGGCAAATAAAACCTGGAGAAAATAATAACAGGTAAATATGTTGGATGGAGTAACTCTAAAAATAATTCTTTAATTATAACATTCTCTCTTGATCATTCATACATATACATGAATGCGCGTATTGTATTCATGTAAAATAACACATTTTCATTTGATTCGCAAATTGTATCTTAACTTCTCCTCTTGTTCACTATACTTTTCTTGGATCAATTTTGGTTATGTTTGTAATTTTTTTGATTCATATGCTCTAATAACTTTTTTACAAGTACTATTAGATGTTCAACATCCACATATTGCTTTCCATCATCATTCTTCCTATTTGAAATATGAAATCCACTTCATTTATGTACGTGCATTTGTCAGTTTGTGTAAATGCCCAGTATATTTCCCAGAATTGAATTTCCGGTTGGTTATTCTACCACTTTACAACTTTAATTTGTCCACATTTTTCATTAAAAGTTAGTTGTCGAACCTAACAAGGCGAATAAAATGCACTTTATCATGATGATCTATGATCTTTTCAAAATAAAAGTTAGAATAAATTATCAAACATAAACTGTTGGAACTAAGTAGCCTATATATTAAAAAATAAACGGAACAAGAACAACAGATTTACCTGACGAAATGTTACGAAAGAAGGTGCAAACTTTATTTCACTGTATCTTTTTTCACGAATTAATTAGCTTTTTCTTGAAGCAGGACGAAAAGTACATATTCTTTGCTGTCAAAGACACAAAATATGTTTAAAATACCTCGGAAAAATATAGCAGTTATAAATTTTTAGAAGTTCTAAACAATGAAGAACTTTTATGCAAGTGTGTATATTAATAATACGTAAGTCTATATGATTTGCTTAGAGAGTCTAATAAACACTTGTTTATGTAATACTATTACATTTTATTAAAACATTTTGTGTTGCGAAGGGTTAGTCGATAGCTGCGCTTCCCTTCCCTGTTTTATACCCGTTTAATGGTTATTATGTTACTGACTTATAGCATTATTCTCGTAAATATTGCTATTATATCCTATTGTATCGTCCCTTTTTAAAATAAGTATTTATCTTTAGTTTCTTTTTGCATGGTTTGCTCTCAATGTGTGTTAGTATATCTTTTGTTTTATGTTCTTCTATGAGTAACTTAGATTTTCTGATATTATTTTATAGGATTGTTAGTAAATTTTCTAGCGACTTTAGTTGCAATACATTCGAGCATATCTCAACATTTTATAGGTTACGCAAGCGTTTCTCGACGTTTTTACACAGCGATTCAATAAATTTGTTTCTTCTTGTACTGTCTCTCAAGTATATATTTTGCGATCTAACAAAATGGAACTTATTTTAATAAAAGGGTGTTTGCGCCCGTACTAATATTTTTACAAATCAAATAATCTATCATTTAGCGACCTATAAAAATTTCGCTATACAAAGGTTGAGTAACGCTGTGTTATACGAATTTGCCATAATGGTGTAAATATGATCTAATAATTGGCACTTTAATTGTACTATGTAATTGAGTTTTACGTACGGCTTAATACTTTGCTATAGTTTTTGTGATGTAAGAGAGTAGAATCTAGTTTTAGTATTTGCTTTTTTTATATAGCGAGAGAGAAAATGCTGCACAAACGTACAGAAACGTATTTGGCGCTTATAATAATTAGCGAAAACAGCCATTCACATGTGGTGTGTTAAGCTCCGAGCTGTTGTTTTGCCTCAGACTCTACGGGATTGAAAAAACTTTCCACCACTAGTCAAGATCAAACAGGGCATTTGTTGAAAACGTGTACTTTCTATATTACACGACAAATAAGAGAAATATTCTATGTACAGAGCAATAAAATATTTAGAAGCTCGCGTACATTTTGATGCTACGCTTAAGTTTTTCGCGCTTTATGATTGTAATAACAATGACTCCTATTTGAAACAAATAATTGCTAAGGTTAAAAGATCGACTGTTGATTATCTTTTTGAACGCAAGAGACAGTGAGGTTCGAAAAAAAAACGGACTATTTACGTGTTCAAGGGTTGCGCTATATCAAAAGATCATGTTTCGCCTTTGATGAGACTGGAGTGTCTACTTTGAGCTTCTCAAATCAAACGAAACCAATAATTCTAATAAGTACTGTAAACAATTCAATCGACTAAAATCAATAATTGATAAAAACTGACCAGAAAAATAGAAAATATATATAGTCCATCATAACAATGATTCTTAGCAAACACCAAAAGTTAATTTGACTTTATATTTTATAAACATAAGATTTTCCGATTATCATTTGTTGCGTCTTTTAGAAAAGTCGCTTAATAGAACACGTTTTGATAATTCGGTGGTGTGTAAAATGCATTTAGGGACAATATTTACGGAGAGGAGGGCAAGTTGGAAGAGCGGAATTTTTTGATTTTTCGATAGATGGTCAAAAATTTTCAAAAATAGTAACGCTTCTTACATTATTGATTAATTATGTTATTAGGTGCGCAACTAAGTTCTCGTTGTTTTTTTTGATGAAAATGCAACTTTATTGTGAAAAAATGTTTACAAATGAATCATTCAAAATATTGCTCATCGCTAGTGACAACTTTTTCTCATCTTTCTGGTAGAGCTCTAATACCGTCACGGTAGAAGTGTTCGTCTTTTGAGGCTATCCACGAATCAAGCTATTTTGAAATGCCATCATTTGAGCGGAACTGCTGATTAGCCAGACCATGTGCTATCGAACGGAACAAGTAATAATCGGACGGCGCAATATCTGGGGAATATAGCGGGTGGGGTAGGACCTCCCATTTGAGCGTTTCTAAGTAGGTTTTAACGGGTTTGGCAACGTGAGGCCGAGCGTTGTCATTCTGTAGAATCACTTTTTCGTGCCTCTGCTCGTATTGTGGCCGCTTTTCGCGCAGTGCTCGGCTCGGTCGCATCGATTGAGTTCGATACCGTTCCCCAGTTATGGTTCGTTCGGTTTCAATAGCTCATAATACATAACACCGCCCTGGTCCCACCAAATACACAGCAAAACCTTCGCAGCGTGAATATTCGGCCGAATCGATGACGTAGAAGCATGACCGGGCAGCCTCCATGATTTTGTTCTCTTTGGGTTGCTGTAATGAATTTATTTTTCATCGTCCGTAACGATGTGCTGAAGAAAACTTTTCCTTTTTTGCCGCTGGAGCAGTTGTTCACAGGCGATAAAACGACACTCAACGTCTCTTGGCTTCAAATCATAAGGAACAAGTTCCTTGTTTTTGAATCATTCCCAACGCATGTAATTGCTGGGAAATGGCTTGACGGGTAACACCTGAAGCTAAAGTAAGCTCTTTTTGCATTTGGCACGGATCCTCATCGAGCAATGCCTCCAATTCAGCGTCTCCGAAGGTTTTTGGTCTTCCTTTACGGGAGCGGTCGTCAACATCGATATCACTGTCTTCAAAGCATGACTTAGCAGGTGGACATATAGCTGCAAGCTACTGTAATCGAATATAACCAAATATATAACGAGTTTAACTATAACTATTCAATTCCTGCAAGAGGACTATTGGTGGTTATTTTGCTCGTTTTGCATTGCAATTTTCTATTGCATACATTGCGTGTTTATTTTCATTTTTTGAAATACTATAGTTTATTTTTCTCTTATTTTGCGTTTAACTTGTTTATGTCTTTGTTTTTTTTTTTGTACAATTGTATTTAATCAAACATGTTTCTTTTTCAAACACTTATATTTATTATCTTTGTTTTGTAATTGGAATGTTATGTATTCTATTGGACAAATAAATAAATAAATATATAATACAAAATTTTCTTAGAATAGAAATTAAATAAATATTTTTTATAAAGAATTTTTCACGATCAATTTGAAATGTATATATGTACATACTACGTATGTATGTTCATATTCGAAATTTTGTTTTAAAAAAATAAAAGTAGTTCATCTTTCCCTGATATACTTCGTATTTCTTGTCTTCATTGTGTATTTTTTGTTTACTTCCACTAAATTTATGCGAGATGTTGTTTACAAAGAGCTTTACAGTTTTATGAGTCATGAATTTTTCAGCAGGTTTGAAAATGACGTTGAAGCCAGATTGATTCTTTCGGCACTCATACATACAATCATACACTACTGCTCACAAAGTTTGGACATTAGCAAAATAAAGTCCTGACAAAATAGTAAAAGATATTATTTATATCTAATATCAGACATTTAAATTATCATTGAACAGGCTGACTTCAAATAATTTTAAGATTAAGCATTTCTTTTAATAGATTAAATACGAGGTAAGACAGGTTGTCATAAATTACATATTTAAGAAATTTATTTTCAGCCATCCCTTTATTTGAGTTTACAATATACTATACACATTTCGTTTTTCAAACAGCCCGACAGTTCTTCACCTAATGCCTTTCTGCGTATCTGTTATTTCGAATAAAATATTTTGCGATATGACAAACAGAACTTCTACAAGTAATGAAAAATGTACAGCAATTATCGTATTTCATCAGTAAGGGCTCTTTGAATGCGCGAAACTGATAAAAAAGCTAAATTATAAAGTTACAATAAGAGGTATTACTCGGCGGTATAACAAAACAGGAAATACGGAAGACTCATTTGCCACCGCGTCACTTCTCAGCCAGACAGATGAGTGCACAAAACTGATTAGTAAGCGAAATCACCGCTGAAATCAATCGTGGCAATGAAGAACCAATATTTGTTAGTACAGTGAAATGACAATTCTAGGAAACAAATTTTCATAGTCCCGGTTCTTACGAAAACCATTGCTACGTCATGGTAATTGACAGAAACAACAGTACGAACAAACTTATAGTAACTGGACAATCGAAGAGTGAAAATGCGTTCTATGGAGCGACGAATCTCCGTTCCAAGTGTTTGGTCAAACCAGGAGAATTTTTGTTCATGTTCGAAGAGCGAATATTAGAAAATAATGCAAGATCAAATACGGTAGTTCATACACATATAGGACTACAACGTTGAAGTGTACATTTACATATTTGTATTTTTAATTATCGATATGTAGAGAAGCAGCATAATAAACATCACGCATTAATAATAAGACCTTTCTCAGTAGCCACAAATGTTGAAAGTTGAACGACTACATTGAAGGCTAGTCACATAATAAGATACTACTGTTAATAATCCTATTTACCAGTTTCCGCCAAAGTAAATATATCCAGATATCCTTGTCTACGTTTAAAAAGGATTGGAAGCAATAGTATTATAGCAAGGAACTACAATTGATACCCTTGTTCGAATAGTGGCCGCTAGCTTTAACTCAAATATATTTAAAAAAATGTCGCCGAACCCTTAGAATTTTTAAAAGATGGTACACTTGACATGGTTGATCAGACTGTAGAGCTATATTTCAATTTTATAGTCATAAAGTTACTAAATTTTCTAGGTTTATGTATTATAAATTCCAAACGTTCAAGCGTCAACCGATCAAATTTTCTGAATTTTTGCGAGTATAAATAACGGGTTAACATTGATTTATACATAATTGCTATTCTATCCAAACCACAAAAACGAAACATTGACGTCTTCCTACGGTACCCACATATATATTTGCCCATATGTTTTCTTAGGGTATATTCTGTAGCTTCATTCTGGTTTCTTGTGCCAAGGTCGTAGTATTCATGTTTATAGTACTTTAAATGCCTTGTTAGAAGATTCATTTTTTGTGCATACTTAATAGAATCATTGTAAATTTAGATTGTTGTTTGCTAAGGAACTGTTTGCATATCTTTCAATTGAGGAATTCTTCTACCTTTCCGAAATTTATTTTCAGCACATTTTTTATGGTTCTTTTAATGTTTGTTTTTCAATGTCGTAAAAAAGCTCCGGTTCTATGAAAGATGAAGCTTGTCGAATCAATTAATCCTCTACATTGTTAGCGCTATAACTTATATGCTCTGGAAATCAGACCTTTGCGATTCCTGAACAAGACCTGAACATCATTACCGCACGTGGTATATGAATTGCTTTTGACTAGTATAGTCTGTTTTACAGTAATCAAATAATTGCGCACTGATTACGTAAGCTTTGAAATTTCTATACAATTTCTAAATTAATTATGAACATAGTCACTTTGAAGAAGTAACGGTTCTGTGGTTGGTGTCGTGAGAATATATGGTATCTTAAACAAAGAAACTTTTTAGGTTATAGAGATAGGGCAATTTTTTTCATGTACAAAAAAAATTCAATTGAGTATCTGTTGTCAAGCATCGAAAAAGTTTCTCTAAAAAATTATAAAATTTCTTAGACGACTGCTGATCAAGAAGGTATATCTGTGGATTTCATTTTAGATTCAATGTTTAACCCTGCAAATTTTATTTTATAGTTTTCCATCAAATTGAGCTAAAATAAAATTTTATTCTTTTGTCAGAATTCACTTTTAATATGTTTCTTGGATTACTTGGTATGAATAAAAATTCGTATTGGATCAAGTATAGATCTCTAGCAAATACGAACTACATTTTTTGACAAGTATTACTATTTTAATACGTTACTCGCGCTATTTTGGATAATTAGGATTTGATCAGGTGTAATTATTTGCACATACATACATATTTCAGAATAATTTAATTTTATTACAATTAAAAAGTTCGAATTAAGAGTTAACATATTATACTATGTATATATTTTTGTGCAAAAATACCAATTACTGTGATAAATAGTTGTCAAAATAATTTGATAAAGCATGAAAAACTGACGCAATGTTACAATTAGTAAGCTACATTACTAGCGACTAGGAAATGGCTTATGGGATATTCTGAGATGTTTGTATGGCTTTGGATTACGTATTGCACGGTATACCTCGGCAAAAACTGGTTTTAGAGACAATTCATTGTCATTGTTTAATTCCTTTTTAGTAAATATAGAACAGCGAGTCAGTTCTAGCTGCACACTGAGTGAAAGTGCAATATTGACTAGTGGAGTGCCGCAGAGCTCCACGCTATGACCACTTTTATTTATACTCTATGTAATCTGACTTGACAAATAACATCTCAGCAAGAACAATTTTATTTACTAACAAAAGTAACTTTTTTACGATTAGTAAGGGCATTGAAGGACTACATCGAAGGATTGCTAAAGTCGAGCGTAAAAGCTGGGATTGGTTTGCGTCAAACCAATTAAAATTAAACCATGTCAGGAAGAAAAATCTTAAATCTAAAAGCAAACTCATAGGTGAAGAACAACATTCGCTAAAATTTCTAAGCATGTGGTTGGATAAGAAATTAAATTAGGAAGTACACATACAGAACTTATGTACTAAATTATCAAAGAGACTGTTTGCCATAGGAAAAATAATTTACTTCCTGGATTTTTACGTAGCTTCATACTTTTCTTTTTTTCATACATGTACTCGCGCTTCTTACGCTGAGGAATTCCATGGACGCATGCAGTCATTGCAAGGACTACTTATTAAAAAATCATATTATGTCTTTTCCATTAGTTTCATTCTATACCCGTAGAAATTATAAGACTTTAACACGGTGTACACGATTATAACACAAGATAAGGTAGTCATTTGCATGTTTAAAAGACATGTTGATAAGCTGATTTAGACGAACTATTAGGAAAATATTAATAAAAAATGTTTACCCTCTGTTGAAAGTAAAGTGGGCAACGTAATTAACTTAAAAGTCATATATTTAGCAGATCTACCTACTATCTGATATACAAAATGATGAAGACCTTCCGGATGTAAAACACAATACTAACATTATTAGTGCAACTGAAAACACGTACAGAAGAAATACAAATAAATTTTAATCCAAAATAGGCAACAGGATATCACCTTATAACTAGAGAAATCTTGAAAAAATTGTCCAAAAAAAAGCTATTGTCAAACTAATAAATTTATTCAATGCATCATTGGGCCTTCTCAAATGGCATCTAAAAGAGCAGTAATTTCCAAACCTGGGCAAACAAGATAACAACTTATGTTCGGAACTATTTGTTTCAATAAAGTTATAGTAGATGCCACAAAGCACAACCCATTTTTGTAAAACCTTATAATATCAATAAATTAATAGATAATGAAATGTAAGATTTTATAATAAATTATTGAAAGTGTCTCGCTGTTGACATTACAATACTTCGAAGCGGTGTATAAATGTATTTTTTGGTAGTTTACGTATTTCGTTTCCCTTTTTTATCAAGTACGGCTTGATATCTATCTAGACATTTGTTTTTCGAATGTGATAAATGAAGGTCGGACATGTGAAAAATATCTACATCAGAAAATCCAAATCTTATGCAAAGTCTTTCCTTGCGATTATCTGGATATCGTCCAAACAGTCGAAAGAAAAATGTTGATGTCTGTTTGCATAGGTCGTCTACGGATGCTGTCTTTTGTGTTTGCTGAAGTTCCAATGTGTATAAAATCGAACTTCACTTTCAAAACAGTAGTCATTTAGTCGGATCGAATTTGCATTTCATGTTAGCTGTTGACGTCAGACTATGACCTTGAATTGTCTAGTTCGTGAAATAATACATACATACATTCAACTTGACACGAACAGCGTTTTAGTTAATTTGTCCGTACGAAGTATGTATATCTTTACATATATGTATATTAAAAAATTACTTTACCTAATTCTGTCAATAGTTCGAGCATATTGAAATACAACGAGTTTTTATAATGAATACTGAATTATTAATTAAAACAAAATGTCATTAAAGTAGTAGTAATTTTCAATGCTAAATAAGATATAATATTAGAATTCATTAAGTCAAATATGGTTCGGCATTTGTCGGGATGATTCATTGACGACTATAAAATCAAACCCAGAAATAACAGAAACAATATTTCCAGCTTTTATTATATTTCAAATTATATTTAACTCTTGTAATAGATAATCTACAGACACTAATTAAAAATATCTCTGATTAATGCTGGTTCTAATATCGTCCATTACATATCACATCGGGAAAGACGCGAATGTTCTTTTTCTAGAAATAACGCTTTCTCGACATCTCGCGACATTTCTGGTAGGTTACCTTCATTCAGATAACTTACCCGGAATTAGGGTAATATAAAAATTAGGCAGAAGAAATAGACTACTATAAGGGCAAAGAAAGTATTCTACAAACTAATGTAAAGTCATTCTATTGTCAGTGGCATAGACCATCATAAATTAATAGAATAACTTAAGGTGAATGCTTTTATCGGGAAGCCGAGCAATAACGCACGATGATCTAAGTGAGCCTAAGTAAAGATACCGCGGCAATTTAAGCGGAAATAAAGGTGTTACCGCATCGCATTGTTGTAAAGTAATTGTACGAATCATGGGCAAATTATTATAATTTACTTCATGAGTATTTAAATATCTCTAAAATACAGTTTACGAAGATTTTAAATACTCCAGAATATATTTCTTTCTATTCCTTTCTATTCTTTCTTTCAGTAAATACTTTTATTAACATGAAGAGAATATTTTCGAAACAATAAAATGTAGAATGTTAATATTGATGGAATGTTAAAAGAAAAGAATGGAACGAAGTTGAATTTATATATGCAAGGCTTTCAAATAGAGAAAGAATCCCAAATAAGAGTTATATAGAATAAATGTGCTAAAAATTATAATAATATCAAAATTGTAGCGGAATAAAGACATTTCTTACAGTATGCTAGAAGGACCAACTACTTAGATATAGAGCTTTCTCAATTAGGTTATTTATATAGCGACCCCCAAATCATTTTTAAAATAACATAAAAAAGCAAAGGAGCGAGAATAATTTATTACAATTAAATATTTGTCAATGTAAATTATTAATTAAACATAACCGTCCCCCATACGAAGTAAATCCTATTTATAGATACGTTTTTAGTCTACCAGGCTGGTGTTCTTCATTAAACCCACTATGTCAGATGATTATACTCGTTTAACGAATTAGGTCGAAGTTCAGATTTACGTAGTTCGAAAACTATTCTGGGCTAACAGCCCAATTATTGTGGTACCATTTATATGTCATTTCTTCTGAAGTTCCATGTGAAGTAAATATGTGAAAGTATTTATGTTAGTGGTAGTGATGTATTTTGGTTTAATTCTTTTCTTGTTCTTTTAATAATACTGTATATATTACAATAAAATTAGTTGAAAGTATGTAAAAGTTATTTACAAACGCAACAATTTCTGTAAAGTTTTAAAGCTGTACCAATGTCTCAATTATTTTTAATAACACACGAAAACATCTACAGAAACGGGGCTGGTTACATTAGTGTTGGCGTCATTTCCGTTTATCTTACATATCGGGACTATCTCTGGACGATAAACTATATGAAACTAAGTCCTTGTTCTGTAACCGCCATCCAAAAGAACCTTTCTTAAACCAAGGACAAACTAACACGAACAAAAGTAAAGGAATTTACAAGTTAATATGCGTGTTTGGGAAAAGATATGTCAGATAATCACGGAGATTTATTGAACAAAAATTTAATGATCAGCAGGGCCATACATGAAGGAAAATCATTGGAGAATCAGCGGTTGCAGAACATATTCATGAGAACGGACATTTAAGAAGCATATTTATTAGCTACTATGAGGAAGTACTATCGGAGAATCATCAGAGGTGTCAGTAAGATGCAATCAAACTTCAACTACGAGGATGGTTATAGTCTCCGCTACACATGGAAGAGCATAGTTAGAGAATCCGTCATAACCAATGGAGCATGACAGTCACGCGCTGGTGAACCAAAGAACGACAATGAAGAGAGTCACTCTACTAGCAGATCTTGAAAGAACTGGTAATATCAAAAACGAAACGTTGATTAAAACTACGATAACACTACGAAATCCGCAAGGAGGTTGCACTGCTACTACCGAACTTTGCGATAGCTGTAAGATTATTAACTATATCTGCACATAGCCAATGACAGCAGTTAAGAACGAACAATGTTTCCCAACACTAAAATGATAAAAACATTTTCATGAAATATTATAGGTTAATAAAAACTCCCTATACAAACAACCCTGAAATATCCAATTTTAATAAACCCATCATAAATCATTTTACAGATGTTGCAAGGTAAAAAATTCGTGGTAATTCTAAATCTGTTTAAAATATTTAATCAAATTTCATATTATTTCCTATAAATTTGACCATCACTGTCTATTTATTGCGTTTCTTTCAGTATGTCGAATATTTTATTTAAAAAATTAACACCGATTGAGATATGTGTTGCAATATAGTAAATTCGGGGAGCGTCCCTAATGTGAAATTTAAAATAAAATACGTTTTTCGTAGAAAAGTGAATGGTACTATGCACAAAACGGAATAAATAAATTATATAAAACATTTCAAATATTCTACCGTGAGGAAAAAAAGTTACTTTGTTTTTGACATTAGATGAATATATTCCCAGGAGTGTATCGGTTTTCAGTCAGTAAGTAGTGCTTTTCATTTATTAGTGTAACCCTATACATTCACGACAATTTACATTTATTATCCCTTATCATATATACCGGAATGTGGTAAACCGTTCGGTAGATAAACTTATAAAGATACGCAACTCATATACGTATATTACTAAATAGGAGTCAAATAACAGTTGACGTATAGATGACGTTGGATTATATTTAGGGTTAAGACTTAAACTGTATCGAAAGGAACGGATATCCGCACGCCCAATATTCTAAAATAAATATAAAGAATTAATAATTTATTTATGTACACTAAAGGTGTATATAAACTATGCACTCAATGTATAAAGATAGGTATAAGTTAGATTTCACTTATGGGTGAAACTTTAAAGAAGTTATTCCCTTAATAGTTGACAATTGTAACTACAATTTAATTACAATTGAAGTTTTATCATTAAAGGTTGATATATAACCTCTTTCCACATTAATTTTCGTAATTCTGTATACGTATTTCGACAACTAAGTTGTCATCATTAGCAGATAATTAAGCAGTGTCGCACCTGGAGAACTACGGCAAGAAATACCCGTATGAGAAAACGAATAAAGGCCATGTGTTGAATACCAACACTGGCCGAAATAACTTATCTTTGTTCAGTCTCTTAAGGACGGACAAGGGTGAGCAATAAATTCATGTAGGCAAGTCTCGTTTCTTTCCGTTTCTTTCTTTTTTACCTTAGTTTAGGGCTAGAACGCAATTTTTAAAAATTATGTGAAACGAATATAGTGTGCGTCTTGGCTTTCAGCGGTACGGATTCTGTGCGGAATTAGTTTTTTCGTACGGGTATTTCTTGCCGTAGTTCTCTAGGCGTGATACTGAATAATTATCTGCTGATGATGACAATTTAGTTGTCGAAATATGTATACAGAATTACGAAAATTAATGTGGAAAGGAGTTTAATGTTAGTTTTCATACTAATATTTAACCTTTAGCTAGTCGCGTTAAAATACTTACACTTAAAATACATACACTTGGGGTCCAGTGGACCCCATTCGACTAATAAGGTTAATAAGACTATGCGTTTCTAATCTGTATACAGTAAAATTAGCTTGAGTTGCGTGAGGGGGCTTGCAGTATTTAACGTAGGAAAGTTTGTCAGTGAATATACATTTTTTTCTGTCATTAGTATTAAAAAAGTGGAATTCTAATTAATTCTACAAATAGGTGCACTGAAAATATATTCGTGCTCAGTTTAAATAATAAAGTAAAATTATATTATGCGAGAGCTGTTATGAAAAATTTTAGTTTAAAAAACTACGAGATTTCTAATGATACTAATATTATTATTTTTCGAAATAATCTTCTTGAGGCTTAAAAGCACTTTTTTATTTTTTGGGACCACTTGGCGAAGCAAGCGAAAAATTTTTCGTCTGGGGAGTCTTTAATATGCCGCTGAATCACCGCATTGGTGCCAGGAAGTCCTTTATCATAGGACCTGGAATATAGTGGATGAATAGCTAGTTAGCTTCATGTAAAGAACTTATTGTTTTTGCAGTAGTTTTTGCACTACCATAGCGTAACAACATTTTGGGCAACCACCATACAGCTTTTGGCTTGAGACAGGTAAATTTCTGCATATTGATCGAATTTTCAATTTTGCGATCTTCAAGAAGAATTCGACTTGGCTATTGTACATGAAAAAACAGCAGTTATTTTCTGTTTGCCTTTTTACCGTACATACTTACACTTTGTTGGCTTTTTCTTCATTTAAAACGTTAAAAGAGCTGATTGCTATTTTGTCGCCGGATCGTAATTATATATCACCCATAATGATATCACTATATTAATATATATACATATATACATGTTTATATTTTACTCTAAACTTTCAGCGAAGTTTTCTAACGTTCTACTAGTAACCACGCGAACACCAATCTACTCGAGTTTGTTTTCCTTCGTCGTCTAACAATTGCTTAAATTTCTCTGGGCAATATTCCGATTTCTCATTAACTCATTAACTTCTCTTTGGCAATAATGTTTTCAGCACAAACTCTAAGGCATGCAACATTTAGTTCATCTTCTAATGTACACTTTCCACATATAAATTAACGAAACCAGTAAGTAATTGTAACTTATAAAGAACTATTGCATACGATTTATAAAATAAGAAATTTGTGTCTCCATATATCTATTTAATTGCAAGAAATTGCAACTAAAAATTGTCAAATAATATGTTACCAATTGACACAAACTTTTTAATTTTTTATAAAAGACTCTAAACTCTCAGTAGAAAAAAACCTTGATATACAGAAATATATATATATATACATATGTAGATATATATATATAGACGAGGGTAGGCGTTTATATTTCGGAAACAGCAAACAAAAAAAATTTGATTATCCAAAATAATTTTATTGCTTCTCAAAACATTCTCCTTGAAAATCATTGCTCTTTTACATTCGTTTAAAACCAATCCGAAAAGAATTGCTGCCACTGTGAAGGCGGTATCTCCAAAATATGAATTTTGAATGTCTCAACTGCCTTTTCCGGCGTAGAAAACCGTTGACGAAATTTATTCTTCACGTGTGGGATCAAAAAGAAATTACAGGGTGCTAGATCACGGCTGTACGGCGGATGGCTCATCAATTCAATGTTTTTCTCAGTTAAATATTCAATTGTTTGAACCGATCTGTGAGGGCTCGCATTGTCATGGTTGAGAATGATCCGTCGTTTTTGGTTTTCCTTATTTCTTCAAAAACTTTTGGCAACCAAATAGTTGTGTACCAGGCGACAATTTTTTTTGATGTGCTTCGAGCGCGAACAACTTTTGTTGGTTTTGACTCATCTTGGAATACCCACACAGTCGACTGCTGTTTACTATCGGGCTCATACGTATAGATCCGTGATTCATCACCTGTGACGACTTTGTAAATTTTCTTTGAAGCACCGCCATTGCATTTTTTGTGCATTCCTTGCCACCAATCGACACGAGTCCTTTTTTGTGCGGTTGTCAAATTGTGTGGTACCCAACGTGAGCATAGATTCTTAACGGCTAAATACTCATGCAGGATCTTATGCACGCTGGTGTTACTAATACCTAGAGATGTCTCGATCTCACGGTATGTCACATGTCTGTCTTGCATTATGCATTATCAATTCGGATACTGCATTAATGTTTTCCGACACAACAGCATTTGTGGGACGACTTTCAGGAAATTTGTCGTCCAACGCCGTCCAAGTTGAATTCACTATACCAACGATATACCGTAGTTTTCGATGGTGCTTCAGCACCATATAAAGAATTCAGCTTGTCGATGCATTCTTGTTGAGATAATCCACGCCCAAAGTTATGAAAAATAATTGCATGAAAATGTTCGCGAGTTAATTCCATTTTTTCGCTGACATAAAATTTTCAAATTACTGTCAACAATAGATATAGCGACCGGATAATAAAACTGTTAAAGTAAATATATTGTCTAAAATGACAAACTCTATCTCAAATTATTATGAAAAGTAGAACTATCTTCTAAAGATGGCAGCTGTGGGGCTACTGACAACGTGAGAAGAATTGGTGCTGTATGTATTTATGAACTAAAAAAAGTTAATTATATACACAGACTCATAAATTTACATTAATTCAAATATGGCCAATAATACAAAAGTAACTCAGTTTCTCAAATGATTGCTTATTATTTGCATAAGTTCGTATTTTAAAAAAATAGTTGCTGATTCACGAGATTTTGCAGGACAATATAAATTAAAATTACAAACGATTCCCTGCAAGTTAGTTAAGATATATTTTAGAAGTATTTTTAATTAGCCGTACAATATATGAGCTATGTTTATTAAGTTGATCGTTCAACAACTTTTAGGGTTACTATATTCATTGCGACATAAGAACGTGTACATATTTTACATAATTTTTACTACAAAATCGATTAGTTCATTTTGAATTATTCTTTATCATTAATGACAAATTCTTTACTGTACAGTAAGAAATAACAATATAATTTTTTCATCTAGTGTCTATATAATACTACTAGAAAACTTTCTTGGACGGAAGCAATTCCCAAATCTCTCATATACACATATAATATAATGCAGTATATTCCGAAGTATATATACTTTTTATGAATATTTGCTTTGCAAGTTTACCCTAATAAAATACATTCAGAATACGCGTCATAACAGAAATGAACAAGGAAGTATTGTGGGAGAAAAACAAGTATGAAAACAGAATCCTCCGCACTCTACCTCATAACAGGATCTTGTTTTTGTTGGTGATCTGTCTCTTCAAAGTTGTCGTAATGTTTTTAGTGTTATCTTTCCGCAGTAAACGAGAAATTGCTTTTCGGTGTTGTATTTACTTTTGTGTAAGGACAACACAAAAATATTTACTTTCAATCATAGGTACCATAACATTTTTGTGGATATCTGGAAACTAATTTATTAAAATTGAAAGCTCGCCTTTAAGATTACATTTGTGATAATTGAAGAAAAACACTGTTTATACCACTACATATATTTGGCCTAGTTTCTTTTAACAGATATACATATATTATAAATATTGATCCGGAGTATACAAACAAAATATTAATCTTAGTAACGCTGGGCTTGTCAAAAATTTTCGAGTTAATTTTGATTTCAATAAAAAAGTGTTTTTCTTTTTTATTTTGTAGTTTGCCAGTTATCTTTTCAAAACTTTTGCTATTATTATTGTAAGGCGTTTTCTAAATATAAAATCATATGTTAAAAATATTCGTGTGAAATAAATAAATTATTGCAACAAATTACTGTGTATTTGGGAATCGTAAAGTCTAGATAATGCAATGAACAATACAGTCATATATATATATATAAAACATTGTATGACTGGCTTTGTACATGGTTAAATTTTAAATCCACATTCTACATTTGTATATAACATACTTACACTAATCTTAAATCTAAGTTCCTCAAGAACCATGTAATGCCGATACACAAAAGGGATATGCTTTCCATTCTCAAAATTGAAACGGTTAATATTAATCGAAAACATAAATTCATGAAAAGAAGTGACATCAAGCTCGTTAGAATTAAACCGACATTGTGTATTAAGTTGTCCATGGCTTTGTGAATGTATAATTTCAAGTTTCATAAGTATACATCATGACCTATTGAAATTTGCAACCAAAACACTGTACATGAAAGAATATGTAACATTCTTTTCGGCAAATGTAAATAATATACTACTGTGGGCAAAAAATAGTAAGACTTTTTAATTTAAATTTCGCGCAAAAACCCATTAGTCGAAATATTTTTTTTCTAGGTTGGTATGACTGTCAGTGGTATCTGTGCCAAATGTCACATCAAAATAATCATTAGTGTTTAGTATACGCTTGTCTTTCTGAAGTACAAAAAGTGCATTCGGTGATTTTTACAATGAGTGAAATTATTCAACAAAGAAGTTCCATTAAATTTTGTGTACGGAATCAAATTTCTGGTGCCGAAACGTTCAGAATGTTGCAAAAGACATTCGATGATAATTGTTTGCCGCGAGCAAGTGTTTTTGATTGGTACAAATTATTCAAATAGGGTCGAGAACGCGTTGATGACGAACCACGTCCAGGACGGCCATCAACATCAACTGATGATCAACACGTCAATAGAATCAAGGAATTGGTGCTTGAGAATCAACGATTAACAGTCAGAGACCTTACTGGCATCGTTGGAATATCGGAAGGATCAGTGAAAACCATTTTGAAATATCATTTGGGCCTAAAAAATGTGAAAGCACGATTTGTTCCAAAATCACTCAATTTTTTCGAAAAAACAGCGTCGCGTTGACGTCTGTGAAACAATGTTTTCCTACTATCAAAACAAAATGAAAGGCATCATAACTGGAGACGAGACTTGGATCTACGCTTATGACCCGGAAACAGACGATCAGTTGGCCGAATATCGTATCAAAGGTGAGCCGAAGCCCGAAAAACCACGTCAAAGCAAGTCAAAAATCAAGGTTATGTTGACAGTTTTCTTCGATTATCGAGGTGTGGTACACTCTGAATTCCTTCCGACCGGCCAAACTGTCAACAAAGAATACTATTTGAGTGTTATGCGTCGTTTGCGCAATGCCATTCGTAAAAAGAGGCTAGAATTATGGGCCGACAACTCTTGGTTTTTGCACCACGATAATGCACCATCGCATACTGCATTAATTCTTCGTGAGTTTTTCGCCAAATTTTCAACCAATATCGTGCCGCAACCACCTTATTTGCCTGATTTAGCTCCGTGTGACTTCTGGCTATTCAGCAAACTCAAACGACCGCTCCGGGGAAACCATTTTGAGTTAATTGAAGACATTAAACGTGAATCGCTACGCGCATTGAAGGCTATTCCTGAAATTGACTGTAATAACTGTTTCGAGAATTGGAAGAAACGTTGGCACAAGTGTATTGGGGCCATGGGGGATTACTTTGAGGGGGACGAAATAGATTTGGAAGAATAAATTAAGAATTTAAAAATTATGAACAAAGTCTTACTATTTTTTGCCCACAGTAATAAAACAATTCATAAGTTATAACTTACTCATTAAATTACGATCAAGGTCTTATTTGAAACAGCATTGTAAGTATTCTAAATAAAAGTATACAAGCAATGTAATATGGAAATACAAAATTCATAATGCCCGACATATTTATTAGATCGTTATTTGAATAGTATATTAAATAACGAGTGTTATAAGATAGGTGGACGAGGCTATTGATCGATAACATTACGGACTGGATAGACCGCGACCACGGTGAGCTAAACTAGTACCTTTCACAGGTCCTCAGCACGAGGTCTTCAATACATACTTGGTCAAAATGGGGAAGTTAAGAACGCAGCTTGCCAAATCAGGACGCTGCAGAAGATGATGCTCAACACATCTTTTACAAATGCTTGAGGTGGACCGAGTACAGAGACGCGTTAGAAAAAGAAATAAGCCCTTTAACGCCAGACAACGTTGTCGAAATAATCTGGAAACAATCGCTGGCAGGAGATCACCAGGTCCGTGGAAAGGGTGCTGAAAACGAAGAACTGTGAGGCCGAAGCAACGGCGATAGCCAATTAAGTCTAAATATGAGGTGCTATTCTGAAATAATGCAAAAAGCGATTCAATGATGGAGATTTCACCTTGCCAAATAGAGATTTTTAGTGGCTGCAAGACACACACAATGGGAAACTTGGTCCCTTCTCTGAGTGCGCTAGGCATTTTCCTCACTGAAAGAAAAAGATAGGTATTTTATAAGTTCTTTACATTATTTTTTAATAATTTGACAATTTAAAATTTAGATTTTCCAATTTCTATTAAATAGGGTGTATTTATAAACTTAATGTAAAATGACTGAGAATCTTTCATGTATTCCACCTAAAGTAATGTAAATTCTTGAAAACGCTGTGTATTTAGTATTAGATCTCGAATCGATTATGAAAAACAGTTAAGAAATTTGAGTAATGGTGCAATTTGCATTTGGTAGTTCGAATTTATATTTTGTTAACGTTTGATTTTAATACAAAATTTCAATTTACCACAAACAAGTTGTGTCACAAAATGTTTTTCCTGCATATTATTAATGGCAATATGCTCGTTCCACTAGATGTGCAAATTATACAATTATTATTTGATATTTAGTTGACTACATTTGAATTTGACAGTTTGACTTCACATATTTTGTCGTTTACTTTTGATAAGGAATTTCAATTGACAATTCTTGAAAAACTAAACTGCATAAGACAAAAGCAGTGCATTTATTATCTATAAACGATGCTTTTATAGCGTTAGAGAAGCAAATTAGAAAAGCAGTATAATAGTAGTATAGTTTAATTAATAGTCGAATATTTTTGTATAGTTGATTGTTCAGGTCGTGGATTTGTGAAATTAAATTCTACTAAGCTATAAATAGAGTACATTGTCTAAATTTCACACTATATTATATATTTACTGAGATTAGTTGCATCAGTTAGGACTACTTGTTCGATATTGTCCTAACAGACGAAATTAGTCGCAGTTAACATATAATATAGTGTGAAATTTAGACGAAATGTTTTATTTTTTCCTCAGACAATTTTTCTTTTCAATATCAGCAATATATATCGACATCAAAGTTGCGAACCAATAAGGAAAGACCTACTGAACACCGAAGTATGGGGAAAGATCTCGAAGATGACAGCAGGATAAGATAATGTATTGAAAATGTCAAAATTATTTGAATATTCAGCGTCTAATTAAATTCAGTATCATAATTTAAGTAACCAAATTACGTATTGCCGAAAACAACTTGCGAATTGCACTTTGATAACGTTTTCGAAATTAAGCACGCCGATAGGGATAAACCGAGAAATTATGAGTAGAACACGTAAACGGTAGAGGCGCGATTGTGGGTAAATTTTTTTCTGTACACTTTAATCTATGTACCTGGTGTCGGTAAATACGAAAGAGAAAATGTTTGGATATACAATAATTTACGTTACAGAATTTGAAGCGCTCTGTTAAGGTATTTATGGATATTTATAAATATGTATAATCAGTGTTTTCGTCATTTTAGTTTGCAATTATAAATGAATTTTGCTCCATTTTAAATAAAGTTTCTTTAATTTCTGAGAATTAATGTATGATTTCGATATATACCAGATAAGCGCACTAAATGAAGTTATGTGATGCGATATCTCCGAAGTTTATACATTTCAATTTGTATTTAGTTTTCATTATCATGTTTTTCAAAAAGAGAAAATAAATCTGAATGCGGTTGATTAGTAATTATTACATTATTTTAAAAAGAATTAATTTAATAAATTATATATGACAATTAAACACGATTGAAAAAGCGCTCATTCACTTCATCTTGTAAATAAAAATATTTTATGTGAAAATGGAAAATATTAGCTTTGAATAAATTAAGCGAAACATTTTAATTCATTTTTTTATTTATTTTTAAAGTATCTAATCGAATTGGATTTTAGACCTTGTTTTGCAAAAGCATATGTGTGCGAGAATTATAAGGAATAGGAAAGACATTTAAATTTTGAACCATACTTTAGAAAACTATTCACAGAAATTTGAGTAAAGCTCTGATCGTATTGAGAACAAAAAAAATAAAGAAATTAAAAAATTTTAACCGTACAGCTACAATTATTTTCAAATTATATGAAATATATTGTTATACGTTCATAGGGATGACTCTTGAGTATCACAATTATCTTCATTGGCAATTTCAAGCATTGCATTATGTTGATTCTTAGTATATAATTTTTTGAAAAAGTTACACGTAGATAAATACACAATAGCTGTCCAAAATAACAGTTTCAGCTTCAATCTTAACGTTTTCCAAATATTCCTTCAAACGTAATTAAAAAACGTAACTAAAATCATATTAAATTTATTAGCACTTTTTAAAGTGCATGTAAATGCAGACAACACGATCATTTGTGTTGTGTCAGACTGCATGAGAAACAAAAACATTATACAGTTGGCAATAAAATATTAAAAATTCAAAATGTTCTTAAAACAAAATAATTGTATAAGTTTCACGTTAAATACTATAAGTACTGTTAAATAAATTTTTGAAAGTTCTAATTTTTGTTTTACTTTTGTTGCAACGTTTACGAATACTCTCGCACATATTGAACGTACCGACAGTACAAATAGCAAATATTGGCAAACAACGAACGGAATAACAGAATGTAAGATGATATAATAAGCTAGAAATATAAAGTAAAGACGGTACAATCTAGAATTAATTCCATTAAAGTCACTACCAGTGTCGATAATTGCCTAGCTTCACCGAGGCTCGTTTTCGACCATGTTGACGGCATATTCATTCGCCAAGGACCTACGAATTTCTCGTGTTAATTGCTTCGATGTGATACTTTTCTTCCACGAAATTCATGTTTGATATATGCCTATGCATTATTAATCGGATTTCTATCAGGCAACTGCTGCGTTGGCCAATCAAGTGTAACGATGTCAGACTGCTCTTTTCACTCTGCAAATCTTGCTGTGATATTTGAAATCGTTGGCCTCCTGCAAGACCGAGTCATCGTTTTTCGCAATGAACCCACGTTCGATAGTCAATAACAAAAAATATTCATTCAAAGATGTACTTTTAATGGGTGTTTAATGGTCCGCTGTACCAACCTGCCGTTAGAGGTCTACCAGGCTCATGGGACGATAAAATATCTCCAAACAGAAGCTTCGTCAGTAAAAATAACATTGCTTCAATCTCGGTCGAAATTGTCCTTTGCCCAAGCGAGTTACTTGGTTACGTGAATTTTATTCAACAAGGATTCCTTCACTGAACTATGCTATTTGATATCATGAACATGAAGATAAGTTCGGATAGTTGCATACGATATATCTATACCTTTCTGTTTCGATTTCGCTTCTCTTTTTTGCAATGGCAAGTTAGAGTTCCGCAACAGCAAGTGCACGATCTGTTTTTCGACCTTGGGACACTTTTTTACCCAACCACGGTCCGGCAAGTCAATAACACTTTTTGTCTCTTTATATCGTCTGTTCTATTTACTGACAAATGACTTCGACTTCCTCGTATACTTAGCAGCCACTGCATTTTGTCTGCATTTTCGAACCATTAGGATGGGTATGAAAGAACATTGCTCCGCGTACGCGGCACTCATGGCGTTTTATATGTTCCTCTGTCAATAATTCAATTGCTAGTTATACCGAACAAAAATAGTAATATTTTGACGTAGCAATGTGTTATACGGAAGTAATTTTACCTTCAGTACAATGATAATTGTAAGGTACTGTATTTTTAGGCTAAAATAAAAAATAGCTGCCAAAATTCGAAATATGCATATGTAGTTAGCTAATACACAAATCACGAAGTTTATGAAAAACTTTATTCCATACGTAGTAAATGAATATATTCGCATATTTATTTGTCAACGAAAGAGTTCAATGAACAAACGTTCTTTTACTGAGGATTACAGGGTATTTTCGAATAACTTCTTGAAATATTGTGTATTTAAAAGCTTTCCTTATTAAATCCACCATTTATGATTTTTCTTTGAGAATACGAGTTTTATGTCAAAAAAGGCAAATAACCTTTCGCAGTTTTCGTTTGATGTAGGCACTTCCCAATATCTTCTTATAATGCATGCATCATCGTTCTCTTTAAGAGTAGGTGAAGCGTAAATTTCAGTATACTTACCGACAGATAAAATTTCTTTCATACGTGTAAGTGATTTATTGAGTTCTTCTAGCATCGACTCTTATGATTTTCACTCAAGATTCCCTTTATAATAATCGTCGAAATTATTTTTTGTGGCATTCGTAGATAGAGGACACCCACTACTTTCCTTCGGACTAGACAGGCCGATTGGGAACACAAACTCTACCATTAATCATTTAGAATGCTCTTGAATTTGAACTTCTACCTTTTGCCACGTAAACCATTAATGAGCTACGTTATTTATAATGGATACGGGTAGACATGGGTTTGTGATTTTTCAAGTTTATTTGAAACATTTAATATTGATTATTGCAATTGACTCTAAAAAAGTTCCTTCTAGTGACCTATCACCTATAAATTTTATATATCGAGTACAAAAAAGAACTGTCGCCAATTAGTTCTCTGATATATGTACAAGGGCTGTTTTGAAAAATATTAGTTATAGAAACGACAGAATTTTTAATGAAAATAATTTTATTGTTTTTCAAAGTAAACTTTTAGATAAAATACAGTCTTCTGAATCACGTCTCCAAGCAGACCGCAAAGTTTTCTTTGGTAAGTCATCTAAATAATGTTTAAATTCAACAATCACCACCATAAAGTCAGAAAATCTATTTACCAAACTCTTAATCGAGGATAATGATCTGGTTAATAAGTGATCATTTGATCTTCAATCTATGTTTGCTCGTTTTTCTTTTTTATAATATTTCGACTTCCCTTAATTGTCTTTTCTGTGGCAATAATCCTTTCAGCACGAACAGTAATTACAAGTTGCCCTGATCTTGTTTTGTCTTCCAATATACGAGGGGGCAGCCGCTTATATTTCGGGAATGGCAAACAAAAAAAAAATTTATTATCGAAAATAGTTTTATTACTTTTCAAAATATTCTCCTTGAAAATCAATGCACTTTTGTAATCGTTTAAACCATACCGAAAAGCATTGCTGCCATTGTGAAGGCAGTATCTCCAAAATATGAATTTTGAATGCCTCAACTGCCTCTTCCGGCGCAGAAAACCGTTGACCACGAAGTTTATTCTCCACGTGTGGGAACAAAAAGAAATCACAGGGTGCTAGATCAGGGGCGTACGGCGGATGCCTCATCAATTCATAGTTTTGCCCGGTTAAATATTCAATTGTTTGAACCGACCTGTGAGAGCTCGCAATGTCATAGTGGAGAATGATCTGTCGTTTTCGGTTTGTTTTCCTTATTTCCTTCAAAAATTTTGGCAAACAAATAGTTGTTGTACATTCGGAATTGCCCGTTCTACAACTCTCTAAAGGCACGTGACCGGTTTTTCCGAAAAAACAGGCGATCATTTGTTTTGATGTGCTTCGAGTGGGAACAACTTTTCTTGGTTTTGGCTCACCTTGAAATACCCACACAGTCGAATGCAGCTTACTATCGGGCTCATACGTATAGATCCAAGATTCATGTGACGACTTTATAAATGTTCTTTAAAGCATCGCCATTGTATTTGTTGTGCATTTATTGTCAAATGATGTGGTATCGAACGTGAACATAGCTTCTTAATGGCTAGATGTTTGTGCAGGAGCTTATCCACACTGGTGTTACTAATACGTAGAGATGCCTCGATCTCACGGTATGTCACATGTTAGTCTTGCATTATCAATTTAGACACTGCATTAATGTTTTCCGACACAACAACATTTGTGGGACGACCTTCCCGAAATTCATCATCCAAAGAACGCCGTCCAAGTTTCAATTCACTATACCAACGATATACTGTAGTTTTCGATGTTGCTTCATCACCATATAAAAAATTCAGCTCGCCGATGCATTCTTGTTGAGATAATCTACGCCGAAAGTTATGAAAAGTAATTGCACGAAAACGTTCGCAAGTTAATTTCATTTTTTCGCTGACATAAAATTTCAAGTTTCTGTCAACAATAGAAATAGCGAGGTAAGCAAGGTAAATATATTGTCAAAAATGACAAACTTCACTATGCAATCATCGGATCGGAGGCAACACTAACAGTGTTGCCAGTTGCCGAAATATAAACGGCTACCCTCGTATAACTCCCACGTATAAATTTGGGAAATAAATAACTGACTGTAGCTAATGAAGACTATTGGCCACAAACGCTGCCACTAAATATTGATTACTTTGGTTGGATGACAAATCTCTTTTTGAGTCATGAAAAAATAACAATCCCAAAAGAACTTTTGGAAAATTTCCATATTACTCGTTGGTAGTTAACTTATCACAAATTTCAAGCACTTCTTCCCGTAGATTTTGTTTCATAAACAGCATTTTATCACTGACTTTTACAAACATTGACTTAAAGCGCTCAAGTACTAGCCCCGAATCGTTTAGTTGATGAAGTAAATTTCTCAAAAAACGAAATAATGAATTTTGACAATAATCATATAAGGTTCGCAGAGAATTCCTATTTGTTTACTTGTAGACCGTTTCCAATATCAGTTTTCATTGAATGTTCTTGGATTGAAATTGAAGGTGATTGACTAATCGTACTGGCTTTTCTTATATGGAAATATCTTGAATCATATCCATGTGAAGACCCCTACGAATACGTAAGTTGTACTTAAGAAAATTGAACTTTGTATGTCATGCTTCTTTTCAAAATTCAATTCTGAGTACGTGCGTATCAATGTCAAAGACAAGGAAGTACATACATTCTTATACGTATATGTTAGTATAGATACACCTAATATAGATATATTTTCCTGAAATCAAGAGTAACTTTGAAGTACATATTTAGTACAATACATTCTAACAAAAAGTTGTATCTCAAATTAATTCAGAAGTACTTTGCCATCTTCAAATTAAACATTAAACGAGAAATGTAGCTGCAGGCAATCTTGTATAATTTAGTGCTTTAATTCGTTATAATTGGCTATACACTTAATGGCAAAGTTTACAGGTTTACTCGTTTTACGAAACGGAGGAGTTCGCTACAGCGGTGTTGTTTGAATAATCCTTCCATTTATACTTTCCGGTGATATTTAATATGCAAGGTGTACGCTGCGGACTATAAAATCACGTTATAAAAAATTACTGAATGATTGGAAGTATAGCCAGAATACAAACAAACTGACAATAAAATATTCAGTACTCATTGTCAGGTATAGTCAATATAACTAAATCATTTCTATGAGCAAAACTATATTTTCATTTAATTTTTATGCAAATGTGTCTATATCGTCGCTGATATTGCAATGTGCAATATTTTATTTCGTAAGTCTTTGATTTTGATATTGATATTAATTCTGATTTGGATTTAATTTCAAGATTTTACTAGATCATATACATCTTATACATTGAGAAAACTAACTTTATTCGGAAGAATCTTTTAAGGTTTCTCAGAAATTAAGTTAGAATCTGTTCTCAATCAATCGACACTGATTCAGAATGACAGTATTTCTCCTTTCGTCGTCAGGAAAATAAAGATCCAAAACGCTTGGCAGACACTGACATGCAGTGTCTGCTAAGTTTGTTAAACATTCTCTATGAAATAGTTTGTCTACAATTACTTAGGCTTGTTCAAATTCAAAGAACGAATTGTCCCTCGGTTGATAAATCAGTTCATATAGATATAATATTTATAAGAAAATCATACATTCTAAACGAATATTAGATCATCGTAAGTCATTGCTAATAGAGAAGCAAAATACGCAACTTTCACAAGCTTGTTTGTATTATTGAAACATTGTCTCGTTTGTATTTTGTAAGAGAAATTCTTAATTTTTTGAACATTCTTTTGGAAGATATTTTACTAAAATTTATTTTCTAAGTTATTCGCCTGAGGCTTCTGTTTGAAGATTGCAAGCCCTGTTTGAAAAGCCTTGCATAATTCATATTGGTTGTCAGGGTAAGCGGATGACCAGTGCAGCTTTATGTTGTGTTGGAATGTTTCTTATGCGGCTGGATTTTTTGACGACTTTAGCAAATCCTTGTTAGATAAACTTTTCTCTACATTGATTGACAAGTCCTAACCAAAAACGTTCATTCGATCGTTCAGTTACTTGAATTTTCATAACCAGCATTGATACTCATTTTTCTTGAAACGTTTATATTTCATATACTTTCGGATGGTCTTTGTTTCGGCGCATATCGTACTTTAAAAGACATTAAAAAATGTGTGTATTTAATCAAACGTACATAGATTTATAAAAGACACAGTAGTTACAAAGCAATAGAAAGCAACGTCTGCGTATAAGTCTTAAAAATTTCGCAGAATCTTATCTGCTATACACCGCAAATCTCTGGCCTTCCTGTCTGAAACCACGTCTTTGGCACTACTGCGTCACTTGCTGACACTTCGACAGTTTTTGCAAGGGACGTTCTCAAGGCCGCCGTTGATCTTGCCATTGCTATTCTGAATCAGAACGTCCGTTAGTTCCAGAAGGGTTGTACAAATGTTATTTTGTATCATTGGAGTGATTTGGATAAGAAAGCTTGCCACATGTTGTATAAAGTATAACTGTTATCGTGGTTAAAGTTCTTAGGTTATTTTTGAACTTCTATGGATTCATAGAGCTTTACGGCTGTAATAATATGGATTGCGGAAGAGAATCTGATCAGAACCAAATTTAATTCTGTGTCCGGTTTCCAACCTGTACTCAGCAAGTGCACACTCGACAGCGCGCTACGTCATACAACGTCCATGTTTAATAAATGAGTGCGAATTTAACACTTCATCTCACCAATGTGCTTTTGAATTTATGTTTAACAATATAGCTAATATAAGTTCAAAAAATATGAAATGTATCTATCAAGAGAAATAGTATCTAGGTAAATATAATCTACTATATATACACCAATAGATGAAATTTCAAAAGGTTCGTAGTGGCAATAATTTTAGGCACTTATAAAAATATAGTAAGAGAGCTTGCCATTAGAATCCAGAAAAGAATTGGAGGTAATTGAATTAATTTAAATTGTGATTTTATGGCGAGATCTGAAATTTATTCTACAATAAAACAGTTATAAACCTTACTCATTAATTAAACCGAACATAAATGAGCAATTTTCAAAGCAAACTTTCATCAGTAACTATTGTTCTCTTTTTATTTTGTTCTTCCTACTCTTTTCCAGCTCTTCGATTTTTCTTCAGGAAGAATACAAAAAATAGCAACAGAATGCATAACTGATAGGAGGTTAACTAGACTCTTAAGAACGAAGAATATATCAAATAGCAATATAAAGTACTATCACAAATGCCTACGATGAAAAGAACCAAGAAAATAAAGTATGGAGCCGAAGAATTTTTTCTAAAATTCTTGAGGAAAAAAAATCTGTGGTAAAGAATTTAGAAGAAGAACTAATGAATATTAAAAGAATTCTTTAAAAAAATTAGAACTATCAAAATAGTGAAGGTTCAAAAAGCTGGGTATCTGTCATAGGCTTCTTAAATATAGGTAAGAGGAGGCGAGCACGCGTCAGGAAGATGTGTCTGGAAGAGGTTGAAGCAGATCGACTAGTAGTGGTAAAAATAACGGACTGGAAAGTAAGTCAGAAACAGATAAAAACGGTAAAGAATACTTTCGTAAAGTAAAAAATAAATGTTCTACATATGTACCGGATGCACATAATTCTTTTTAATAATAAAGCAGTGATGTTTTTATTAAGTATAATAATAATAATAACTTTATTGCATTTATTGCAATTAATTATACAAAGAGAAAAAGAAATTGCAAACGTCATGACAGATACAATATATTACATGTGTTAAAACATATTCTTATACATCACATTCTTGCTGTAGAGAACCACGATTTATGTATTCAAATACACTGTATGGTTCTAAATCAATTAAGAAATCACGAACTCTTTTTTTAAATATTAAGAATATCTTAATTTCTTTTAATGATTCCGGTAAACTATTAAAAAATTTAATGGAAGAGTAGCGAAGTCCACTCTCTATCAGTGTCAAGCGGTGTTTGGGATAATAGTAATTAGTTTTATGCCTTATGGAATAATCATGAACAGCGCTGTATTCTTCAAACAAGTCTTTATGTTTGTAGGCAAAAAGTAGGACCTCGAATATATAAATTCCAAAAATAGTTAACAAAAAATGTTTTCTAAATATGCCCCTACATGATTGATTAAAATTCAAGTTATATATTATTCTCAGAATCCTTTTTTGTGTTACGAAAATACGATTCATATTAGTACTACTACCCCAAACAGCGATGCCGTACCTTACTCTGGAATAAAAGCATCCAAAGTATATCATTCGTAACGTCTGTTCACCAACGAGTTTCCTCAAGCGACGAACTCCAAAACATACACTTGAAAGGACTTTAGATAAATCATGGATATGATCCTTCCATTTTATAAACTGATCAACCGTAACTCCCAACAAACGAACACTATTGTGTACGGGATATAAGGAATCACCTAGTTCCACATTGTCAGAAAATTCAGAAAAGGTATTGCATCTGAACAGTATTATACTAGTCTTCGATTCATTTACATACAGGTTATTATGTGCTAGCCAGTCCTGAACTGTTCCCAATACAGAATCAACGCTGTCAATTACCTGATTTAAAGAGTCGCCTGTGACCAAAAGCGTAGTATCGTCGGCATAATTAATTGTCATGCATTGCTTATTAGGTCCATGATTGAGATAATGGATATCATTAAAATACAATAAAAATAGAATAGGTCCGAGAATACTACCTTTCGGGACACCTCTGAAGATCATTAACTTATCTGAATAAGTATTATTACCATCGATATTTAGGCATACTGATTGTGATCTGCTAGTAAGATAAGAATTAAACCAAGAGAGGGCAATGCCTCGTATACCATAGCGCTCGAGTTTACTTAAAAGTAATTTATGATCCACAGTGTCGAACGCTTTAGATAAATCTAATAAGCACCCACATGGTAGTTTTTTGTCATCTAAGGCATTCAGAACTTTTTCAGAAAAATCATACAAAGCGGTTTCAATGCTTTTACCCTTAGCAAAACCATGTTGATAGTTACTGATTAAGCCATGTTTGAAAATAAAATTTGTTAGTCTGGAGTAAGCTGTTTTCTCGAATAATTTCGAAAAATCGGTTAAAAGGCTAACCGGTCTGTAATTTTCCAAATCATTAGGACCACCTTTCTTAAATAACGGAACAACCAAAGCATGTTTCAGGTAGTCCGGAAAAATGCCTGTAGCAAAGGAGTGATTAATTATATGGGTAAGTGGTCTTAAGTAACTATCCGAGCAAGACTTTAAAAAACTGATAGGTATTTCGTCTTGACCGGAAGATTTGGAATTACGCAATGAGCTAATGAAGGAAGAGAGTTCACTTTCGCATATTGGGAAAAAATAAAATGATGAAGAATTATTAGGAATTAGCTGAAGAAATTTGTATGATTGATTTAATGAAACAGAGTTTTGAAGGAATATTTTGTTCAAACTACAAGCAAGATTTCTGGGATTGTCGGCTTTAGGAAACACGCGTTTGACGCTTTTACCCGAATGAGAATTAATAATACGCCACATAGTTTTATTTTTATTTGTAGAATTAAGTAATTGCTGTTCGTAATAATTCTTTCTGTCCTGATTTACGGCGTTGTCATATTGAGTTTTATAGAATTTAAATGTATTTTTGTAATCGTTATTGAAGTTACATATAACACGTAATGCAGAGACGTAATTTCTTAATTCAGTGACTTTTTTAGAAGGTTTAAAGGAATATTGTTTGTTATACACTTTTTTTAAAGGGAAAAAAGAATTAAAATATTTCAAAAATACATTCAGAAAGTTCAAAAATTTTAGATTTGTGTCGCAGGCATCGCAGTATACATTGTTCCAGTCTTCACCACACATATCCTCCACAAAAGTCATTATGGTTGAGTGTGTAATTACGCGAACAAATTTAAAGTGTTGCTGCTCCTCACCTACAGATAGGCATTTACAGTAGATCACCTGAGCTTTGTGATCCGAAAAACTTGTATTCATTGTGAAAGTATGATACACAGAAAGGATATCCTTTCCAAATTCCTTCACCAAAAGAATGTTGTCCAAGCATGTTTCTGCGGTCTTCGAGACTCTAGTCGGCTCATTTATAAGAATCATCACTCCAAAAGATTCCAGTATGTTTCGGAAATACCTACTCTTAGCATCACTGCTTAGTAAGTCAACATTAAAATCACCAGCGATAACACACGTGACATTCAGTGAATCAATGACACTTAATAAACTCTCGATTTTAATACAAAAGTCAGAAAGGGAACCTGTAGGGCTTCTGTATATACATATTAGTAAAATTTCGTTTTTCTCATATGTGACAGAAGCGCCACAACATTCAAAGTCATACTCAACAGCCATGTCATTTACAAAAGGAGTTCTTACAGCAGTAAGTGTATCTGACGTGTAAATAGCAGAACCGCCATGTATACCGTAAACTCTACAATAGGACGATGCCAGGGAGCAACCCTGTAGTTTTATAAATTCTAATTTATCGGCAGATAGCCAGTGTTCGGTGATAAATATTATTTTAATGTCACGAATTAAGTCCAATTCGACCTGAAGACCCTCAAGTGATGTTGTTAGGCACTGTATGTTTTGATGGTATAACGTGAGAGTAGTTTTGTGCTTGATACCTGCGTTGATTTTATCTGAAGCTTCATCTTGCAATACACTTAAGGCATTTCCGCCTGCTTCAAATTTTGATGTCTCAGTCTTTCTACTAAAAAAGAATATTTTTGAATTTTTATATTTTTGGACCAAACCGATGCTTTAATAAAGTCTTCCTCGTGTCTGTTTTCTATACCAATTTTAAAAGCTTTTGCTGTAGTAGACCTTCTTTTTAATTGCTCGATCTCTTTACAAATATTTTTCACAACATAATTACTCACGGAATCGACCGTACATACCGGATTTACTCCACCCATGAATTACCAATTCATGCGGGGAGCCGCCACAAATGTACTATCTGCACTCTCACTTCCCGTTCCAATAACAGTGGGACGTTTTTTGTTCCTTCTAATTAACTTCCACTTATCGTTACGATTTGTGAGGGCACTTGCTTGCTCATATTTTTTATCTTCGTTTTTTTGAATCTCTGGATTGTCTTTCTTTACAGCTCCTGTTCTCTTTAAAATAGTCGAGTATTTGCTGGCAATTTTCTCTTCCATATTCATATTTTCGTTATTTCTTTTCATGTTTTTATTGTTGTTTTGATTATTTATGTCCTGTTGAGTTTTTACTTCTTCATCCTTTTTCTGGTCCGTAGTACCATCTCTATCTTGAGAGCGGAAGTATTCTGAATTTTGTTTAGTTTCTGTAAGAATCCTTTTTAATTTATTAACTTCTTCCGACAGAACCCTGTTTTGTCTAGATAAATTGTTAATTTCCATTTTTAAAGGGTTTACTATTGCATCCGTTAATGATTGCAGTGCTTCATTTATTTTAGTACTTATAAAAATATTTATTTTATTTACCTTATCTTGATCGAGAAAATCGACCTTTGATGTTTCTTCGTTTTTCTCATTAACTTCTTCTTTTGAGGTTAGATCCTGTACACAATCACTACAGGCCCAGTTCTTGATTTTTCCAGTCTCTCTTAGTTGGATAAAAGATTCCACAGAGACAACACAACACCTCAGATGAAAATTCTTGCCACACTTCTGCCGGCACACTATATATTCATCGTATCTTTCGATTTTCTTTTCACAGGAATCACACTTGATCGCCATGATGAAAAATCACATCTATACTACTGTATGTATATCGGATTTTAAATCGCGTCGTGAAATGTTTTTCGCAAGTTTAACCACAACTTTTTATTTAATTATTATTAATTCAATAATAGAATTAGTGAATAAAACAAATTATAATGGGTATAATATTCGCAGAGAAGGGGAGAAGATTAATTTCTATTCGCTTGGGCTCAAAGCTATTTCGAGTACATATAGATTGTCGTAATATCGTTAGTAATTAAACAAGTATAATACATAAATCAGTAATTGTATTCAATATTAAATATTTATTTGTGTATGAACCAAATTGAGTTAATTAAATAATTTTAATTAAATCAACGGGCTCGAAATGAAAAATTTTAATATTTAATTTTAATATTCCAGTAAGTGAATAACGTTTTAATAATTAAATTAACAGAATGATGATAATTATATCCGTCGATGGTTTTACAAAATTTTCATAGAAGTTACATTTTGTAATAATTTTATAGTATAGCTCTATATAATTGAATGAATTCTATGCTCGTACAGATACATATTAAATTAGATAAAATTAATTAAATTATTTTTAATAATAAATGTACATTATTATAGTTTTATATTTTAATGAACAATTTCTGTGTATTTACACGAGGGTAGTTTGACAAGTAGTGAGAATTGGTAAACCAAATGCACTGTAATTTAGGTTGCCTGTTTATATGTTTACATTCCGATATTTAGATAAATCGGTGGATTAGTTTATTTTTGACAGCTGATTGAAAAAGAAGCAACACGTCGTTTTGAAAAATGAAAAAAGCAGAGTATCATGCGGTGATTAAATACTTCGTAATTAAGGGTATGAAAGCTACCGAAATAAAAGATGAGTTACGGGAAACATTAGGTGAATCTGCTCCATTATCCGCCACAATAAGTAGATGGGTAAATGAACTTAAACATGGTAGAACAAGCTGTTTTGATGAAGCGCGCTCTGGAGCACCCAAAATCGTGACGGAAATGATTATAAAAATCCATAATATTATTACGCAAGATCGACGATAAGTTCATTCGTTTGCGCATTTCCAATGAGTGTTTGGACCTTTATAAGCGGAATCCGGTTGATTTTTGTAGGCGATTTGTTATTTGCGATGAAACTTGGATACACTACAGTACACCCGAAACTAAACAACAGTCGAAACAATGGCTAGAACGTGGTTCTGCACCTCCAAAGAAAGCGAAAACCACTTTATCGGCAAACAAGGTGACGGCATCAATTTTTTGGGATTCAAAGGGCATTTTGCTCATTTATTACCGTCAGAAAGGTGCCACAATAAACGGAGAATATTATGAAGAACTTCTACAAAAATTAAATGTTGAGATTCGTGCTAAACGGTCAGGAATAGCAAAGAAAAAGATTCTGTTTCACCAAGACAACGCTCCCTCGCATACCAGCACAGTTGCGATGTCCAAAATCCACGAGTTGCATTTCCAATTAGTACCTCATGCGCCTTATTCGCCCGATCTAGTCCCTTTCGACTTCCACCTTTTTCCAAAATTGCAAACGGCACTAGGTGGAAAGAAATTTTCGTCTAACGACGAGCATATCATCTTCGTTAATGAGTATTTTGCAAGCCTTCCGGAATCGCATTTTAGAGATGGCATAAGAGCATTGGAGCACCGTTGGAATAAATGTATTGCTCTTTTAGGAGAATATATTGAAATATAAATATTATTTTCTATTTAAAAAATTCGTTTTTCTTTTCCATTCTCACTACTTGTCAAACTACCCCGGTATTTACAAATACTGAATTTAAAATCGAATTTGTGTAAAGAAAGACTTTTGTGCGTATATCTGGAAAAAAATAATTTCTTTGTAGTTCCAAACAATATCTCAAAATATTATCGTGATCGTTTTGAAATTTTATTCTATATTGCAATTAAAAATATTATTAGTTACGGAACTTAGCTAACTACGCATGCAATCTACGAGAATGAAACGACAGACGTTCGAGGAAGTTTTAATCCAGAACAAGAACATTGGCGACATTCCTGGTTTATTTATTATATAAGCAACCGGAATCGTACTTGAGATATCAAAGTTGATACGCGAGGATCGATATGTTTAACCAGTGTTAATTAGGTATGTTTATAATTAGTGCTTTGAAATTATTTATTACCGGAGTTACATATATGTAAATACAAGTTATAGTAAAAGTTGGGAATGTTGTTTCTGTTATTTCGACGTTTTATTTTACTATCACCAAAGAATTATTCCAACAGGTATGTAGAGTGAAGTATTAAATTCTGCTAGACAACTGTGCATTCATTATTAATTGCAAGATATGTTTGATCTACATGATAAATTGATTCCATGTGCACTTTACTCCCCGGACATAGACCTGATTTCATATTATTCTATAATTTTGTAAAAGTGAGTGACGTGGATAAATTGGCACCTATTCCATCTTATCATTCGAAGTATGTACAAACATATAGGAAATCTTTTTGGAAAAACTTTGGAAATAACACATGGATCAATAAGTCCCGAGACTAACCCATAGATGGCGCTCGTAGTAAACCAGTAACCACGTCTTTCTAGAGTACTAACCTTTGCTTGAAACGTGTCAAAATTTTAAGTCGATCGGACCAGAAACAGCTGAGTTATCGAGGTTGGAGTAAAGTCGTTTTGTAGTTTGTTTAAACAATGGAAAAAACCGAGTTTCGTGTTCTGATAAAACATTGTTTTTTAATGGGTAAAAACACCACGCAAGCAAAACAATGGATTGAAAAATGTTACCCGGACTCTTGTCCATCAAAAGCAACGATTTGTCGGTGGTTTGCCGAGTTTAAACGTGGTAGTACCGACACAAATGACGCGGAACGCTCGGGTAGACCTGTGGAAGCCGTTACACCGGAAAATGTGAGTGAAGTGACAAAAATTATAATGAAAGATCGTAAAGTGAAGCTCCGGGAGATTGCTGAGATGACACAGATATCATATGGAAGTGTATTTACTATCCTTCATGAAAAATTGAGCATGAAAAAGGTTTTTTCCAAGTGGGTGCCGCGATTGCTTTCGATGGAACAAAACCAGCAACGAGTCGATGATTCAGAAAGCTGTTTATCGCTATTTACTCGCAACAAAAAAGATTTCTTGCGTCGTTACGTGACCATGGACGAAACATGGATACATCACTACACTCCAGAGTCGAAGCGGCAGTCATCTGAGTGGCGCACAGCTGGCGAAAGCCGTCCGAAACGTCCGAAAACGCAGCAGTCAGCTGGCAAAGTCCTGGCGTCAGTTTTTTGGGATACACATGGCTTGATTTTCATTGACTACCTCGAAAAAGGTAAATCGATCAACAGTGATTATTATATTGACTTACTGGTGCGTTTGAAGGAGGAAATCGCAAAAAAACGACCGCACATGCAGAGAAAAAAATCCTTTTACACCAAGACAATGCACCCTGCCACAAGTCGATGAAAACAATGGCAAAATTGAACGAATTGGGTTTTGATCTGCTTCCCCACCCCCCATATTCGCCAGATTTAGCCCCCAGTGACTACTGGCTCTTTGCTGATCTTAAAAAAATGCTCCAGGGAAAAAGATTTGGCTCAAATGAGGAGGTCATCGCTGAAACTGAAGCTTATTTTCAAGCGAAAGATAAATTTTTTTATAAACATGGTATTGAAAAATTGGAAAAGCGTTGGAACCATTGTATCACCCTAAAAGGTGATTATGTTGATGAATAAAAAAAAATTTTGCAAAAAAAATGTTGTTTTCATTGTTAGTCTCGGGACTTATTTATCCATGTGTTAAAGTGGTGTTTCTTTGGTCAGACCAGAATATTTCACAATACCCTAATATATCATCAATTAAAAATGTACCGAAAATTTTGCTAAAGCTGTAAATGAAGTAGCAGCAGAATCAATATAAATATTGAGCATATTGAGGAAGGTTGTATGATATGAACCACTTAAGAGAAAATTAAATAAATCTTTATATTAAGTATCGTTAATAAAGAGCGGACTTCAAATAAGTTTACAAATAACCAAGCCGTCAGGCTTTGCATCCCTTCTTATCTGTTACACGCATAACGGCCAATAAGCATAGCAGGTCTATAGCATTGGCCAGTGGAATCACAAAAGGAGCTTTTAACATAGCAACATACCTAGCCAACCCTTTTGAAAATTAGACATAAATGTAAAAAAAAATCTATGGATACATTTAGATATCAAATCTTTGTTATTGTTAGTATCCAACAATTATTTACTTTACTTATGTATATATGTACGTCTTATATTGCTAACTACATAATGCTGAAACGAGATGGCTGTTGATATTAGCTATTAAAACTTTTCGGATGATTTTTTCTGTGAAGTTGGTTCTTTTTGAAGTTATTATTTCCTTGAACAGGCAAAAGTTCTTTTAGACATTGCAATCTGCTAACGATACATAAGAAAAATATGGAACGTAATATATTTGTTGTTTTCGTTATCAATACTACTAATGCTTAAATAATGTTCTTCATAAAAGTATTGTAGTATATGGTGATCAGAATTTCTTCCAAATTTTATAATTTTTTATTATAGCTGTTTTTCAACTTTTCCACTTACATCTCTCAATGTTGTCACGCAACTGTTCAGTATGCAAGGCGCTTTGTTTTCTATATTCGTATTCTTGAAATATTGAATAGGAGAACACATTTTCAAAGTTAATTTCGATAAACTTCAATGAACACTTTGAAGCAGTATGTAGAAGTTGTTTGCATTCAATAATATTACGGGCATCATTTGGTAGATGTTGATCAAAATTTTCTAGGTGGATAAAATTTTTAAAATAAAATTTATATGCGTTTAACTATCTTATAATTACAGGACCGGGTTATATATATATATGATACATATATGTACATATGTATATATATATATATATATATATATATATATATATATATATATGCTATATATACCATTTTGATAACATATTAATACGTTGTACCCTTTTAAGAATTTACTTTTAGTTAGTTCACGCAATGGTTCCCAACCAATAAATGCTAGTAGTTTATTATCGTCCGCTATTTTTGTCTGAAACAAAACGATGTGTAAAACCTGATCAGTATGAAGGATTATTAAATTAATTTATCAAGTTTTTCTGTCACAATCACCAATAGCAATTTCTGTAATTCTAACTTGTTTGTTTTAATTGAACAACTAATCAGAAGATATGCAATAAGCTTACGTTTCTTGTTATCAGATATCTTTTTCGTATAATCAATTAAGAAGGTTCTGTGAGAGTATCAAAAAATAGCTGCAATTTCTCCTGCCGCATGAGGGAATTTGTTGGGAAAACTGCAGACCTTTATATGTCTCTGAAACAAATCTTATTTCTATTTAAGGTCATAACATTATACTCACGTTTCATCTCGAATGATGGTAAAAGGTAATAATCAAGTTCCGTACCTTTACAAAAGAACCAAATAGGGTTTTGTATACTCTGTATTTTTAAATTAATAATTGCTCCTTGATCTCTCATCCTTCATCATCTGGACATAAATAAGCATTCAAAGATTCTCTACCATACTCGTATTAAACAGATTGGACCACCTTTAGGTATCTAATATGGTATTATCCCTTGTACAGCCAATATTTCTTTGAGAATAAATTTTTCAGTTTTCCTTGTACCGTAAGGAATTTAATAACAAATCTATATTTGATTTTGAATTTGAATTTGATGGAGCCTGTGGTTGATTAACTTAATCACTAAGGTTAATATATAACCCCTTTCCACATTAACTTTCGTAATTCTGTATACGTATTTCGACAACTACGTTGTCATCATCAGCAGATAATTAAGCAGTGTTGCATCTGGAGAACTACGGCAATAAATACTCCTACGAAACAATTAATCTCGCACACGATCCGTACCGTTGAAAGCCAAGACACATACTACAACTATATTTGATTGTCTGATAGTCTTGATAAATTCGTATACAGTCACAATCACGGAAACTATTATTGTGTGTGTGTGTGTGTGTGTGTATTTGAGGTGTGTAAAATATTCAATGGCTTTGTTACTAACTTCTTCTCGCTGTAAGAGGGAAGCAATGTTGATTAACACTGAAGGATGCTGGATAAGGTGCAGATCTATCTTAAATGAGAAACGGTTTTAAAATCGTATAGCCCAGAAAGATGTTCTGCCTGTTGACTTCTCTGGATATATATTTATCCATTGCTCTTACTAGGTGTGTTATCCCGGTGTTAATATGAGGTAATATTAATTGTACAATTGTACATTGTACGAAAATTTAAAATTGATCAGTACAGAAATATGAAAAAGATGCTTTATATATAAATTAAATCTAATTTTTGTTGTGTAAAGAATTCGAGTCAAATTTTTTTGCAAGTTTCCATTAACATTTTCAAATGAAAATCCTTTCAAATAGTGCTAACGATATCATACCGTATTTTAATTACACGATCTTAATAGACTCTGACATTGATCGATCCTCTTCGCTATTTCAAAATATATTAACACTTAGGTGAAACAATTTTAGAGAAACTAATCTGGAATAAATCGTCTCAGTTAGTGCCAACAGTAAACTTTAATTAATTAGCGAAATTTTCCGCTCTATATTATAATTATGGCAATGCATTACCATGTATGGTATATCTAATAATAAAAAGCAATAGATGTAAAGTTTCAGAAAGTGCAACATCTTTAATAAAACTGAAGGTTCGCCCGTAGTAAATCGCATTGAGCGTCCATTAAATTCTAATTAGATTTTCCAAACTGCTGTAGCTCTTCTATTGCCAATAAAGCCACGATTATCTTCATAAAAGTGGTGTTATAAGTGTGAACCATAAAAAGGAAGACAGTTTTGTCTGTATGTCCTTATGGAAATATTTTTAACAAAAAATTCTTTTAAAAATGTGTTTACTACCTTTAATATTATTAAATGTATTTTATTGTTGACAAAGAAAAATTGTATTTTACAATTCCAATGTTATTTCAAAATTGTTGAGTGCAATAAAATGTACTAAAATGTGATACTTCGTTCCTCTCAGAGAAGATATTTATTCTACTAAAGGAGCAGACAACATTTAGAATGCAAAAATTCTTGTTTGCATTTGTTGTTTTAGTCGTCAATCTCGAGCTCTACAAATATGAATGTCTAGCGCAATGGGCAATTCAGTGTTATTGTTTGAAAGACTTCAGCAAAATATTATAAATAAAACATGTTTGAATATTAAAGACATACTCTTTTATTTATTGTTCCACATTCGCTGATGTACCATTATTTTGTTCAGGAGATTTAGTTTTACCTTACTGCTTTTTATTTACAATGCTTTATTATTACATTTTCGTTGGTAGTGAAAAAAGTATATTAGTATGTGATGAGTGTAATTCAAATCTATTTAGTTCATAGAAAACAAATTGTTTTTAATTATAATAATTTTCATCTCCTTTAATGTTTCCTGCCAACAACTAATAGGAACATAAGCGCGACTTTAAAACATTCTGATTTTGTGCAGGTTTAAGTTTGACAACGTCTTTTATGTTCTTCATTAAAAAATTCTTTTCACATTAAGAGGGCATGTAAATGTATAAAGAATTGATAATGGCAAATTCTGTAAAGAAAATTGTTAAGCTTTCTAAATGTTGGCGATATATTGTTCATTAGTTAAAAAGCGAGTCAGGCGATTTTTAGCCCTACCTCTCACTCACTTACTAAATTAATAGTTGTCGCCTCTAACATTAGCTATGGCCAGTGTTGTCATTTCAGCTGAACTTTAGCTAGTTTTAGCGTATAATGATCAAATTTAGTATAATCAAAAATATAATCACGGACAATGGAATATTTAACGAAATTTGATTCCTAAAGATCGGATAATTTAATTGATTTTAAAATTTATAAATGTTAAGTAAATATAATATATTTGTGAATACATCCTTAGATATAAAAGTCAAAGTGGTTATAGTAATGTTGCGCTTTATACGTGTATCTACTCAATGTCTATATTTCTTTAATACTCCATTGACTTGGAAGGGAAATTTATCTACGTCTCTGTCGGAGAATCCCATTTATAACGTACGCGTATCTTGAATATCCTCAATTAGTATAGCCGATGCAAAGTATACTGTTCTCTGTAGTGACTAATCTGTACTTGAATTTTTTCGCTGGTAAGTTTGAAATTTCATGAAAAGTCTTATAAAAAGTAACAAAATGGTATATGTTAATTTTTAGGAATACCAGGCAAAGTGAATTAAAATATTCGTCGCAATTCAGGGGCGAGTACCCGAAATTTAGAGAATTGTTTTTAGAATTTTTTTCAATATCTAGCCCGTGTTCGATGTAGATATTGTAAATATGATTTTACTGGTATAATTTCGAATATAAAAAATGATTTAAAAAGTGAAAAACATAAAATCAGCTAGCCCATTCTCATCGTCCAGAGCGAGTAGTCAAATTTTTACTAAAACTTTTAGTTTAGCGGAATAATATTTAAAAGAATTTTCGATAAGTTTCTAGCGGAAAAGACCAGCTTGTGAAAATTCATAGCACTAGATCTTCAAAGTACCGTGTAAGCTGAACTCTTGCAGCTCAAGAAATGATATAGGTGGTTGAGGAAAATATTAGAAAAAAGCGACTCCAAATCTGACAGTTGAGGTACGCCGAAAATTGTCTAGAAATAACCAGTTTCAAAACCATTAGAACAATATTACCCAAATGAAAAATAAGGTTCGATAAAAAGCTCGAAGCCTTAGATAATTGACTTATCTTGCAGAATTGAGTAATCTTTGGAATTAAAAGCTTTGATAATTTTCATAATTTTTGTGAAGACTTGCAATTTTTCTTTCTCTGTTTCTCTGCTTATTTCATATACTTTTCAGTAAGTCATATCTGCAATATGTTCTTCATTCTACTTTTATTTTTTGATTTGTTTCTAAATATCTAAAACTGTCGAATTCGCCAAACTCCTACTCTTGTTTCTATCTTAACTCTTCTTAGCCATCTTGCATTTTGCCTTTCGCAGCTTTTATAATATTTGCTTTTTCTACCATACTCATAGTTTTGGAACTTGATTATGATTTGTTCAAATGTGTAGTCAGTTTCGTTAAAAGAGCTTTGCGGAATGAGTCATAATTTCATTATGTTTGTATGAAGTGATATTTATTTTAATATCCAACTTTGAGTATTATATTATTCTTCTAATACCTGCATTGGTGAAGAATATTAGCAGTCGTCACTAATATTTGATAAGCTCTGAATCATGTTATATGCATCAAGAGCATGTATGTAAATCTCTACGCCTTGGGCATCTAGATGATCAAGCAAATGCTTACAAGAAGTGGATGTGATATCCAGCGGGGAAATCCGATCGGCTAGATAATCTGCAGTTTCTGAGGCTAAGCTGCAAATCTTGGTGAACGTCAAGATTACATAGAGGTTAAGAAAGCCCTGATCAAGGTCGACCATAGCAGGCACAAGTAAAAGAGCTAAGAGACTCCAGAGAGAGAGACATTTAAAGCTACTTTAAGTAATATTTTATACCTCTCTATCTTCTATTTAAAAAGGAATATAAATGTTCAAAGAAAAATAATATTGATGAATGCATCATGCAGAATTAAATCAGAGTCGTTAGGTTTTGCTAATTATTTTGCATTTCTTTAATATATTGGAAATACTTATTTTGAGTTTATCGTTAGACAAGTACAATAATTAACTATATTCTTTCCGATTAAATGGACTAATGCTTTATGACAATAGATTTGGCATATGGAGAGATATATGAATTTCTGGAGTGTTTAATGTCATTCACACCAGTTACATATATTCTTTTGTTCTTGAAAAACCGGAATTTGCACTTTTTAAATAGAATATCAACCTTTTAAGTTATTTATTCTCACAATTATCATATAAACTACAAGTTCAAAATTTAGTTCATGTATCATGATTGTCTTTAAATATTTATTTTCGTCCATTATTTACAACGTACTTATTTATTTTATTAATTTCATGTGTGTATAATTTCTTATGTTTAATTTAATTCACTTATTGTACAAATTAACCGCATATTATCTTTATTTGCACTTAATTATATGTACGTATTTGATAAATAGAAAAAGAATTAGCTGTTTCTTAAGTACATGTATAAAAGTTCTGGTATTTTACTGCACTTATAGTGGTAATGCTATAGTTAATTATTGAATCTTTTATCAGAACAGTACGGACTTTTCTAATATGAGTATACGATCCTGATTGAAATTGGTTTGTTACAAAAGTTATAACTCAATTGTAAGTAATCTTTTTATATATGTTTTAACTTTTACTTTTTGTTTCATACTTGTATCTTTTTATAAATTGCGTTTTTGCTAGGATACATTTCGGTTTATTTTGATATTAAATGTTTACTGTCTTTTCTTTTGTTTCTGTTGCTGCTCCTTCCTTTGCCTTTTATCTTTAGTTTGTTTTTACATATTCTTAAGTCCCTGTGAGAGGCAGAACTTGAGTGAAGTGCTTTTTGTCCTTTCTGATTTTTCTTTTCTGTTAATTTTTAAGTATATCGAAATCGATTTAATGTGAGTTCGGTGGCGTGTAATTTTTGTAGGACACTTTCCGGCTCTCATAGGACCATAAATTTTATTTATTTGTAAAAGGTCATTTCAGGCAGAGTGTTGATATTTCTAACGCAAAAGCTCGCAAAATACATGCTAATTCGCAGCTTTTTAATGATTTACATAATTTAAAAGCGGTAATTATTTATATGGAGGGATTAAGGTACTCAGAAATTCTATTAATATTCCTGGATAAACACCATCCTCACCTCTGTTGAAGATAGAAAATTCTTCAGGAAGTTTCGGATCACGAAAAGCGCAAAATTAACGTTATACTGTATGGCTATAATGAGTCAATCTGAGAAACTAACAGCGAGCAAGTTGCTATCGAAATCACTATATTAAAGGAAACTTTTAACACTACCGTACTGGACGAAAAGGGTTTTCATGTTTAAGACTCAGCAGATTCTATGTAAGTATTTCAAACAAGTGTCAAGTCATGAAACCACATCTCTTTTCACAGTGATGGATGTGATGAAGAAGAAGAATTAAAATAAAATCCTCTAATAAATAGAGCACTCTATCCTCTTCATCAATAATATGAAATGTAGAAGAATGCTTAAGCACAATTAGAAGCTCGTCTTAAACAAGGCGAGAATAATTCAAAAATTAAATATGTTAATGGCGTTCCAATATTGTTAGGATGGAAAACTAAAATCGTCCAACCGTATCTCCCGTATGCTAAAAATGTCCTCACTTTAAACTTATATATTTTTTTCTAATTCTTGTGAACTATTATGACATTATTCTTTTATCAGAAATATGGTGTGGCTGACCAACGAATTTTCTTATATCAATTGATAGTAAAACAGTAAGAGCAGTTGTATCTTAAATTTTACATATTATTTGCCATTGCCAATAATATTCACACCCGGTAATCCTACCAACAGTATCAAACTTTCTATCACGTCTAACTGTACTATAAGAAGCCGAAAGAATTCAGAGCTAGAATAATAATAAGAGAACGATGTCATATAAGAGGGCGCCATTAACAAAATGTCAAAAATTAACCTCCACCTTTAATTAACCTAAATCCAAAGTTCCAGTGCGATACGTGTAGTGTTGTATCTACGACGAACTGTCAAAATTCAGTTGGTTGAAAAATGGAATTAAAGCTAGAACATTTTCGCGGAATAACTTTTTATAATTTTCGAAGACAATTATCTCAACAAGAATGCCTCGCCGAGCTGGTTTCCGTTTTCGGCAATGAAACACCAGATCAGTCAACAATTTCTTGTTGGTATGGAGAATTCAAACGTGGACGAATTAGCCTTAGTGACGATCTAAGAGCAGGTTCACCAAAAACGGCAGTCACTCAGGAAGACGTCGATGTCCTGCGCAAGATCATTAATGAAGATCGACACGCTACATAACGCCAGATTGAAGAATTATTGGGAATTTCAGGTTGTCAAAAGTCATCCGTTATCGAACTGTTTCCAAAAAGATGGTCGCGACATTGTCTCGAAAGCAGGTCATGTGGCAACAATTCAAAGAATTGTTACTACCGATTGGTACATAACCATTTGTTTGTCGTGGGTCATCGCTGAGTTTCGAAAAACCAACCCCGAACGAAAAAACATCCTTCACCAAGACAATGCAAATTCGCACACGGAAAGTATTACAATTGAATTTTTAACGCAACAATGTGTGGAATTTCCTTACCTTTCCTAAAATCAAGAATGGACTTCGCGGTCGAAAGTTCCAGTCGTTAGAAGCAGCAGTGTATCCTTTCAAAAAAGCAATTTCCACTGTTTCAACAAACGACTGGAACAACTTCTTCCAGAGTTAATTCGAGCGCATGCAAAAGTGCATTAATTTTCGTGGAGAATAATTCGAAAAACAATGAAGCCTTTAAAAACTATCTGCAGCTTTATTCCAGTTTTATATGCAAAACATACAGTTGGGTGACTTTAGTTTTTCGTCGCAACAATATTGGAATGCTATTATGATACCTAATTAATAAATTATTCTGGCCTTGATTAAAACGAGCTTATTCCATCGTGGGAAAAGGATAAAGTGCTCTACTTAGTAAAGACAAAAGGAGTAAGGATCATAGCCTCTAGGCACTAACTTTAATTAGTGGATAGATTTTTGAGTGTCATGCGAATTTTAAAATATTGTTAAAGTGAAACAGAATACCAATAATGTGATAATTCATTATCCATATCTGAAGAATTAGTTTATCGTTTTTGTATTTATTTTTGAAATCGCTTAAACCATGTTAAGCAACTTAATGTTATTATTTTTATTATTTAACATTATTGTTATGGCGTACATTTCTTGAACTTTCTTAGCCTAACGCCTGGAAACTTTTCACTCAACTCAACCCGTATACATATATGTATGAGTTTGAGCTCGGATTATACATGACTGATATTGTGCGGTTTTATTATTCATCACGAAATGGTGCTTACCACATACAAGCTTTATTATATTTTGTAGGCTAATTTAAAGGAGGTTATTATAGCTACGATTGTGTTAACTAAATGACGAATATTATTTAGTTTATGACATCTTTTATTATTAATTGAGAAATCTTTTTGTATAACTTACGATATTATTTAACTTTTAATTTTTGTTTAACCTGCAATTAGATTTTTTACATTCTGTTGGACAAATAAATAAATAAAATTATGCTGTTATCAAGCAGCTTATTATTTTTTCATTATTCTTGTGCGACAGTAAAATTATCAATATTTACGAATAATTATGTATATGTCAAACATCTGATCATTACTGTACTTAAACAGCTCCTATTGTCTCTGCAAAGCAAAGGGTTGGGTTAACATTATTTAATTATGAATGTGCGAATATTTCTTCAGGCTCAAACAAGTTAATAAATGGATTTATTCTGCCTATAATGATGATGCCATACATGAAAATAAGTTAACAGAGCTTTAAATATTCTCTTTACAGGAATATTTAAAATCTCAAAGAAAATGCAAATTAACAAATTTCTCATTTCCAGAAATAATTTACTTAAACACTGCTAGACTTATTAACGCTATTCGTTATTGTTTAAAGTGATACTCAGATTCCTCTGATTCCACTTTTTGAAGTAATTACGGCTATAAGTTAATAATAAGACATTCCGCTTTTATAAATTAAAACCAAGTATTCTCGTTAGAGCTAGAAAGTTTTTAGTTTCTTTACTCATTCGATATGTGTAGTTGTATCTTAAGCTCAATGCGAACGTTGAGTCAACACTAATATAGAATTTATAGCATTAATGGGCTTGCTACATAGCAGATATCAAATTCTAATCTACTTATGCGTTGATAGGTCGATAATTATAAATTCATCGAATCATCCGTACTAGTAGTTGTATAGATGTTTAAGCATGTACTTCAATTAACCTCTGAAATATTCATGAAGCAATTTGTGATTGACGTAGGGTCTGGTATATAATTACCGGACGCGTTTTATTCATTTAAATTTTATTAACGTTTTAATGTTGTTACAGAAATAGAAGTTTCACATAAGTTACTCATTATAACGATATATTTTATTTTGAATATTTTAACCAAAATATTCAATATATGATGTGTTATCAATTTGAAAAAGAAAGTGTTAATATTTCGTAAACTTTTTCATAATATAAATTTGTACTATTCACTTCATTAGATAAGGTGTTTTGGAAAGTGTGGATTGAATTACAGTAATTCTTACACATTTTGTCACCCAAACATCGAAAATTGTTTAATGAATTGGTTTAATTCCTAAATGTATATTGTCACCTTCAAAACAGATACATTTATGTTAACAAATAATACAGTCGTCGAAACAGTTTCTATAATAGATACATTTCAGGATGCCCTTCGTATAACATAATTGCTGACGAATTCAATATACCTTCTTCAAATTTTATTCTACAGTGTTTGGGTTTTTGACCATTAGGGATAATAATACACTTAGCTCGTTATTAATGATGTTTCGGCGGATTTTTTCTCTCTTTAAAGTTATTTGCCTACTGTGTTTCTTTTTTTCTTTAATCTATAGTACATCGATTTATATTAAATTTTTTAAAAATATATTAGTATTTTTAAAAAATATTGAATATTTCTATTGAAAATTGTCTAGTTATAGAAATAAATATATTTTAAATTAACTAAAAATGGTACGGTGTTTCTGTGCATTTATATTTATGTATGAAAGCATGTGCTCCTTATTCATTCTTTTTTCCTCCTGCATCTATGTTTGAACTTTAAGTGTATGGTCATATTATGATTATATGTATATATATATATATATATATATATATATATATATATATGTATTTGTAATGGAAGGAGACAAATACAGATAACTTATTTCCCAAGGATTAAATTAGTGTGTAGTTCACTGAGATCGATAATGTCTCTTTTATCGTTTACTGTGTTTTGGTCTTTTATACACGTACACACACACATATATGTATATATATACATATATATATATATATATATATATATATATATATATACATATGTATATCATTTATTTATTTGTGGGTTTGCTTTCTATATAAAAGATTTCACTATTGTTGAAGTCGAATTCATGTTTTCTTTATGCAATTTCATGTAATTTTATTATAATATATATATATATATATATATATATATATATATATTGTGTGTTTGCTTTTCTTGAGATGTTTGGTGTTCGATTTTAGTAAAAAAGTTTCTTTGGTTTGTATTTTTCGTTTGTTGGCTATTTTAATGTTATTTTCAAAGAAATTGTTTAGATCTTCTGATAGGTGTGGCAAGTACGGTAGTCACGAATTTTGGTTTGTTGTTGTTTGTAATATTTAGTATTGTCGTTGCTTTCCGGATTTTTATCTATATTTTATTTTCTCTGATGTCAAGTGTGAGTAGTTTATTTAATGTTTTTTTTACTATGAAGTTCGGAGGATAATTATTTATTGAAAGTATAATAGTTTAAAGAAATAATTATCTTTATCTTATCTTTGTTATACGGTGTTTTCTCTAACATATGGTAGTTATTTAAGATTTACGCACTTCTTTAAATCGGAAGACAGCAAATCTTTCTCCAACTAAATATTTCTTTCCGGCAACTACCATAGCTTTGCCAGGGGTGGATACAATGAATCGAATTTATTAGTCTTTTCAGATGACATTTCGAAAACAGTAAATCAGGGTTCTCGACTTGATGTAATCTATACTGATTTTGCCAAGACTTTCGATAGGGTCAATCACTATATTCTTCTTTTTAAATTGTATCGGTTTGGATTCTTGCACTGATTGTTCAAATTTTTCTCCTATTATTTATGCAAAAAAGCGCCAGCTAATAGCTTACGGCAGAAATTATTCTAATTTTTATATGGTACTTTCGAGGGTTCCTCGGGGGAACAATTTTAAATCCATTGCTTGTCCAATTATCATTAATGATCTGGTTACCATTTGTACCCACTCTTCTTGCCACTTACAGATTGATGACTATAAGGTGAGTACCTTAACTGACTGAGTTCATTTGCAGAATGAACTTAGTAATCTCCGTAATTGGTGTAAGGTTAATAGGCTGCTCCTCAGTATGATCAGATGTAAAACAGTTTTATTAGAGTTTAGCATTGACACGTAAATCTTTTATTTATAACCTTGGTATTATTTTACAAGCTTTCTTTTGCTTTAATGAACATGTTATGAGGATAACTAATGACGCTTTGAGAAATATAGATTTCATTACACGTAATACACATGGTTTTACGAATACGGCTCCTATTATCTTGGTATATAATGTCTACGTTGATCTGGATTGGAATTTGCTTTGTCAGTTTGGTGTCCTACTACTAAAAAACACATAAAACAAGTGGAAAAAGTACAGTAGAAATTTCCGAAGTATTTGATCTTATAATCATATTCGGCTCGACTTTTCCCTTCCTTATTTGCAGAATAGGCACGTTACTATGTTATATGTCGCATTTATAGTTTAGAAATCTTTTTGATAATGTTAGGTCCTACTTTTCAGGGTAGATATTACATATTTTATGTAGTATCACGTTTGGTCTACCAACGTTTGTTGATAAAAATTCTCTTTCACACAAAAATAGAATCAATAAACTTTTTTGTTTCATTTGATATGACAGGGACGTCCTTCTGGGAGTTAACAAATGAATATTTTGTTATATCATCCTATAAATAGTTTTGTCACTATTGTATAATAAATAAACCAGCAAATAAATAAACAGAAAGAAATCATAAGGGGATATTTAGTGAACAAAGTTCTTGGTCGTTGGCATTCGGTAAATTTTAACTGGGTCTTGGCTCGGCTGTCAAAGCGCCATTCCGAAGTTTGTTGGCTGCTTTACATATTAAATTCATGCCCAATGTTATGATGCATTCTATAAATGTAATTTCCGAATTAATTTGTTAGAATGCGTCCTTCGTAACATATTTGCATTTCTGTTATTAAAGAAAATTCGACTTCCGTCGAATAAGTCTCGAAACACGGTACATGCCAAAAACTTCAACTAACATAGCGCGAGCCAATATGTTGATGAATTTGCCAATCGAAATATTTGTACATTGAACGGAACGGAGTATTTTTTAGCTTTCTTTGAATTCTTTATATCGTACCATTATCGTGTTTTCTATAAAGCTGTCTTTTTGTAGTTCTTCGTCACCATTTTCAATAATTAAAAACAAGAAATTTGTTAGGGAAATAAAATTAAAGGCAAACCGTTTGTTAGATATTTCCACTAACTTCAAATTAGAGACCTCATTTGGATCGGCTAACAAAACAAATAGTTACGTATACACAAATTGTTTAACAAATTACATCAAACCTGTATGTGACTATTCACACATTGATAGTACAATTGTACAAATTCACAGTAAAAACAATGCATGCCTTTTATGGGCTTTTATTTTACAGATTTGTTTCGCCGATATCGGCATCATTAATAATAGTTTGCTTGCGATCCATACTTTTCAAATATTCTCTTTAGTTCATCTGTTTTTAATTATTTTTTTTCAATAATTTCTGTAAGGCCAATGTCATTACGAATTTACCCTCTCTTATATTTTATTTGTTTGCATCTGCTCTGAACAATTTTACTTAAGTGACGCGTAAACACTAAATATATTTGTCATTCGATACATTTCATTGTTTTAGTTATGCAATCAATCCTCGTCACTAATTTACTAATATTCAGCGTTAACTTGCTAAATTCCTTTCAAGATTCAAAAATACTTTTCTTGCACTTATTTATATAAAATTAATCCTTCTACATTGAATATTCTTTAAATAAATTTATTTAAAATATATTTTGGTTTCGTTGTATTTTTTCTATATTTAATATTTGTCTGCTTATACATAAAGAGCTTTTCATTAGAGCCTCGTATTTTGTTTGATAAATAAAAGACAAGTATTGTGAAAAATTTAAGACCATTTTTAGTTTGGTGTAAAGTACAGTTAATACCAATATTGAATTAAAATAACATCCTTCAAATGTCTTCCATGAAGGCACTAACACAAATGAATCCATTAAATCCAATCTTTCTTTTGTTGGCGTAAACTAATAACTTAACATAACCTCGCAGAAATAAATGTAGGAGTATTAAATCGCATGGCCGTGGGAATAATTGAGTGGTCCGTTTCTGGAAGTAATCGATTTGTCACTTCTCTTTCAGTAAATGAAATGTTTAACCAGCAATATATTAATGGCATCATCTTGTTGAAACCATTTGCCATTCTAGTCGAGGGCATCCTATCTGAGCCAACGAAATCTAATCATTGACCGACAGCGAGTTCCATCATAATAACGAGACCATTAGTGGATGCAAAGTTTCTCCATGCATCCTTAGTCTTGCTTCTGACTAATTTTCCGAGCAATTACAGCAGTTTTGCTCATTTACAAAGTCGCTAAGTTAGAGGAGAACTTCGTCGTATGAAAATTTGGATCCTTTTCAGGTTTCACTCAAGCTTTCTCGAGTTAAAGAAACCTGTAAGCATGTACGCAAAAATCTTTTCAGACAATTCGCTACAAACTTTTTGGAAGTACTGAATGCCTGAGATCGACGGGAAATTGACACTCACGCTCTGATAAAGAATTACATTTTTCTCTTTGCTCCCTGTACTTCTTTGTGTCACTAGCACGGGGGGGGGGGGGGTTATGAAATAAATATGTTGATTCGAATTTTTGCATAAGCCGTTCAATTGTTCTTCGACCTGGACAATTTGAACGACCAAAAATTGAAGTTATTACAAGTAACAGAGTTACGACTGCATGTGAATTTTGGTAAAACATCTGAATAATTTATAAACGTTGTTGAAGTTTATATCCATGGTTAAATGGTATGAAAAAAAAACAAATGGCGAAAAAACAAACTTCTCGGGGTTGCCATGTGAAAGAAACCGCAGTTTACAAATGCGTCATCCCTAATAGAAAATATCTTATGTCCTAAATTTTTAATTTATAATTTGAGTTTGGAGATTTGAAATTGAGTTATAACTCAATTTCAAATGGTTACTTTACTTAGTTCTTTTAATATATTTTGATTGAACATTACAGTTTATCTAAAAGGAACAGTACGCATCATTTCTCTTTCTAATTTTAGATTCCGGTACCGTCATTAACTTTAGTAACATAATCGATATTGGGATCTATTGCACTATTTTATTTTCTAAAGGTGTCTAATCTGACGAATTCGTATATAATAAGGATAATCCTAAAACTTACTACAAGACCTACAAGCTCATATAATCAGTAGGATTGGAAAATACACTATATTTCACGGTGCACCCGGTGGAATAACCACTGACTATGTATATAGGTTACATATAGGTTATTAAAAATAGGATAGGGATTTACTGTTGCATATTTCTTAATTCGAATTATTTCATTATTAAGCTTGAAAACCGTTTTTAGAAAAATTTTAAGGAAATGTTAGTTCAAAACTGCGCACCCGTATTTATAATTATTTTACATTTATGGAATTATGAAAATAATATTCAAAGCTATAGTAACTATATCTATATAGCTGCCTTGACTAAACGTAGATACTGATATCTTAAAACTTAAATTTAAATAGAAACTCGTCTTGAAGATAGAAAGTTTCGAGTAATAATAATTCTTTTCATGTAAAATACACATTTTTATGAAGAGTGCATAAAAGTAGAGATTTATCACTATACATAAACATATTTTCCCAACAGAATACATTTGAAAACTAATGCTTTCCGAAAGCCTACACTACAGATTGAAGAAATTTAAATCGATGACGAGAAATTTATGCTCCATCTGAAAATGTATTATAATGTGTTTCGGTTTTTACGTTATGAATCGATGTAGTGGAAGTTGAAAAAGTTGATGAAAATTTGTTATTCGCAAACAGGATTATTTAGAAAAAATCTCTTTCATTAAATTTGAACTACGCACTAACAACAATTTATTAATAAAATTAGATCGAAAAATTAAATTTATATTATTGAAGTCTTCGTAGATTTCTACAAATACAATGCGTCAAATAAAGCTAGTCTTTATTAAAAGACTAATCATTTTATTGATATTTGCAATGGGAACTTCAGTTTCAAAAGAACACATCCATGTCGTCAATATTAAGTACAAATTTTCATTACCACATGAAATGATACAATCTCCAAATCTATTTATCGGTAGATTTGGTATATTTAAGCAAACTTATTCACGAACGGGTCCAAAAGTTTTGCTTGAAGATCTACGGGATTATTGCGCTGTTCGTTTACTAAAATTTTTGAACAAATGAGACACCAATTTTGGCGCTTTTTGTGTGATGATGAAAATTTGATTTACCACTTCGACCTTTAGACCAAGTGACAATCAAAACAATGTTCGTCAATAAGTTCTCCTATAAAAGCCGAAGATATGAAAATAACGCCAGGAATTTTTGGAATTCTGTTGGAGATATGTTGTCTTAATAATTGACGAATATTAACAGCTATAATGAAATATATTTAAGAAGTCTATATATCTCTGGAAAGGTTTATAAGTACTATTACACCTAGGTTCCAGATTTAGCTTCATAAGGTTTCTGAAAGAGGGAAAATACTACCGATAAAATCAAAGAGTATTGATTTCTACTAAAACTTTGGAAAAGAAGAGGAAACAGTAGAAAATGTTAAAAAATACCTGAATAATAATTAGTTCCACGTCTTTACAGTCATACTGCTATGGCAAGAATTATTTCAAGTGGTCGACGAAATGGCTATCTAAAACAAAAGAGACTCAAGAACATACTCTATTAGTCATTAGTAATCAGCATTAATAAATAATTCAAATGCAATAGGTAAGACAGCGAAGCCAGTTGATGTTTGAACATTCTTGTTTGATGAAGAAAAGTGTAGGGCAGTAATATTTCGTACGAATTAAAAAATGAAAGTATGCTGAATTAATTTTCCAATTCAAATAAACAAAAGTTCAACATCTAAATGTAATAGAGTTTAATACCTTTTTAGAGTTTTTATTGTTAACATAAATATACGAATGAAAATAAGAAAACTTTCTGTCATTCATTTGTATTGGTAGAGGTTGTGTAATTTTTAGATGCATAATGTCTTGTGAATGATTTTGCTTAATGCAATTTGCCTAGGACAATGAATTCGCAACTAGAAGAAAGTAGATCCGACAACAGTTATTGCATTTACTTTTCAAACATTTTTCAAAGACTATTTTGTTTGCAATAATGAACTGTTTATTGAATATTGAAGGCCTCTAAATTATACATATGTACCAGGTCGGCTGAAAAGTCCCCGGTCTGACACATAGATGGCGTTACTGTTATTAAATCCATATGTTTTTTAGATAGTATTAACCGTCAAACGAAACGTGTCAAAATTTGACAGCCATCCGACCATTAGTTACTGAGATATTGCGTTAAGAGTGTAGCTACTTTTGTTATTTAAAAAAATGGAAAAAAAAGAATTTCGTGTGCTGATAAAGTACTGCTTTTTGAAGGGAAAAAATACCGTTGAAGCAAAAGCATGGCTTGATGAGGAGTTTCCGGACTCTGCGCCAGGAAAATCAACCATAATTGATTGGTATGCTAAGTTTAAACGTGGTGAAATGAGCACCGAAGACGGCGAACGCAGTGGACGACCAAAAGAGGCTGCCACCGACGAAAACATCAAAAAAGTTCGCAAAATCATTTTAAATGACCATAAAGTAAAGTTGATCGAGATAGCTGACATCCTAAAGATATCAAAGGAACGTGTTGGACACATCGTGCATGAATATTTGGGCATGCGGAAGCTCTGTGCAAAATGGGTGCCGCGCGAGCTCACATTCGATCAAAAACAACAACGAGTTGATGATTCTGAGCTGTGTTTGAAGCTGTTAAATATGTGACAATGGATGAAACATGGATTCATCACTACACTCCAGAGTCAGATTGACAGTCAGCCGACTGGACTGCACGCGATGATCCGGCTCCAAAGTGTGGAAAGACGCAACGGTCAGCTGGAAAAGTTATGGCGTCAGTTTTTTGGGATGCGCATGGAATAATTTTCATAGATTATCTTAAAAAGGGCCAGTCCATCAACAGCGACTATTATACAGCGTTATTGGACCGTTTGAAGAACGAAATCGCAAAAAACGGCCCCATATGAAGAAGAAGAAAGTGCTGTTTCACCAAGACAATGCACCGTGTCACAAATCAATGAAAACAATGGCCAAATTAAGTGAATTGGGTTTCGAATTACTTCCCTATCCACCGTACTCTCTAGATGTGGCCCCCAGCGACTATTTCCTGTTTGCAGATCTCAAGAGAATGCTCGCCGGGAAGAAATTTAGCAGGGATGAGGAGGTGATCGCCGAAACTGAGGCCTATTTCGAGGTTAAAGACAATTCGTACTACAAAAATGGTATCGAAAAGTTGGAAGAACGCTATAATCGGTGTATCGCCCTCGAAGGCAACTATGTTGAATAATAAAATCGAATTTTTCCAAAAAACTGTGTTTTACTATGGTAGACCGGGGACTTTTCAGTTCGACTGTTATATATACATATATGTCCAATAAATCCAGTAAATACACTACAAAGTTTTAAGTTCTTAGCGATGCAAGCTATCGCTATTTGCATAATATGTATATATATATATAAATATATATGCATTAGAAGATACTAGTATATTTAGTTAAAATTATTTAACTAAACGATATATATATATATATATATATATATATATATATATATATATATATATATTAAAACAACAATAATAGTTGTATTAATGTAATAAAATAAATATGATCCACGTAATAGAATATCTATTGAAATTCTGCTAAATATAATAATTATAGCCATATTAATTTGAAGGTTCGTAATTATCTATTATTTAAATAATTAAAAATAAATTATGGTATCATTCTGTTCAAAATTCATTAAATTAACAAGATTTATTGTTTAATAAAATTGTCTAGTTAATAACTCATATGCCAGATACACAACTTTTTAAATGTTATGGTTCTCTGTATTACAAACATGTCGAGATTATAATAACAGTTGATTGCCGAGGTCGTTACTTTGTGAAATTCCATTACACTAAGGAATAAGTAAAACACTACAAAATCCTGTCTAAATTTCATACTATATTATATATGTATTTACTTCGGCTAGCTTCGTCTGTTAGGATATTATCAAGCTCAATAATGTAGTGTGAAATCTAAACAAAGTGTTTTATTTATCCCTTAGTTATAATAACATTAATAGTTAATTATATGTCCACCGAAATTTAATTTTATTTGAAAACTAATGTATATATATATATATATATATATATGTATATATGTATATATGTATATATATATATATGTATATATGTATATATGTATATATGTATATATGTATATATGTATATATGTATATATGTATATATGTATATATGTATATATGTATATATGTATATATGTATATATGTATATATGTATATATGTGTATATATATATATATATATATATATATACTCAATGACATTAGAAGTGTTACACCTAGAAGGAATAGTTTCCTGGACGTGATTTTTTGGTAATGTGATAAGCTTAAGTCAAGAATGAAACGATCAGATTTCCAAGAAATTTTATTAACATTAATTTGAAAAAAAATCAATAATGTGTTTGGCGACCCCGTAGCTGTAGACACTCCTGTACACGTCTAGGTATCGAAAAAATAAGTTGGTCGATGTCTGCTTGTGGCACCTCGTTCCAAGCAACTTGAACTTGGTGGATTAGCTGTGCCAGAGTTTGTGGAGGATGGTTCAAATTGGTCAGTCTTCTCCCCATTATGTCCCACACATGTTCGATGGGATTTAAATCCGGTGAACGGGGTGGCCACGGCAAAACATTAACGCCAGCTTCTCGTAGAAAGTCCATAGTACGACGAGCAATATGTGGACGCGCGTTGTCTTGCTGAAAAAGGACGTGTGGACGGCCATCTAGATAAGGCAATAAAGTCGTTTGTAGGACGTCATCAACATAACGCGCAGCTGTCATACTGCCCTGAATAAACAGAAAAGGTGATCGGCTTCCATATGCAATAGCCCCCCAAACCATTACTCCAACAGTCCTGTGCACATGCCTCTCAACAGCAAATCCAATATCACGTCGCTCTCCACGACGGCGTCTTACCCTCTGACGGCCATCATGCATGCCTAGGCAGAATCGCGATTCGTCGCTGAATACGACATTATGCCATTCTGCTGCCCAATGCTGCCGTTCTCTGCACCAGTCCAAACGTTGACGACGATGTTCTGCAGTCAAAGGAAGGACTAATCGTGGACGGTATGAAGCAAGTCCAAAAGCTCGAATGCGGCGATATAATGTTCGCATACTGACAATGCGACCTTCTACACCAAACCATTGGTCACAGAGTTGGCGCGTAGTAGCAAAACGGTCTCGCAGAGCTAGTAGTCTGAAGTGCCTGTCTTGACGCTCTGCGGTACGCCTCGGTTGACCTGTTGGTCTGTTTCGTGTTCCTCTACCTTCTTCTGTCCACACCCTACACACACGCATTACCGTTATTGCAGTGGAACCAACACGGCGGGCAATTTCGCGGTAGGCCAAACCGACTTCTCTAAAAGCAACAATTCTACCCCTGTCAAAATCACTAAGATGGTGATATTGTTGACGCCTTCGAATTGGAGGCATTTTGTTACGCTTAACAGAAGTAGGCGAAGACACAATAACTGAAAAAAAAAAACTTGTACTTATCAGCTCTGATAAACCGTTTTCTTAACAACTCAATAAAAGAAAAAACTTTTTTTTTGCAAAAACTGTCAAATATAAAACGATACAATTGTTATCATAACAAGCTGTCAATATAGTCATTCTGTTGTCAAAAGCACAATTCCAGGAAATTGTTCCTTCTAGGTGTAACAATTCTAATGTCATTGAGTATATATAGATATACATACATACGAGGTTTGTTCAAAAGGAAAGGTGAATTTTGAATTTTCGCTACATTCGATTATCGAAATTTTTTTTGTTATGTTGGTACACATGTGTTAGCCATATGTTGGCATTATCAGCCAATTGGATTAGTAGTTTGTTGTTCACAACTGAAAAGCTTAGTCACGTTTGTGTGTTCTTCGATTTTTGACTTTTGAAAGAAATGGATTAAAGAATATGTATTATATTTTGTATTAAAAATGGAATAAAGTGCTCCAAAGCACTTGAAATGTTGACTGTGGCATTCGGCGAGTCCACTTTGTCTCAAAAAAGTGTTTATAAGTGGTACAAGCGCTTTACAGAAGGCCGAGAAAATGCACGCCAAGTTCGATCAAATGTGAAGGTTCTGCTCACTATTTTCTTCGATTACAATGGCGTGGTGCATCATGAGTTCCTGCCGATAGGTCGCACGGTTAATAAGGAATACTACAAGGAAGTTATGTAACGTTTGCGTGAAGCAATACGGCTCAAACGATCGGAATTGTGGAAAGGAAAATCATGGATTCTGCATCACGATAATGCACCAGCTCATCAATGCTTGTTCGTGATTTTTTGGCCAAAAACAACACCCTAATCATGCCTTAATCACCTTATTCACCAGATTTGGCTCCCTGCGACTTTTTCCTATTCCCAAAACTGAAGAGACCAATGAAAGGAAAGCGTTTTACCACAATTAATGAGATAAAGTCAGAGTTGAAGAACGAGCTGATGGTCATACAGAAAAGCACATTTCTGAAACGCTTCGAGGATTGGAGAAAGCGCTGGCATAAGTGCATTATATCTGAGGGGGATTACTTTGAAGGGGACAAAATGGATATTGATGAATAAATAAATACTTTTCAAAAAAATTCAAAATTCACCTTTCCTTTTGAACAAACCTCGTATATAATTATAACAATTAAAATATTGGAAATTTATGTTATACATATATAAATTGTCGACTAAAAAGGAGTTTTATATTTATGCAAGGTAGTTTTTAAAAAAACAAATCAAAGCTTAGGTAAAACAAAATATAAAGACGACATCCATTTAATTTGTATAAGCATAGAATTAGAAAAATTTATGGTCTCGTCGAAAATTATAAATTAATCATTAAAACTAAATAATTTAATAATAGAAATATATTAATAACTGAGGAAGCATACTTTTAAATTGAAACTCAGCTTTTATATAATGGAACAATTATTATTGTATTGAAGTCCGAAGAATCCCATTTCTAAAATTACATATTTATCGGATATTATTATTTACCTATAACTTTACCTTAGTTAAGATATCGTTCAAATCATGAAAATCCTGTTCAACATTAACAATCAACAAAACATCAGAATATGTGAAACCATTTCTTGTGAATACAAAAGATACCTGAATAATTTAGTGAATTATATTTTAAATATATTTAATTAATTTAATGAATAGAGATATTTAAAGAGAGTACACTATCTTTAAAAGAAAAGCTTAGTGTTATGTATTATCAAATTAAATAAAAATATTTGCTTAATTTATTATTTAGAAATTTTTTTAGTAATAAGTATATATTATTATTTAACGCAATAGTCGTATTTATGAAATAGTTTAAAGGTTTGATAAAAATACGAGTATGAACAATCAAAGTTTACTTACCTATGGAGGCTATATTAATTTTTTCGTTTTTTTTATATAGTCGTAACGTTAGTATTTATTATTAATATTCCTAATTAATGATTATTTCCTGGTTAGTTTGATTATATCATAAACATAATGCGTAGTCATTAATAAATTTAAATTTATACTAATGCAAACTTTGTCACTCTTTTTATTATAATATAATCATATTATTTATGTGTAAAATATTTAATAAGTGTTTTTTTCTAATAATTCATTTATGTTAATTTATTAAAACTTTTATTGGATTGTTTATTTCATGTTTAACTTAATATTAATATACTATTATAACATGTTATATACATATATATATATATATATATATATATATATATATATATATGTATCAGTACAAGCAATTCTTAATTTCATATACCACCAGAGATAGTCTATGCTAGCCGACGTACATACACTACAGACCATAAGTGAGGGATCAGTAGATGAAATTTAAAAAAAAAACATGCACGCTTAGTGAAACAAAACGTATATTTCTACAAAACTATATCTACGAGACAAATGAACAGTTTTCCTTATAAAATAAAATAGTTTCAACATATTCTGTAGAATTTCTCATCATATTCGACTTTCGTCGAAGTATCCACCTCTGCGCTTAATGATTTCTTTACAAATGTTAGGCAACCGCGATACAAGTTTCTGGAGCGTATCCATTGGTAAATTATTCCTCACCCTTGTAAGTGGCTCCCAAAGCTGTTTCTGCGATTGTGGACAGCTTCCTCTCACGTTTCTATCTAATTCATCCCACAGTAATTCGATAGGGTTGAGATCGGGTGATTGTGGTGGCCAAGTCATATTTATCAGCACCCCTTCCTCCTCTTTTTGATTCACATAGTTTTTACAAAGTTGGGAAGTGTGTTTGGGATCATTATCTTGATATAGGTGAAAACCTTCACCAATTAACCTTAATCCAGACGGAATTGCATATTCCTCCAAAATCTTCAGGTACCCCTCTTTTTTTAAAATGCCTTCAATGCGGTACAAATCTCCGACACCATCAAAGGAAAAGGTTCCCCAAACAAGCACAGAACCTCCCCCGTGTTTAACAGTTGACACTACACATTCGGGTAATATCTTTTCACCCACTTGTCTTCGAACGAAAACTCGTCGATTACTACCAAACACTTGGAACTTTGACTTATCTGTCCATAACACCTGCTTCCACATTTCTATGTCCCAGTGTTGATGGTCCTAGGCCCATTGTAACCGTTTTTTACGATTTCGTAGATTCAATAATGGTTTTCGAGCTGCAAAACGCCCATGTAGTTCCGCCTTTGTCAAACGTCGTTTTACAGTAGTCAGTGACACCGGCTTTCGACGGCCTTCATTCAGCTCTGCTCGAAGCTAAGGAGCTGTGTGGCGCCTATTTCGTTTTTATAGTATTTTTAGGCGCAAATCCTCTTGTCTGGTAGTTACCCTTGGCCTTCCGCAACGTTTTATTGGTTGTAATGATCTACTTTGTGAATATCGTTTCACTGTTCCTTGCACCGCGTGAAAAGATAAATTTAACTTTTGGGGTATTTGCCGCAGTGGAAATTTTTCACCATGTAGCGTTATTATAGAACTACGAGTTTCTGCGCTAAGTTCCTTTCTTTTCGGCATTTTTATAAGTTACTTTCACGTCTGTTCTCAAATATTCGTATTGCAACTTACTCGGACAAATGCTGCACGAAAACTAATTTTTAAATTGCTAAATAGTTTACTATGAATTCCTAATACCATTATAATAATATTGCGTTGTAAACCCTATTAAATTTATTAGGGTATATAAAATATTTCTATTAAATAGACGCCATAAAACTACAATATTAAAAGGATTTACAATATTTTTCAGAAACAAATATATTTATCTAATTTATAATAATAATCCGAATAATCCTTCTCAGAATTACATTTACAACTGTTATTTCAATCATTCTCACCAAACCAAGTAAAAGTCTAAGGGATGTGTCTAAAATACAAGTGTTTTGTTATTTATGATAAGTGATCCCTCACTTATGGCCTGTAGTGTATGTTTATGGTAAGTAAATGTTTACATAATTCAATTAATTCTTTATGAATTTTGTTTATTAATTATTATATACCATTTCCTTTCTTTCCTGCACACACACACACACACACACACACACATATATATATATATATATATATATATATATATATATGTGTGTGTGTGTACAACTTTTGGCTTTCCTTCGTTGAAGTTGTTAACAAAATGCTTCAGCTAGGATAGATGCTATGAGAAAAATGCATAGACCCTGTAAGAAAAATAAAAAAGAAATACTCCAGTGTCTTTTTCATCCACTATATGGATTTATGAAGGATAAAACATTAGTATTTTTGATATCTAAATAGAAAATGTCAGTTATGTTACTATCGTCAATGGACTATTCTGATGAAAATGATTTCCGAAAAACATAGAACGATAAATTTTTATAAATAAGGAAGAATAGACACATTACATCAAAAACGTTCTATCTACTCAGTCATTGGGCAGACTAAATGTTGGGTTGTAGCTTTTTAATATTGCTTCCAGTAAGAGTTACACACAACAGTAAATTTAAAAGTAATAAAACTTGATAGATGTACATTTACTGATATACTCACGATGGAATTAAGAATACCTGAAATATGATACAATTGCCTTAATTTACAAAAGAATTTGAAATTGATAATGACATGATGGGGTTGACAAAAATGTAATAGTAAATCGCAAAGGATGTGTCTTTTGTTCTTTTAAAAGACATAGAAGGACAGCATACCAATGCCATCGTTATAGGATGTCAGTTTTTCTACAGTATTGTGTATACTGTGTATGTGTAAATACTATTGCAAATAGAGTTATTTAAAGAATATTTTAGATCTTCTTATAAAAATGACTCTCTTTCACTTCAGTTGTGTACCTTTTTTTAACATTTAGATACGTATGTAAACTAAAGTTATGTTCCCATACAATTTGAACTACAATTTCGCCAATACGTTAAAACGCTAATATGTTAAATCATTGTTATGTCATAGATGTTATTATATTATTTCCTCCCTTCTTTAGTGGATAACAAGTATAAACTAAAAGCAGTAAAATTTTTACAAGATTTCTTTCAAAATATAAATTTGCTGAGCTTGCGTTTAAGAGACTCAAGCTCAGTAACGATGTATTAAAATTGAGATACAGTATTTAAGGTGTAAATGTTATTTTTCGTTAAATTTTATTTATTTGTATTCTACATATTGTATTAAGAATTTAGTATGTATTATAAATTTGAATTTATTTTCACATGAAAAGATCCAACCATTGAAATAACAGAATTAACATGAATAAATTATTGAAATTGGGAACTTTTCTAAATACGGCAAATGCGGGGGCGCATGTTTTAGAGCATGTAAAATTTCAACACCATCTGTCGTTGTACGTGAATCCACATCCAATGCCTCTGGTTACTTTGAAATTCTAAATGTAAATGTATTACGTTTTCTAATCTGCTTTCAGTTCGCTTGCTCAACGAATTTATAAGTTTTATGATATCGATTTAAGGAACAATGCGTTTCATATTTATGTAAATAATAAACAGTAAAAGAAAGATATCATTTAGATTTGTCATATGAAATGCCAATTTTTTTTGAGATTTGTTTTATGTATAAATTATTAAAAAAGAAAAGACCTGCTACTAATTGGCTTATTTTAAAATACGAATACTTACTTCTATGGATTCAAAGTCAATGTTTCTGTATCATTAACGACTTTTAATTATAGAAGTTCATTAATATTGTTACGCAGAAAGTTCTTATCCTTCAATTTCTTTGATTAATTGAAAATAAACAGCGGGAAGTGATTTTTAATTTACTTTTCTTACTGTCAGTAAACATGGATTTTTTTAATTAAAATTATCTTCGGTGCCTGTGATCTTTGAATTACAACCTTAATTATTGCTGATGAAGTACTGGTGAAGTGAATAGGAAGACATCATCTCAATATCGACGTTGAATAAAATAAACTTAGATTTACAGTTAGAGTTTTCAATTTAATTATAAGATTTATAACGCTTGGTTAAGTTCACTCTACGTCTGCGCTGTCCAGAAGTCGCGATAAAATCTTCTTTGGGTCAATGGAAACCAATGAAATATGTCTGATTCCACTTCGGCTGTAATCTAATTCCTCTTCCTTTTCTCAGATACATTATTTTCAGTTGCGAAAGTAAATATTCTCATAGCAAGGAACTGCCAAGAAAAAAAAACTAGTTCAGTACGCCTGTTTATTTGCTTTAAAGAAAATAGCAGAATTCTAAAGTTCACTTCACCAATTTATTTATTTTAGGAAGAATATATTAAATAACAAAATCCTAGAAATAAATTGAATTATAAAAAAATACATTTTTTTCTTTAATATTATACGAATTCTACTCTAATTATACAAATTTTATAAAAAATGCAAACATTATTTATTATTATTTTGTTATTATTATTAAATTTATATTCTTCTATACCAATTGATATTACCGAATTGTACCGAAGCTTCATGATAACAAACCGTACGTTGACTAGCAACGTTCAATAGTTACAACATATTTCTATCTATGAGTCAAATTTGAACATCGAAGTGCCATTAAATTTGTATCAAAGGGACAGAAAACTAATCATGGAATAAAGATTGCAGTATATGGCATTGGAAATTTTCTACCGTTGCTAAAGCACTAAATATAATACGATATATCTAAAGTTTCAGCGAAGTAGGTTCCAAACTAAAATTGCTTAAGAAACAAATTTCTCTTAATTTGGCGTTTTGGATATAGACGCTACCGACTTTTGCTTTAAGTGATAGGTGATGAGATTTGTGTACACCACTGCGATCCAGAAACAAAATTAGGTGATAAATATGCATATGGCTTTTTTGTCTTGTAACATCCCGTCCTGCGCTTAGTAGGACAATAAATAAACGCACATATTCTCACATAAAACGATCCTCTTGCTTGACCTCCAAGGTGGCGAAACTGGCTCAAAAAATAAACTCTTGGATTGGAGGGATTTCTTGTTAATTAGATCTAATAGGATGCCACGGTTACCCCTAAGCCAATACTGAAGCAAAGGTGGATCAGTAAAATACATTCAGTATTTAGTTAGTTAAGAAAAAGGAAGTCAGACTCTATTACAAATTTATTGTATTCAAATATACGGTATTAAAAAGAGATATATTTACTCGATGGGTATTTAAAAAAGTCGTCTAAGTTACAGTTTGAATCTCTAATTACTAATTCCCAACTATACGTGTAGTTAGCTCACAGTGGTGGTACAAGAAAGATATTTTTTGATATATGTGCCATTTAATGAGCACTTCCCAACAACAAAAGAAAACATTCAACACAATAACAATAAATCACATAAGAAAAGCAATGTTCAGTTTACTATTGAAATAATAATTACATTCAATAACTGACTTAATGGCAAAAAAAATTTACTGTAGTCTATGGAAAGTAAAAATTATATGAAGGAGAAAAACTATCGAAATTATCTAACGGTTTACCATTTAATTGTCAACTGGAAAAAACGAACGACGTTGTCTAATCGTTCAACGGGCCCTAAATTAAATTAGAGTTAACAAATATCTAAGGGTAAAATTTTACTAATGAATCGTGATCTAATTACCCTTAATTAATTAAATTTAAACTAATAGATTTATAAGGATAATGTTTGCACCTGGGCAATTACTGGTAAATAAATTAGAGGTATGGACTACATTAGATTTATCAAATTTTTAATAAGTAGTACTTAAACAGGTTACGGTATATCAACAAGCGCTTTAATTAATGAATTGGTGTTCCAATTGAAATTATCAATACGATCTAACGAGTCAATAACTAGTTAAAGCAATTAGTTCTACGAGATATATGGATAAATATTTGTTTAAATACCTACAGTTAACTAGGTTTCCCTTAAATTTCAACTAGGGCTTAAATGCCACAAATCAGGATCTAAACGCTCCTAAACGATCGTCTAATTAGACTGAACGATAGCATATAAACTAAATAATTATAATAATTCCACAGTCTTATGAATCAAATATGATTAACAATAAAGTATGTAAATAAGAATAATTACGAACGTGTCTGAGCCTTGGGTTTACTTCAATTCCTCGGTATCTCAAGTCGATGGCAAGATACCAAATGGCTTTATTAAGCCTTAAGACTGCAGGTTAATTTATCTACTTAACTGATACAACCCAATTATAAGTCTATAAATTAATCGATCAGCCTAGTATATTCCAACGAATTCGTTACTAAGAAGTAACTTAATTTCAGTATGTTCAATCGATATTCATAGTTAAATTTTTAATGGCATAAACGATGGTAGGCTTCTTAACGGTCAACGTTTAATCAATAAAAGAGAGCGATATCAGCAGCCATTTAACTTTAAAGTACGTTAAGGTGTGACGTGTTCAAGAAATAATAAACTTGGGAAAGAGCAAAATACCGACTCATTATTATGTCTGTTAATTGCAAAATACTAGGCATAACTACAAATAAATATTGTACCGATAATCATACAAATCTATTAATTAAAATAAATTGTATTGATTATGAACTTAACAATAACAAACGAAGTTTTTCAAAAAATTATTCCCGAAATTTAGCAATTCCACAATGTACAGCGGTGGCCACAAAATTTGATCACAAGTTAAAGTTGTGCATGTAGCAGTCTCCAAAAAAACGATTCATTTTTCATTTATAAGTCTCTCAAAAACGCCAGTCGGTAACCAATTAAAAGAGAAGATTGATCTATTTTGAACACTAAAAGAAAAAATTTTTGTCTGATACAATAAAGTTGTCGAACAGATAACACTACCTAGTTGAAGTTAAGTTATATTATGTTGAAAAATAAAATCGAGAAACCGTAGATCTTTTGTTTGCATCCGTTGTGTTCGGTCTCATACAAATGACCCTTTTTTGAAGTTTTTTCTGTAAAAATGCTGGTTTACATTTTGGAATTGCAGCACAAATTTTTTATCAATGATCTTCTAGCCATTAAAGAAAGTCACTCGAATACTTTAAGCCATCCCAAAACCGGGAACCTTGACAAAAAGTTCTCCATGATCTCGTGTTGAAATGTTGCAAAAGTTTCCGTCGCAATTTGTCTTAAACTGAAACAAAATTTTGGTTCACAAAAGAATTTCTAAGGACCATTAACTGATATTGGGAAGTTCATACTTATACACAACAGATGTCTCCCTGCTAAAGGGAAAGCCAACAGTTATGAATGATCGGAAGCCACGCTATCAACTTCATTACTCGTTTAAAGCGATTTTTTTTTACCTTATATTAAACTGCTCTCTCTCCATGTGAATTTGTTATAAATTTGGAAGCCTATATATTATCTAAATACTGGTATTTTTATTATATCGATGTGGGCCAATTGCACTGATTCTTTTGATGCGAATCTTATCTATGTATATACCATAATTTCATGTTATTAATTGTTTTAATATAGATTTTGTTTGGAATATTAGCGCCAGTTTTAAACATTTATTGCATATATAATGCATAAATAATTCATTACACTATCTTGAAGATTTGGATTTTGATTACCTTCTAGATTACCAATTGGTGATTGATTTATTAATATAATGAATACAAACCAAATTACACTTTCATATGTATAAATATTTTTGTGTTATGCTAGATTTTTATCTTACTTAATATATATTTTTAATAATTATAATTTGAATATTGGCGTTTTATAGTTGTCTCGACTAGCTGTCATTTCATCTAAAATATTATAGATACTCTTCAAGCCATAGATTCATGAGAACTGAAACAAAATTATTCACACACATTGCAAATATAAATACACCATAGTTTGGTTTTATTAGATACTTAGTAGAATCGACCGATTAGATTTTTATACTCTGTGAACTTATTTAAAGAGTGGCCTGTATAGACGAAGGTAAAGCAAACTAGGTGATGCATGCATTAAGGCAGATGGTACTTTTGAAAATTTAGGTATTTAATTTTTATTTATTCCATCTTTTATTAGTGTTATGATTTATAATACAGAATAGATAATTTTCTCTACTGTGAATTACAATCATTATGTTGAGTAAAACCAGTTTCCTTCCTATCTCAATAACCGTCGACATTCCACCATATTATTAGACTCTTTTGTTCACATTTACCCCACAAACGCCTCCTCAGAATATTGGGATTTCCTCTCCAATTACCCTGTATACACAGTACTAAAGCAGTTAAATATTTTGTATGTACAGCTTAAGACAGGTTTGAAGCCTTTTAAATTAAATAAAATTAAATAGCATTTGACTTTAAGAAAGACTCTTCCTAAATCTGATAGAAAATTTCATTAAATGATATTTAAATTTTTCTGTATTAAAAAAAAAGTACATACATTGTACATACATTGTACATTCAGTGTTTATCAAGTATTACCCTTTTGGTATTTATATATGTAGCAGTAACAACCAGAGACGGGAATTCCAATCATTTGTTAACATCGCATTTCTATCGTGAATTACTTAGTTGCTTTACTCCTCAAGGTTACACGTCAGTCAAATACATATGGTGCTATATGCTAGTGATTTTCAGTTACTAACTGCGCATATGATTTTATTGAAACGCGTATATTATTTTAGAATTTTTGAATTGTTTTTCTTGTTATTTTTATTAATTGATTAGTAACTGCCTAAAGAGTTTAGATTTGATTCCTAAGCCCTTTGTTTCAACACAGCTATATGTGAATAGTGAATAGTATGTTAACAGAATATATAGATTTTACTAGATCAAAGCAAATTTTTGGGGATAATAGCTCTACAGATCCGTTAAGTTTTAATAACGATTATTTTAATTATGCAAGTATTTAATTATTAAATCTCAAACGATCGTTTTCAGTATATAATAATAATATCTTAGGACATATAATTTCACTACGGTAATATATTTCGCAGTACTAAGATTACTATCCGATTTTTAACTATGCTATAAACACTCCTTCTTTCCTTTATAAACTCTTAGTTTAACAAACCTTTGATTTTGAACTTTATGACAAAAATTAGAAGAACTAAATCATTTTCTATACCATGCTCTCGTTTAGACAGAAATATGACTATCTTTGAAAATAGATTCTCTCTGCATCTGTTAAGCAAAATTACTTTCTCACGTTGAACACTACGTAAGAAAATACCAACGTCATTCGCGAGTATCGATACTAGAGATTGTGTGAACTTTGAAATATAGCCTGCATAGTAAAAGTACTTTGAATGGTCGATCAACAATATGTGCTTTAGGAAAGTTCAATAAGTTTAGCTGATAAAAAATATAATTAAACACGTATTCCTTTAAGAAGCGTTTTTAGTATGTAGATGCATAAAGTTAATAAGATTGGTTAAATATTTGTAGAATCGAATATATTTTAATAATTTATTTATGTAACTGTGTTCAGTGTGAAGAATAAATATTATTATTATATACAGAGAACGATCGTTTGACATTTAATAATTAAATACTTTTTACTAAATCGTTATTAAAACTTAACGGATCTGTGAACATATTATCCCCAAAAATTTGCTTTGATCTAGTAAAATCTATATATTTGATTAACATACTATCCACTTTAGCAATGACACTAATATTTCTTGCGTCGTTAAATACATGTATGTTAGCTGTGTTTGAACAGTGTCCACTATTGCCACAGCTCATGCATTGTTAAAGTCCATTTCTAGTAAGTTAAGTCTCTAGTTTCGCAATTTGAACCCAACAAAGTAACTACAGTAGAAATTAGTGATAATAATTACAATGGACTAGCTAAAAATCACTTGAAAACGTACGAAATTGTTCGTTGTCATTAGTGAAATTAAAGCAAATAGTGAAGATTCAGATTTTACTCTAAAACAAATATTTAGTGATAGTGGGTCTACAGATTCTGTAAGTATTAACAAGAGTATTTTAATTACGCAAGTATTTCATCATTAGATGCCGAATGGTTATTCTCTGCATATATAAATATTTATTACATGAAGAAATTGTTGAAACATACTTGATAGTGTAAATATTTAACCGATCTAATCCATTTTATCCAAATGTATACCCTGTTTAAAAACTGTGTTTTTTTATGTCTAATACGTGATGAAACCGTTGCACTTTCCGAATCAGTCATCAATGACCGAGTGCTCGCAATGCAGTAATTTAATCCAATTACATGTAGTGATACCCTGTAAAGGTAGACAGGCAGCCAATGTCACAGTATTATTATTTTCGACGCTATTAAAGTTTGAGTTTAAATAGCGGTATGACCGAGGATCAAATCACTGCCTTTTTCCCTAAACTTTAATACTTAATTACTTCCTTGCTCCTAATAAGATCGTTTAATTTAATTACCCCAAAAGCAACAAGAGAAAATTCTCTAAGACGTTACGCTGTTTAGAAAAATTAAATTTTGGTTAATCAAATAAACCAGAAAAGATTCTGTAACGGAACGACAGATTTATTTAGGAAAAATTCGAAACCTACTCTATAATTAAGAAATATCACACAAAAATCGATATCATCGATCTATAATTCCCAAAGGCATGAGCTACAAACAAGATATTGGTTGGTCGTTAATTATTGCTTAGAAAAGCAATCGCCAGTCGGTCCTAAATTAATTTCAATGAACTCAGTGCTGAACATACTTTGAACATATTAAGTCACAGCATGATTGACAATCAAACGAAAGGAACTAAGAAAAAGTCTATATAGCAATATTATAAACAACTAGATAACTACACTGTCTAGTAACGTTCAATAGAGACAGCATTTTTCTACTTATTTGCCAAATTTTGCTTCATCTTGTTCATTATCTTGTACTTTATAAAGTGTTACGCAACAAAAGCTGAGTTTTGTATAATTATAATATCGCAATCTAATCAGTATATAACATTGCGAAGCCTAGTCTTATTGTAAATGAAATGTTCACAGATAACCCACCGTTTTTTTTTTTGAGACTATTCAGTTTTTCGCTTAGAAAATATGGCATAGGGGCATACAATAAGAGCAGTTTACTATGATAACGCATTATTATAATTACGTCCAACAATTGATCAAAAACTTTCAAGCTTGCGTAAAAAGAAGTCCTTCTTCATAATAGTGCGCGATTTCTGAAGGCAGATAAAGTCCAATCTATCCTCCGTGACTGTAACTTCTTTGATCCAAGGCTTCTTTTTATTTAGAAAGTTAAAAAGCACGTCAAACAATGAAAAATCTATACTTTCATCTCACTATTAGAAATGAAATCATTTGAGAGATTGATCCGTATACTCACCGAAGGAGTATGTTGCTACAATACGTAAATGAATAAGAACTATAAATATGGCATTAAAATAATTGGTCATTTGCAGACGGTATTCAATTGAAAGAAGAAATGAATGCCTACTTTGAAGACCCACAGAAATATTTTTTCGACTTTTTAAAATCATTGCAAGACAGGTGGCAGAAGTGCGTTAAAGTTAGAGAGAAGTTAGAAAATAGTGTTTTGTTTCATTGCTAGTTAGATAACCTTTCTGTTTTCCCTCATATTATTTTATCTATACTTTGTCTCAGAATAAGAAGGGGTGACTTAAATATCCCGCCGAAACGCGGAACACATAGCTTAAAAATGTAGCTTACCATATTCCTTTATTATATAAAAATTAATGAAAAAAAATCATTTCAATGGAAGTATGATTGTACAAACGTTACTTTTTGGATTAATATGTACAACCTATCCAAAATTAAGATTAAATACTATTAAAATAAATATTTCATGAAATTTCCTTTTCAATAGAAAAGTAATATGTATATATTTGTAAGTCATAAATTATTGATATTTATATCAAATTTATTTGTGAAATTCAAGGTAAAATGTAAACTACTGTAAAATTTATTATAAAACTCCATCAAAAAAATCAAATATTATAAATATAGAAACATTAGCAGTGCAACTAATTGGATTCACTTGTGTTTGACAATAAATCACTTCCACTGTCACTGTTTTCAACAGAAATAATAAATGGTTCCACAATATCATCCATTAACCTTTCTAAGTCCCACATCTTTTTTTCTACTTTAATCACGTGGTTGATACAATTCTTCCAATTATCTATTGCAACATTTCTAATTGATTCCATTAAAAGTTCTCGTACATGTAACATTTTGAGTGTAGTATTTTTTGAAGCAAATTTTGAAGCAATTTTTGAAGCAATTGGTTTGAGTTCACAATGATATGGTGATAACTTTAATACAGTTTTATTCGCAGCAGCTGCCATTTGATCAGTTTTATATATATATATTATGTAATCAGTCTTGGATTGCAGCTTTCCTCCATGAAGAAGTTTGAAGATTTTCCACCCTGCGTGAACGATATGATGCATTGTCTATTATGATAACAGTATTATCTAGTAACCTAGGCAACTAGGTTACTAGATAACTTGTTCAAACTATTCCCCAAAAATAATACCATTCATTTCATCATGGTAATCAGCAGCTTTTCAACCTTCAAAAAGTAACAGTCCATTCTTCACAAATCCGAATTCACATCCTATGTAGAGTATTACTAAATGCGGGTCTTTATCACAAGGGCCTTTTAATCCTGTGGATAATCCTTCAACAAAAACTTGTCGTGCACTTGCTATACTTGCATCAATTCAAACTTTTTCCTTTGTGTGTCCCTCATTTAACCACGTTTCGTCTAGGTAAAATATTGGGCGACCCTCATCTCTGTAATGTTTTATAGTTGTCAGATATTTTCTTCTCCACCTGATAACTCCATCCTTTTCTATTAGTACATTCTTCTTGTTACGTTATAACATGAATAATTTTTCATTAACATTAATGAGTTCAAGAATCTCTGTAGAATTGCTTGACTCATTTTTTGTAAAGACTCATCTCCAGTTATTTCTCCCAATATTTTATTAAGTGTGGGAAGTTGGTTTTTATAAAAGGAACCATGCACCATCTGTCGTACCGTACTTTTGACAGATTCATCAAATTCTAGAAGCTTCGAATACCTGCCTACTCGTTCTTTAGGAGGGCTGACTTTACCTGTCTGTTTATATTCTTGGATAACTCGATATACAGTTGATTTGGCCAGCCTTACAATACATTCCTTATAATTAGAGTACGAAATCATATGCATTTGCATGTTCTTTAATATCGATATGCCAAGAAATTTTTCCCGTATCTACACGAATTAAACAAAAACAAATGTAAAAACCGATTTTCATTTTGCATATTTTGCATATTTTCAGAAATTGATGCATAAATCAGAATTAAATGCATAAACGTGCATATTTGTATAATTTAAATTTTTTGTTAAATTAACTAAAGCAAATATTGCCCACAATGCATTTTGAGAACTGGGGTTCCCCTACATTTTACAAACCGTCCGCTTTACTACGAGTCCCACTGCCATCGGTTGTCTTTCAGTTTCGGGTTGTCAACGTTGCAACAAAACAGTAAGTTTACTTTATATTTTTTTTCTTATTTGCATTTGGTACCAAAACAGTTTTCGAATTAATAGATTTCGTGTGACAAAAAATTTCAAATTACACAACATATTGCTACGGCATCGCATACAAAATATAAGAAGAAAATGAAAAATACAAAACAATTAACGCTTAATGAAACAATTTCTTCGGCATCAATCTGTAAAAATAGAGAAGAATTCAATTTTAATTTATGTGAAGCCTTCGTTAGTGCCAATATTCCGCTTATAAAATTACAAAATCCAACTTTTAAAGCGTTTTTAGAGAAGTATTGTGGTAGACCAGTACCAGATGAAAGCACATTTAGAAAAAAATATATAAACAATGTTTTCGAAAAACCATGAGTGAAATTAGGGAGATAATTGGAAACAATTATATTTATTTTATGGTCGACGAAACAAGTGACACTTGTAGCAGATTTATCAGCAATTTATTAATAGGTGTACTGAGCGAAAACGTTCCTGTTGAAGCGTATTTAATTGGTGTGAAACAGTTAGAGAAATCCAACAATGTAACTATGTCACAGTTTATAAACGAAGTATTAACAAGTCTCCATTTACCCAATGTACCCAACTGTACCTACTGAAAAGGTTTTATTGATGCTGTCAGACGCTGCTACATACATGACCAAATCTGCACAAACTCTAAAAGTATTTTATTCAAAAATGGTACATGTCACATGCTTAGTTCATGGTGTGAATAGAAAAGCAGAAGGAATTCGTAACCAATATCCAGATGTAAATTGTTTAATCAATACGGTCAAGAAAATATTTGTAAAAGCACCCCTCTGAATATAAATGTACAAAGACAGTTTACTTAATACTCCTTTCCCACCTCAGTCAATAATTACGAGGTGGGGTACGTGGCTAGAGGCCGCATTTTATATGCAAATTATTTGAATGATATTGCAGTGTTAGTGTCAAAATTTTCTGATGATTCCGCAGCTATTAAAGAGTTTAAAACTATTTTAAATATTCCTACATTAAATCAACAACTGGCATTTATCAAAGCGAATTTTAGCTTTATTACAGAAACGTTAATTACATTAGAGAGACAGAGTGTGGAACTTACAGAGTCTGTGAAATTAATTACATTTTTCAAAAATAAGGTCAACCAAGTTAAACGTAAAATTGGTGATTCTATAATAAAAAACGAAGATGCAAGACGTATTAACAAAAAATACAGGGTTTGATAAACTTACTAACATTTCAAATATTTTAAATGGAAATTATGAGCCTTCTATAACAATGGATGCCACCAGTATATGCAAATTTAGGTTTTTACCAATCACTTCTGTTGATGTGGAAAGAAGTTTTTCTATATATAAAAATTTGTTATATGATCGAAGAGAATCGTTTCATGTAGAAAATTTAGAGAAATATATGATTGTCAATATTTACAATTATAAAAAATAAAATGTAATTTTTTATAGTTTGTAGGTTCGTACTTTACATTAATTTATCAATTTATCTTTTGTAATACAAATAACTTGTTTAAATAAATTTTGTAATTCTATTGTGTTTTTGTAAGTCAATTTTTTTTAAAATACAATCAGTGCATATTTAACTAAATTGTTGCATAATTTAACAAAATACTGTGCATATATATGCGCATATTTTTTAATGCATATAATTCCGTGCTCTACTTATAATATATTGTTATAGAAGTAATATGTACAGCTTACTTATCGTTTCAGAGGTATTTGTTACAATTGCTGTCGTTCCCATTGGTGGAGTTTGCAGCTTTAACATTCTTTCTGGGTGGTGATACTAACTGTTTGCTAGAACCTTGGTAATCACTCATTTTATTTTTGTACTTAAAAGTACAGATTTCATTAAATAGTACAGAAAAATATAGTAAAATAATGCCAAAATGGAATCAAACTTTTACAGGTTATGAAAAATAGTGGATATCTGGCATTCATTTATCCATATTAAACTTGCCCGTTCAAGGACCAATGAAATCTCTTAAAAATATTACAACTTGTAAGATATAGTTACGTTTGATAAGATATTTGGTTGTGTAAAATAAAAAAAGGTAAGCTTCTTAAAGTAGAATAGAAAAAGTGATCAATGAAAATAATTTCTAAAAAAATATGATGGTTATCAAATAAGAGAAAGAAAATATAAAAAATATTGTGGAGCATTAATGTTAAACCATGCGCGTTATTTTTTGTTTCACAAACTGACATCCAACGTAACTTCTGTTGTTTTTCTATTAACTATTCTACTACCTTTGTTTTATATTTTTCGTCGGATTCTCAATTCTTTATTGGTATTTCGTTCGATGTTTACATTCTGTATTTTAACTACGTACTTATATGCCGTTGGCAAAAGCGATTTATAATTCACTTTATTTTCTAAATTCCAATTACTATCTGTTCCAGACATTGTTATATACGTACATAAATACACACATATTGACATTAATATTCATTTTCAAAATACTGTTTCTACTATATTCATTATTTACCGTATTAGAGGTTTCTGGTAATTTTAAACTTATAGTATGGCTAAATACGTAAAAATAGGGAATAAACTTCATCTACATGAAATATTCTGCTTTAAACTATTTCGATTTCCCGACGATATTTATATCGAGGTTGTATTAGTTACGGAAACTTGTGTGTATGTACATATGCTAAATGTGCAATAAAACGGATATTATCCAAACATGCAAACCTTTCATTAATTTTTGTTGATTTAAATATAAAACGACTGGAGCGTTTTCCCTATCTTTAGAAATTAACCGAATTACACAACTATTTTTCGCCCACGAGTTAATTTCTTTGGCGTTCCGAGCGTTCCAGGATAAATGTTATTTTATGAGAATGCCTAATCTATATGCCAAGAAATATAGGTTTACAAATTGTCGGTTTATAGAAATATTTTACTAAAATCGTACATACATCTTTGGAAAGATTAAAGACAGATAAACAATTCTTTTTCAATAAATCGTTGAAATTACTAAATTGAAAGACACCAGATAGATATCAAATATAATTTGATAGTCATCGTAGTTTTTTATAGTATATATATATATATATATATATATATATATATATATATATATATATATATACATATATATATATATATATATAGTTAATATAGAGTTTTCTTGGAAATTCTGGTGACAATCTATCAAAAAATACAAAAATTTAAAAAAATATTCTTTGAAAAACTGTTAAAATAGATACATCGAGTAAAAATTTTATAACAAACACATAGTGAAATCATTTTGGACATGTTTTCAACAAGATGGCTATTCGTTATAAAGAGAATGGTATGTTCGACAATTCCTTACGATCAATGAATCCGTAAATTTAAATTCATCTTGGCAAACTTACAAGTACTTTACATTATACGAGAATGATTTTACGAGAAGTGTGGCCCTAAATGAAACAGTTAAATTGGATATAATCTTTTTATTAATATTTTGTTTTATCATTTTTCAATTCCTTTTCTGCTTAAACAAACTTGAACTAACGACACTGGAGAGTCACAATACCGTATTCTTTCGAGCGCTTGGACACCTTTAGTGGTAGTGATCTTAGGGTAAGCTTTTTGTTCATGTGTTAGAGTGTTCCATCATCTTCTTTGTTATTTTCCTTATACTTTCTTGTGCCCTGTTTTCAGTTTTCATCCTGTGATCCCAACGTTTCTTTAAGTCTTTGAAAACCTAATCAATCCATTTACTTTTAAGATTGCCTCATGATAATTTCTTTTATTACTGATTCTTATTTAAGTATTTTATTTACTTCCGTATTCAATACTCTCCCTTACTGACCTTATTAAATATCCAAGGATGTTTCCAAAGTTTTAGGTGTTAGGCTATAATTCTTTTATTTCGTCAATTTTCATCAAACTTATGATGTAGTTATAATATATAATAATATAATACCGTTAATAATATTCATTTAATTGAATATATCGCAACGTGAAATCAATTTTCTAAACCGTTCTTGAAAATTTTTTTCCCCAAAGTCCACCTATTTATGGCAAGTTTACCTCATTTAAGCTTTGAAATCGTAGTGCTTCTTTTTTCATCCGTAGGAAGATATAACAATCACTAAGAGCCAGATCTGGTAAATAGGGTAGATGTAGAAGCAATTTTAAAGACTATCCTTTAATAGAAGAACGAAAGAATGCGTTCTTCGTGCGGAGAGAGTGTGCATTGTTTTGTTGCAATAACGGACGCTTATGCATCTTTCCAGACTGTACCTAGTTGTTGACTGTAGTACCTTTCAGTAAATAATCTATAAAAAAAATTCCCCCGCAAGTGCAAACAACCTTTAATCTCAGTTTTGAAGGAAGATATTCATGACCTTTCAGGAGGCAATTATTATTCGTTGCTGAAATTAGTCGCCGTAACAACATAAAACTTTTCAAGTGGGCTGCATGCCCTGGACGTGTACAGTTTCTATTCTAGCTTGAGCAACACTCATTTCATGAACTTGTCCATAAATTCTTATACTAACACTAATTTCAAGCAAAATTATTCGCCCATCATCTTAGAGTAGGATTATTTTGATGTTCTGTCAGCTTTGAAGCGATCAACTCATCGATAAGCAGTAGTTTACGATCTATTATCTCTCCAAATACACCTCGCAAATATTGAACGATTTCCGAAGGTTTCACACCTTCTTTAAACAAAAACAAAATGAAAAATTCAAACTTTTACCGTTCCTTATATCGTGTACAATTTTTTGAAAAAATTTCCTATTCTTTGATGAGATTCGAACACATGATGTCATCTTCACCGGACGTATGTTTTACCATTCATTCTCTGTTGTCGAATGATATGCGAACTAGACAAATCGTAAGTTGAAGTCTCACAAAAGAGCAAAAAATTTTTTTCAAAAAATTCTACGTATATACGATGTAAAGGTCGGTAAGTATTAGAATTTTTGAGTTTCACATCGAAAGAGCTCATATTCACAATGATAGCTCTTTTTGATTTAGATGCGTTTTCCATAGTTGCAAAATCGGCGGTAGGGAAATACTATCTGTTCAGTCAAGTGACTGTAGTAAGCTAAATAATATTGGCCGAGTTAGCTAAATAAACGTGTCAAGACTTGTAGCTGGCCAACAATTGAAACAATTGGAAACGTCCCTCCTCCGAAACGTTGCTTTCCTCCGAAGATTCCTCATACAATTTTCCTTTCAAGTGTGTTAATTTCTTCTTTATCTTTTCTTGTTAAGCACATCTTTTCTGCTGCATACGTTGTCACTAGTTTTGTTAATATTTTGCATATTTTTAGCTTAGCGTTTCTACTCATTCCATTATTTTCCATAGGGGTTTTTTGTTTGTAATATGTTACTTCTCCTAGCCATATTCTATGAATTTCTTTGTATCTTTCATTTTTGTTGTTTATTATAGCCCTTAATTATTAGTCCTCTACTTCTCTAAATTAGTAAATTCCTATTTTTTTTCATCCTATCTCACTCAATAGGTAATAGAAACCGTTAATGAAAACGTTAGCGTGTCTTTTTGCAATAATATGAATAGGAATACTAGCAGAAATGTAAATTCTACTAACATAAACTAAATATCCTTCAAAATTATTAGAAAACATACACAAAATAATAAAGAACCTTTTATCATTTACAGATAATGATTATTATTCTTTACTTTTTCATTGAAATCTCTAAATGGAAAGAAAATTAGGGCGAATTATCAAAATGTACTGTGTCACGCAAATACTTAAAACATGTTGCTTTCACGTTCTTATCATTACATTCTCCATATATACCCTAAGGAGTTTCTGTAATTGTCACCTTGCATGAATGCTTAGGTCTTTATTATAGCTATTTTTCTTGACTATATTTCCGTTTCTAATGTTTCCAATATAATTATCTTTTTCGGGTAATGAAATATTTCCACTCCTGTTACATTTTTATTCCTTCCTATTAATAAATATGTTAATGTTATATATTTACGATACGATGGCTTGGTCAAGGTAATACAAATTAGATATGAAGTAACGACTATCACGTGCAATGAATATGAAGTTGCATTCATTATTATGCAGGATTCGTTCTTATAATTATTTTTATGTCTTGTCTATACAAGTATTCAATGTATACATGTAATTTTAATTTGCAAAATTATAATCGCTGTGCTTACAAGAAGCGATGATATGTTACTTGTAGACAAAACGGTGTACCCTACGTCTTTATCAACTGAAGTTTTTGTAGTGTATTAATAATTTTAAGATAAAATCTTCACATTTCTCTTGACAAATGTTACGAATTTTTTACTTAATTTCTCATAAACTTTTGATGTAGACTTCGGATGCTTTCGTCGTGTCATTTTTAAGACGGTATAACTTTTGTTGACATTTTATCCAAATAATATATTTATTTACGTCTTCAAAATAGGCATTAATTTCTTCTTTCAATTGATTACCGTCTGCAAATGACCAATTGGTTTAATGCCGTGTTAATTGCTTGTTCATTTACGTATTGTAGCAACATACTCGTTCATTGAGCGAAACTGCACAAACTATTATATGGATCACTCTCGCAAATAGTTTCATTTTTAAATGAGAGATGAAAGTATAGATTTTTCATTGACTGATGTATTTTTTAAATTTCTAAATAAAAAGAAGCCGCACAGAACCAAGTACGTACTATATGTGGAGGTTTGAATCAAAGAAGTCGCGTACTGTCGTGAAGAAGGACTTCTTTGTTACGCACACTTGAACGTTTTTGATCAATTGTCAGACGTAATTATAGTAATGCGTAAGCGTAGTAAACTGCTCTTATTGTATGTCCATTTAACATATTTTCTACGAGAAAGAACTGAATAGTCTCCAAAAACGGTGAGTTATCTGTGACTAATATTTCATTTAAAATATGACTAGGCTTCGCAATGTTATATACCGATTAAATTGCGATATTATAATTTCATAAAACTCAGTTTTTGTTGCGAAACACTTTATAAAGTACATAATAATGAACAAGTTGGAGTAAAATTTGGCAAATAAGTAGGAAAATATTGTCCCTATTGAATGTTACTAGACAGTGTAGTTTATCTAGTTTTTATATCATGGCTATATAGACTTTTTCTTAGTTCCGTAGTCATGCTGTGATTCCAAATATAAAGAGTTAATATGTTCAATGTGAGTTCAGCACTGGATTTATTGAAATTAATTTAAGAGCGACTGGTGATTGCTTTTCTATGCAATAATTAACGACCGACCAATGTCTTGTTTGTAGCCCATGCCTTTGAGAATTATAGGTCGGTGATATCGATTTTTGTGTGATGTTTCTTAATTATAGAGTAGGTTGCATCTAACATGTGTAGCAGGAGTAATTAATAAGATAGAGTGAAGATAGAAAAATGTTATAAAACTGGTAGGTCGCTATATTGCTCAGTAATATTGAGAGTACTAGTTCCTGCAGGATAACTTTCTTATTCTGGAAAATAAAATTTTGATTCATAACAAAAGTTCCGAGTTAGACTTTTGTGAGCGACTACTAACTAAAACAGTGGAGGATGAAATTAAAACTTTCTCCGAAAAATATGCTGAAACTGAAGAATTATATTATCTTTCTGGTAACCGACTTGGTTACAAGATCTTAATTCCTTGCATCATTTTTACAGTTAATAATTTTACTTAAATTATATTTTAAAGGAACGTTTAAATGGGTCTTATTGTACTACCTTTGTACAGATTGTAAACAAATTTGTGTGTATACTACTACTTCTTCAATATACTATTTCCGATGTAAGTGTAGTTTATTTTGTTACTGTAAACTCAGAAAATCGTGTGCTATTTGTACGAAGAAATATACCAACAACATTACGATTACGAGATAGTATTGATAAGTACCTAGCCTACCATATAAAGCGCCGCAGTATTTCAAAATAGAATTTTATTTAGCCAACATAATTTCAAAAATGTTCGTTGACTACTTCAGGACAAATTTCACTAACTTTTGGCTGTGTAATCAAACACTTGTAAGCAGGTTATTGTCTTGCAAAAAGAGCAAATCTTTGGTAAGTTTACCGCGATATCAAGTGCCTGTTTATAGGAAATGCGCAATGCTCCTGCATACGTTTGAGCCCAATTCGTCGGTCTTCTGAAATCCTCACATACGAACGTGAGTTTCACATTGTTGCCTTGCTAAAGATATGCGATATTTTTGCAAATAAATTAATGAAATTGCCTTTGAATTGCTTGACTTTAGATATTTTGGCGTTTTATATGGTTAACTAAGTACTTGTCGATTCTCCCTCGTATAATCAATGCTACTAGTTTTAATATTAACCCAAATTTGTTTTGTGTAAAAAGAATAGCTCACCGGCAGGTTCCCATATAGTGTATTTTAGTAAAACTATCACAGACAGAATCAAAGTTTTCTGAAGTGGTCGCAGAATACAGACATCTGATATTTAAATCCCACAGACCAGTTTTTAGTAGTGGCGTAAGAAAGACACTGATTATCTAAGGAGGTAAAGTAAAAATTGCTTTGCCTGATAGCCTTTTAGAAAATACATACATAATTTTTCCGAAATCTAGTTTTTCTCAGACATGCTGTTGTTAAAATTCATTGTTTTATCATCGTTCAACTAATGGATATCAAACTTTGACAATTTACTTATATAACGTCATAGTCGTACTTGTATCTATAACAACCATATTAATTTTTTGCCTATTAGACTTTCCAGGCTAACTATATCAAATAATTACGCAAAACATATACCGTGAATATATTTTATAATGCAACATGCACATACATACACTAGTTGCTAGAGTAACGTAATAATGAAATGACAGCAATGTATTTTAGCGTGTATTTTATTTTGCAACATAGGATGCGAAATACAGTAGTTGAACAAAATTTAAAAACTAATTTAACAAATTTTCAAAAATGTCACCAGTGACGGCCAGACAGTATCCTAAGCGATTGTAGAATTCATTTATTGTATTTTGTATCTGCTCTGGAGTTATTTCTCTAGCAGCAACTCGTATTCTATTTTTTAATTGATCAATATTGTTTAGAGGTTCTCCATGAAAAACTTTATTTCTGATACATGACCAAAGAAAGAAATCGTTTGGAGACAGGTCTGGTGACCTTGCGGACCATTCTACTTCTCTTCCACGACCTATCCAACGGTTTGGAAATCTTTGGTTGAAAAATGTTCTAACCATATGAGAATTATGCGCCGGCGCGCCATCATGCTGGTACCAAATCTCACCATCAATATTTAAAGCGTGGAGGGCTGGCATAACTCTGTACTCAAGCAATTCTAAATATTTTTCTCCTGTAAGAGTACCCTCAATAAAAAACGGTCCTACAATATGGTGTCCAATCAACCCAGTCCAAACATTAACTTTCTGTGGCCGCTGAGTCCTTGTGATATGAAATCTATGCAAATTTTGCCTACTCCAGTAGCGGCAGTTCTGTGAATTTACTTCACCATTTACATAAAATGTTACTTCATCTGTAAAGCAAATTCTGCGTAGTAAAGTATCATCATTATGAAGCTTATCCAACATGATTTCACAAAAGTTACTTCTTCTTTCTGCATCATTCGCAATTAGTTCCTGATGGTTTTGAAAATGATACGACTTAAAATGTTCTCGTTTTAGTAGTTGCACGGAGGATTTGCTTACATTTGTAGTTTGTGCTAAAGCTCTTGTAGAGAGCATATTATTATTTTCGATTGTTTGTAGAATTTCATCTCTTTTGGCGTCAGTAATAACATATCTTGGCCTATTCTTTTCTTTATGATTAGGAACGATGCATCCATTATTTTTATACTTCTGTACTAACCTACTTATTGTAGTTGGACTCGGTCTTGGACGGTCAGGATATGTAATTTGAAACAAATCTGCTACTCTCCTCAAACTCATATTCGAGTTATACCAGTTCACTAATAACAGTTTTTCTTCTACACTATACATACCTCAAAAATAGAGTAACTTATTTTGACATCCTATGTTGCAAAATAAAATACACGCTAAAATACATTGCTGTCATTTCATTATTACGTTACTCTAGCAACTAGTGTATGTATGTGCATGTTGCATTATAAAATATATTCACGGTATATACATAAAGTAGATTCTATTCAATCTACATTAACCTAAAGGAATCGTTAATTAATCTGGAGAATGCGCTATAATTTAAATTAAATACTTTAACAACTAAACATTTCAGTGTGCCATTAATAATTCTAGTTAAGTAAGAAATAAGATGTTTTTGACGTGCAGTGTATTAAAGCTTTTACTACGAAACTGAGAAATCGAGAAGTTAAAAGTACGCTTTTCTCAACATGAACTATGTTGCGCTTAATAGACTTAAGTGCAAAGAGTAATTGCGAGACACTACATCCATCTCATGAATTTATAAAATCGAATCCTGCAACAAAAGTTCATAGGAATAGCCTGTCTCAAGATATATTCCGCCTCCAGCATTTTCATAATGTGGAGCACTGCCGTAATCCAAAATTCTCCTAACATAATTGGTCAAATGGCTTCAATGCTTCGTACTTTTGAATAGTCTAGTATTACGAACTAGAAAGTCTATGTATACGTAGCTTCTGCTACAGGCCTAACGTACTTGTTCGATATATGTTAGAGAGTTATCAATTCACAGTCCAAAGTCCTTAAATAGTTTCCATTCTTAGAGTTGACTCTATAATTATCGCGGACCGCGACCTCTTTTTTAGAATATGATCCAACATCATCGTTAGCACGACATAGGCTCTTAAGAGGACACTCTTACTACGGCCAACGCCTGTTGCTCACATGGAAACCGCTTTCGGCTGAACTACGAAACAAGACTGAAACGAACCTGAATCATCAAGGCAGCAGCTTATACGTATGCGCACCACTAGACACACGTCAGACAATCTTCAGTTTCAGTAAACGACACACCAACTCCAGAAAATGACGAGTGCGTTCTCTTCGAAACGTCGAAAGAACGGCCCTTCTAAGGACACAACTCACATTCATACGTCCATAAATGAAATAAGTTTTGTTTTTAATCACAATCCGTATGTAAATATTACTAATTACTATTAGTTAATACATTTATATACTTATTTGGTCTTTTGTTCTTTTACATAATGAATTTCTATTTTTCTCAGTTTAAATGTTTTTAGAAACGTGTAATTTAGCTCCTAAAAATCTTAAAAAATCCCACTAAATAACTTTAAATTCTTTTCGTAATTGTTTATTTTTGATATTAGCAATTATGCCAAATTTCATTGGAAGAACTAATTTAATGTGATGTGAGTCAATTACAGTTTTTTTTTGAGTGAGGAAAATGCCTAACGCAGTTAGGGAAGAGGCTAAGTTTCCCGTTGTGTGGGACTTGTATACAGTCATAACTTCGCTTTGTCAAGGTGAAAATTCCATCATGGAATCGCTGTTTGCATTATTTCAAGATGGCACATTATAATTAACCTTGATTTACTACCGCCGTTCCTTAGGTCTCCTTCCTGGAGATCTCTTACAAGCGATTGTTTCCAAATAACATTCTTTCCACAATATTGTTCAGTATCGAAGGGCCTATTTCCTCTTCTAGCACGTCTCTGTACTCGGTCCACTTCTTGCACTCGAAGAACGTGTGTTGGGCATCGCCTTCTGCATATTAGCAAGTTGCGTTCTCCACTTTACCCATTCTGGCTAAATTGTAGTTTTCCTCACCGTGGTTAAAGTTTATCCAATCCGTTATATCACGGACCTATGTACACCATCCTCTCCTTTCATTTCACCAATGTACTTGCCACTTTAATCGAGTGAGCGCTTTAACTTCTGCCTTCGCTTGTTTCTCTCTAGCTTCTTCTCGGATCTCGCAAACCCTGCTATTTTCCTAACCCGGTGGATCGATGGGAGTTACTCCCGCAAGAATCAATTACAGCAGTCCACATAGGAATTATAATATTCAATTAATTTCGATCCAGCAATGATAAAATTTATTTTAACTAGCCAATACTACAAATGGTAAGCTATATTTTTTCCCCCGATATTTTACATCTACTAAAGTTCGTCCTATTATTCGCACTTGAAACGACTTTCAATTTAATACTAACGAGATCCAATTAAGATTACTAAACAATTCTTTGTAATCATTAATATGTATGACAGATTTACTTGCCCCAGTTAACTATACTAGCCAAATTATCCTTAAGTCACTCATAATTTCGAAACGCATATACATATTTTCATATCATCCGCATACAGTAGATAGTTAGACTTAAACAAAGACTAGAAATTATTAATATATAATATGAAGGCTAGAGGTCCTATAACGGATCCTTGCGGAACTCCACCCAAAGTACAAAATCTGTGTGATCTAGTGTCTTGTTCTTCTAATTAGTTCGAACGACCATTGAGATAAATTGTGAAAAGTTCTTTAATTTAGACAAGACATCTATGGAATACAAAATAATAGGTAATAAATATATAGAACTAACAATTTGATATTTTCATTAGTGCAAGATTTGAATTACCTAGTGATGTTCTATGATTATTCTTCCTAATTTAACCATTATTTATACATAACACGCCACTATATTCTAAGAACATAAATTTATTGAGGTTGTGAATATTTTATTTTCTACTTTTCCTATATTTAGTTATTCACCGATTAAATGTCATCTTTTTTTATATTTCTACTCCGTTTGTTTATTGATTTGTTTTTCATTCAGTGCGTGAATACAATTCCCATATATATATGTATGGAAGATATATTCTGTAATCATTGAACCAGGAGAT
>JAVIWB010001090.1:0-10208 GCA_031893035.1 Dermolepida albohirtum
GCGATAAAGCTCTCTTTGACCAGTTGCCCAGAGGCGCCGCGGTGGTGATCACGGAAGATACTTACAGTGAATACAAAACCATCATCAATGATTTAGACGAGGCAAATTCGGCCACAGTAACCGCCGGCACCACCGTCCAAACCGTCACCTTCACCAACAGCCGGAAAACCAGTAAGCCTTTAACCGTCACCAAAATAACCTCCGGCGACGCCAAAGACTTATACGAAAGCCAAGAATTCATCTTCACCCTGAAGCGGGGCGGCGTGATTATTGGCGGCTATCCATACGCCTTGGGCAATCCCGGCGGCGACGGTGATGAGAAAACCAACGAGAATACCGGCCAATTCACCCTGAGGCCAGGCCAGACAGCAACTTTTGAGAACTTGCCTGTAGGCTCCTATACGGTTACCGAAGTCACCGCAGGCATAACGGTTCCCGAGGCAATCACCTTTACCCCTCCTGTTGCCCAGTCTCTGGATTTGACTGATGGGATCGCCGCGGGACTCACATTTGACAATAATTTTGTTTACAAAACCGGCGAGTTGCAGGTCAAAAAAGAACTGACCCTTAACGGGCAGCCGGCATGGGAGAGCCTGGATCCCACCTTTGTTTTCACGCTTTATAAAGCAGAAGGTCTCTCCAATACGGCCATGGCGGATATCCCCTATACCATCAGCGGCGGCACCGGCGGCGTTCCCGGCAAGACTGACGCCAACGGCCAGTTTGAGCTGAAAAAGGATCAAATTGCCCACTTTACCGGCCTGAAAAACGGCGACTATTATGTGGTGGAAGCAAAAGCCGATGGCGATAGTAGCTTGGCCCTGAAGAATTATACCGGCCCCATCATCACTGGCTCCGTCAGCAATGGCAGCAACAAAACGACAACGGTAGCCGTAGCCCAAGGCGCAACAGTAGTGCCCCTGCTCACTGTCAAGAACGCCTATACCCGGCTGACCGGCGGACTCACGGTCACAAAAACCGTAACCAAACCGGAGGGCGACAGCCTCACCGTAATCGGCAATCACCGCTTTACCTTCACGATCTATGCAGGCAAAGAGGACGAAATTTATCGCGATCCGGTGAAAGACCTGGCGTTCATCATTAAAGATGGCAACACGGTTGCGGATGACAGCGGCCTTAAAACCGACGCAAACGGCTGCTTCTCTCTGAAAGGCGGTCAAAGCGCCGTATTCACCGGCCTGCCCCTCAACCACACCTATTACGTAGTGGAAAGCGATTACGAGATCAGCGGTTATGAGCGTACCGCCGACAGTTCCGATGTCATCCAGCCGATAAAGGTAGAAAACGACGCTGCTTCCCTTGAGTTCACCAACGCCTATAGCCGAACCAGCGGCAGCCTGACAATTACCAAAGCCATTGATTCGAAGAACGAACTGGCCGCTTTAACAACAGGGTGGAGTTTCCAATTCCAGATCGCAGGCCCCGCCGACTGGAACGGCAGCGAATTAAAATTGTACAACGCTAACGAACCTGGCGTATATACTTTCCAACTGACCAGTGAGGTGGGCAAGGGTACAATCTCCTTAAAGAATCTGCCCGGCGGCGATTACACCATCACCGAGGTCGGGGATAATGAGTCCGGCTATGAATTAGTCACCAGCGTCAGCATTGACGAAGGGACCGGGGAATTAACGAACCATGCGACAGCAGCCGTGGGAGGCCCTGAAAAACAGGTTGATTTCACCAATTACTATAGGCTCAAGGGCGCTAAGTTAACGCTGCAAAAAGATGGCAGCGGCATATCCTCGGATCTTTTGCAGACCTTTACCTTTACCTTTGATCTGCAGAAGAAAATAGACGATGAATGGAAAAACGCGGACCCGGCGAAAATCATCCTTCCCGCTGAAGGCGAGATGGAAGATTCCGTGTACCTGACCGAAGGGGAATACCGCATTAAAGAATGGACGCCGGACAAACCGGCGCAATACACTTTCCTGGAGGCGGTTTATCAGCTAAATGGCCAAGAGGCCGCTGCCGTTGACGGCTGGGTCAGTTTTAAAGTAGAGGACAAAGTGGAGGTAACGGTTTCCTGCACCAATAAATACCTTAAAGACAGCGGGCTGCTTTTCGTCACGAAAAAAGTGGAAGGCTATGCCAATAGCGGCGATACCTTCCGGTTTCAGATCACAGGATCCGGAATAACCGGCAACAAAAACTTCACGGTAAACGGAGCGGAAAAAAATACCGAAAGCGATGGCACATTCCCGCTAAAAGCCGGCGAAACCGCGGTTTTCAGTGGGCTGGATCCCGGCGGGGAGTATACCGTGGCAGAATTGGACCCGGCGGGAAATATCTATTCGCTGAAGACCATGAGGGCCAACAGTTTCAAATATCAGGTTATAGGGGAAAATAGCTACAGCGTGGGTAATTCCAGTGCCCTTTCTCCTTTAATCGAAACAAATAGCATTACCTGCGCCATGGGCGTTAAAGAGGGCGAATACCTGCCCGGCCTGGAGTACATCTTTACCAACCAGCGGCGCACCGGCAGATTATCGGTGACAAAAGCCATTTATGGTCCTGCCTACAATGAAGAACCCTTCTCCATCTATGTGACCTTCGAAGAGGACGGCAGCTTAATGGATCCCAGCTCCTTTGCCGGCAGCGCCGGCCAAGTCGACGCCGAAACCTTGGCGGTGGAGCTAAAGATTAAAGGCGGCGAAACAGTTACCATTGAAGATATCCCCGCCGGTTGGACGTATGCCGTTTCCGAAGATCCGGGTTACTACTATTACGGGATTGATATTGATTACGGGATTGATATTGATCAGGCAAAAGGTGCTATCACAGCGGACCAGGAGGCTTCCTGCCTTGTTACCAACAGCCGCAAATACGGCGAATTGCAGATCCATAAATCCGTTCACGGGGAAACTGTGGATCCGAACGAGACTTTTGAAGTCCTGGTTACCTTCAAGCCTGGCCAGGCAGGCCGGACCCCGGCCAGCCCCTGGACGGAAGAGGCCATAAAGGACTGCTTCACCGTCGTCGGCGGCTCAGAAAGTAAGGTTAAATTAGCGGAAACTGGCGGCGCTGTTCTGGTTAGCTTCCTCATTACCGACGGCAAGACGGTTACGATTAAAAACCTGCCTGCCGGCGCCAGTTATAGCATCGAAGAAGACTTGACCGGCAGCAATTATACGCCGCTTATTGTAGGGGCTGACGGCAAGGTAGACCCTTATGTCGAAGCGGTTGGCAAAATCCATCCCGAAGTGGATATTGTGGTAATCCACAATTACGACATCCCGAAAAACAGCCTGATTGTGACAAAAGACGTCACGGCCACCATAGGCTCTCCGCTGCTGGAGGCTCAATTTGTTCAATTCGGTTTCAAGCTTTCCCTGAAACAGCCCAGCAACAAAGATGCCTACGGCAATCCCCTTTACTCGGAAATGCAGTTGGAGGAGCAGAAAGTCAAAGTCAGGAACGCCCTGGCTCCCGTGGAAACTGAACTGGACGACTTGAACCTGCGGCTGGGGGATTTGGAATATCTCTTTGGCACCGAAAAGTATCAAGAGGGTTACCAAGCCGCTGTAGACGCGCTCTATAAAATAGTAGACAAGGCTGATCCCGCAAAGCTCACGCAGGATGCGTTAAACGAGTTGGATACGAGCGAAAACCAAGTTGAATGCCAGGCCTGCCAAGGCCAAGGGAAAATAAAGACTTATGAGGAGTGCGATACCTGTAAAGGCCGCGGGTATACTAAGCCTGAGGCAACCGAAGATTGCCCGGACTGTGAAAGCGGACTGGCGGATTGCGGAATCTGCGGCGGCAGTAAAATGCGGCCTAATCCGGATTATGACCCTGCTGATCCCGACGGCCAACCGGCAAAAATAGAATGTAACCAGTGTGACGAGGACGGCAAAGTACAATGTGATACCTGCCAAAGTCTGGGAAGTTACTGTACCTGCTGTACAATGCGGTGACTGTGCGGATGGCCAGGTAGAAACCGGGGCCGTAACGTGCCCCGTCTGCGGCGGCGCCGGAAAGGTCATTGATCCCGACAAGATCGGCCAAATGATTCGTAAGGCTTTTGAAACCTTTGAAGAGGATACGTTTGTAAAGTCATTGCGGCAATATGAAGCGCTGACAAAACGTAAGGAAGTTTTAAAGGCGCAGCAAGACATCTTAAAGGAGATTCTGACAAAACTGGGGGGCGGCAGCTATGTGGAGTTCGAGTTTATTGCCGCGGCAGAGAAATACGAGATTACTCTGGAATCGGAAATGAAAGACCTGGACTTCTACTTGATGGATGAGCAGATCCGTGCTTATGAAATGGTTACCAATGCGGAAACCGGGGTGGTTTCCATAACGAATTTGACCCGGGATGACATCAAGTTTACCAGGAATGCCGATGGTACCTGCAGCTTCAAATTGGGCAAAGATCCAGTATGTAGAATTCCTGGAGCTGCCGGCAGGGGCCAACTATACGCTTGAGGAAGTCGAGGTTAACGTAGCTTATGAGGGCTTCCAGGGCTGCGAGATCACAGACGCCGACGGCAAAGTGATCAAAAAGATCAAAGAAGTCGACGACAAAGTGATCGAAGACGCCTACGGCAACGTGATCAAAGGCGGGATAAGCGCCAGCGGCCTGATTCCGCAGCAAAATGCCGAAAAGGCAGTTATCCTCCGGTATCTGAATCAGTACGCCCCGGCCAAGGGCAAACTGACGATCAAGAAGAACTGGTCTGGCAACCGCGGCGTTGCCGGCGCGGCCTCCGTCACCATCATCTTAAATATTGACGATGTGGCAAGCAGTATCACCGTGGTTCTGGATGAAAGCAAGAACTGGACCGACACCATAGACGAACTGGAATTGGGTCACAAGTACTCCGTGGTGGAAAAATCCGTACCTGACAATTATTGGGTCTCTTACAATTACGGGGAGGATTATGAAGCCAGCGACATATCCTTAACTTACGAAAACAAGGACGACAAGGTCATTACCGTAACCAACACCTACAAAGAAAGCGGCGGCGATGACGGCCCCGGCGACCCCGGCAGCCCCGGAGGCCCGAGCGACCCTCCTGGCCAAACCCCTCCTCCCACCAGCGTGATCGGCGAGGAAGGGACCCCCACCGGCCAATGGAACCCTACCGATGAAGACACCTTCCTCTTTGAGGGCGACATTCCCTTAGGCAATCTGCCGAAGACCGGCGCCAGGGCTATTCCCGGATCGCTGGCGGCTTTGATTGCCGCCATGGCAATGATGCTGGCGGGATTAGGAGCGCTGATGTACAAAACCTTCGTTTATCGCCCGAAGAATTAAAGGGCGGCTCATCGGCGGGCTTGAACGCCGAGACAAATATCCCACGAAATTGAACTTGAATCAATGAACAACTGCCCCTCCTTGACCGCAAAACCAAGGAGGGGCAGTGCATTTAATTGATCATTTATTTTGATCCGGTTTTGTCTGCGGACAGGTTTACAAACCTTGCTTCATCCCACTTTTGTCTAAATTTGCTCATAAACACACCCTGAAGCAGGCCGTCTTATCCTCAAAGGCTGGTCCATGTGGTCGTTCATGCCGGCCTCCAGGCATTTTTTTATATCCTCCTGGAACACGTTGGCGGTCATGGCCACAATGGGCACCCGCGTCCCCTCCGGAGCGGCCAGGCCGCGGATCCTGCGGGTCGCCTCCAGCCCGTCAACCTCGGGCATGTGGACGTCCATGAATATGATGTCGTACTTTTTCGGGTCGGCCGCGAACATCTCCACGGCCTGCCGTCCGTTTTCGGCGCAATCAATCCTAAGCTTTGTGTCCTCAAGCACGGTCATGATAATCTCGCGGTTTATGTCCACATCCTCGGCCAGCAGCGCCGTCTTGCCCTCAAAGGATTGCTGATGGGAGATTCCCCGCTTCTTTTTCGGCTCGCTGCCGCCGTAACCACGCCCATGTACTTGTTTATGCAATCCATAAGCAGCGACGGGAAGAGCGGTTTGGGCACAAAGCCGTTTACCCCGGCCTTAGTGGCAGCTTTCTCGATATCGCTCCACTCGGCCACGGAGATCATGATGATTATGGGCTGCTTGCCGGGGAGTTTCCGGAACTCTTTGGTCAACTCTATGCCGTTCATCTCGGGCATTTTCCAATCGATGAAAAGGATGTCAAAGGGCCTGGAGGAGTTTTTAAAAAGCTCCAGGGCTTCCGCTCCTCCGGCGGCTACGACACACGGAGTACCCATCTCGTCCATCACATGCTTGAAGTAATCGCAAGTCTCGGGTGAGTCGTCAACAGCCATTATGTTCAGTCGCTTGGAGGATACGCTTTTTGAAGGAATCAATGACGCCCTCCTTGCCTTTTTTTGCCTTGAAATGTAAAGCGAATTTCGAGCCTTTGCCCAGCTCGGATTCAACCCATATCTCGCCGCCCATCAGTTCGACAATGCGCTTGGATATGGCAAGGCCCAGCCCGGTGCCGCCGAATTTCCTGGCTATGCTGCCGTCGGCCTGCTCGAAGGAATGGAAGAGCCTTGCCTGCTGCTCCTCGGATATACCTATGCCGCTGTCGATAATCTCAATCTGCAGGGTGAGCGTCCCACCGGCCTCGCCAAGCACACCGGCCTTAAGCTGTATGGCGCCCTGCTCGGGCGTGAACTTGACGGCGTTTGTCAGCAGATTGGTTATAACCTGCGCCAGACGCTGCTCATCGCCTATCAGCGCCGCGGGTATGGCCGGATCTATATAAAGCGTCAGGTCCTGCTGTTTCTCGTCCTTGCGGAAGTTGATAACGTCCAGCACATTGAGCAGCATCTGCTCGAAGCTGAATTCCGAGTAGTTGAGGTCAAACTTATTGGCCTCTATCTTGGACATGTCCAGAATGTCGTTTATCACTCCTAAAAGATGTCGGGAAGCGTTGTCGATCCTGTCAAGGCAATATTCTTTTTTTGCCGGGTCGTCCGAGCTTTTGCCTATGCTCGTCATGCCGATGATGGCGTTCATCGGCGTGCGCATTTCATGGCTCATGCGCGACAGGAACTCGCTCTTCGAGCGGCTGCCCTGCTCGGCAAGCTCCTTCGAGGCGATAAGCTCTGCCTCCAGTTTTCTGATTTCGGTCACGTCGCTGGCAATGCAGCCGACATTGGTGGAACCCGGCCCTGTGTAAAGCTGGAAAACGCCATGATCCGCTTCCGGCCGTCCTTGCATATCAGGTCGATCTCAAAATTATCGGTACCATCCTCTCAATGTTTTGGGGTATATACTGCTCCTTTTATGTCCCGCACGGTCGGCGTGTCGAAAATGATGTCGAGCCCGCCCATAATGAGCTCGTCCTCGGTGTGGCCGGTGATTGTCACCGCGGCCGGATTGACGTAATCCACCTTCCCGTCCGCCGTGACATACAGGATGAACTGGGGGGAGCTTTCGACAATCGAAGAAAGCCTTCGCAGCTGGTTTTCCATGAGATGCCTGTCAAAAACCCCGGACAGAAGGTTGGACACAAGGGTAGCCAGGCTTATGTCGCTCTCACTCCATTTTTTGTTGTTGTCCTCCCTGGAGAAATCCAGCACTCCACACATTTTATTCCTTTAAAAAGATGGGTGTGGTTATATAGCTTTGAAATTCATCCTGTAGGGCGCCATTGCCGCCTTAAAGGCCGGATCGTTGGAGCTTCAGGTAAAACTCTCCCTCGGCCGTCAAGTCTTTCATTAAGGAAAGCAACGGGCCCTTGAGCAGCAGCTTGTTGCCGATGGCGTTGGCAGGCTGAGTTCAGGGTTTGATCCACTCGCTTTGACAGGTGAGGGTGGCCCCGTCCTCTTCCAATTCGCAGAAAAGTATCTGTGCGGCTCCGAGAAATTCGCCGGTCATGCGCAGAGCGTTCGAGATCAACGTATCGATATCTGTGTCGGATATGAAACTCTGGGATATGGAGGTCATGAGGGCCTGCTGCCTGAGCCGCCTATCCAGCGCGAACTGGGCCATTTTTATATCGGTTATATCGACGGAGTGCTGAAGATGGCCGTTTTTGCCGCCAACCCAGTTGATGTATCGATCTGTATTGCGGTAGTAGCGGTTGGTTACGGTATTGTGTTCCTCCCATACGACGGGCTTGACCGGATCATTATCAAGCTGGCGGCATGGACAGAACTCGCATCGCTTGCCAAACCCGGACTGCAAAACCTTCCAGCATATCTGTCCGACCCCGTCGCCCTCCAAGTTGAAATGGCCCTTCATATTGTCATTTATAAACAGAATCTCGTCGCTGACCGGATCGGAAACATAAAGATAGGCGTCGAGCCCGTTCAATATGTTTTTAAGGACGTTGAGCGAGACCTTTGACTCCTCGGCCGCCAGATAGCTCTGCTCCAGCCGTTGCAGCATGCCGTTTATGGCAACGCTCAGAGTATAAAGTTCTTGGTAGCGGCCGTATTTTTGCGAATCTATCGGCAGGTCTTGCCCGGCTCCGCCCACATCGGAAATCAGGTCTCCCAGAGGGCGAAGCAAGCAGCGGTGGATAATGAAAATCAGGCAGATCATGGTAAGTAAGATGGCAATGAAGAGCAAAACCATGGTCGTTATACTAAGGGCCCAGCCATTCAGATAAAGGACCCTTGGATGGTCAAAGACTAATTCCACATTACGGTTACTTCTGATGTTGGGGATAAGAGAGCGCATTGAAATTAAGTTTTTCCCCTTTATTTCATAAACGACGGACTGCGAGTCGAGTTGGCCGTTTTCCTCGAATACATAAAATGTCGTATTGCTCAGTTGAGTCAGGTCCTGGATTTGCTCGTTGCCGTACCGGACGGCAAATGTGAAGGTACCTGCCGGCGGCCCGGATTCGTCGATGTGGAGTATAGGCATGACGCATAGCATATAGGGCTGTTGGTCAATGGCAACAAACCCTGCGTCGCAGTAAGGCCCCTCCACGCCGTCGATTAAATCCGGTTCATATTTTTCCAGCACGTCCACGGCGATTGCCGCAACACGCCGCGAAAGCTCCGCCGGCACTTCCATACGGGCCCTCCCCTCCGGTTCGGAGCGGGAGCTGGCGTAAAGGTCCTTGCCATTAAGGTCCTTGATGAGGACAAAATCCACTTTATACAGAGTAAGCATAGTGCCGTCGGCAAGATTCCCGGCGATGAAGGAATCGTTTTGCCCAAGAACGTAACTATAGAGCTCATCCCGGCTGGACCAGGTCCGGGTATGTGAATGCAGGTTGTAAAGCGTGGTGGCCAGCGAGCCTTTTATGACCTGGCTCAATTCATTCATGTGTTCACGCTCAGCCTGCTCCAGCATCCGGGAAATATTGTTTAGAAAAATCGCGCTGATCACCAAAACGCAGCAGACGATGGAAACGCTTATCGTAATAAGCATGAAAGCCCGCAGAGAACGGGGTTTTTGGTTGGGTTTCAGCGATTTTAATCCGGAAGGCATTTTTTGCTCACACCCCTGTTATGTGCTTTGAAGCCAAAATATGATTAGTGAAAATAATTATATCATATCCTCCTATATTCCGAGCCAATATTATGAATAAATGAGAAAAATTTGACTATAATTGTCGCCCAATGTCCTTTCAGATTTTGGTATAGTAGAATCAAACACGCAATAAATATTGTGCATTATCTTAAGGTATGCTATGATTATATCGAATCAGTAAAGGGGTGAATTATGTCGCGTTTCATTTTAGAAAATGAATTAAAAGAAGCGGTAAAACAGAATAGTTTTATTAAGCATGGTTCCGAAAATTGCTGCGAAGGCATGAAATATGATTTTCGTGTCAGTTCCAAATTGCTAAGTCCCAGATTTACCCGGGATAGGATCTATAATGACCAGGAAGAAAAAGAATTTGTGATCAAGCCGGGTGAAACGGCTTTTGTAGTCACAGAAGAAATATTGGATCTACCGCAAAATATGTTTTGCCAATTAAGTATGAAACGTAAGCTCAGCCATGATGGGATCTTGTTATTAGGCGGATTTTCTATTGATCCAAATTATAAAGGAAGATTGTTCTTTGGTTTACATAACTTATCCCGTGAGGATTATCCTTTCCAGCCTGGGAAAAAGCTTGTGGCTGGTATTTTTCATGAATTTGATGAAGAAGAAGCCAAATTGATGCAATCAAATCCCCAATCTTTATTCGACTTTCCGGAAGAATTAATTAAAAATGTTAAGTCATTCAGGTTGCCGAATACCGATACTAATTATATTAACAAGCAATTTAAAGATTTAAGCGATCAAATTGCCTTAATCCG
>JAVIWB010001091.1:0-10157 GCA_031893035.1 Dermolepida albohirtum
AGGATGCGGGTGTAGCCATAGGGGGCCGCTACGCTTACTGCGCGCCGGGCATAGTCCACGGCCACGCCGTCCTGGCGGGCGCGGTGGGCGTTGACCGCCAGCAGGGTAAGCGCCTCCAACTCGTCCAGCGGTCGGCGGTAGGACCGGCTGAGCCTCAGCAACCTTTTGCCGAAGCGGTCCGCCGCCTGCCAATTGCGCAGGGCGATGAGCGCGCTCAGGGTGGTGAAGTGCCGCGCCATTTGGGAAAAATACAGCGGAGCAGCCGAGTCGGGCGAAGCGTACGTCAACCATTCGTGCGCGGCGGTAAGATCGCCACTGTCCACACGCGCCCGCGTGGTCATCGCCCGCAAGTTGACCTGCGGATATTCCGCGCCGGCGCGCCTGAGGAAGCGTGCCTCGGCCTCCTCGTATACCCTGTGTGCTTGCTGCCGCGCGCCCATAGCCAACAGCACTGCGGCAAGCAACGCCTGCACCATCAGGAAGGTTTCGGCGCTGGTTCCGTCCCGCAACGCGTCCCGCGCGGCAAAAACATGCTGCGCGGCTTGCAGCTGATCCCCCTGCTCATACAAAACGCCGCCTATCAGGCAGCGCTCCATGAACATATACTCGGGGCCGATTATCGGACCGAAGGCGGCGCGCAGTAGATCGAGATCCGCCTTACGCAACGCGTGGTATTCCGAATAGTCCCGCATACCGCGGTGGAAGAACGGCATGTTTGGCGTAGTGGGACCCGCGCGCACCGTTTTGGGCAGCCCGGCCTCAGGCGGCGAAACCGGCGAGCGCCGGACCTGGGCGGCGACAGCGGGTAAGGGCGCGCGAAAATCCAAACAGTTTAAAAGGCTGAACGTTTCCGCTAGCTCTGGATGATCCCGCACGAGGCCGGGTTGCCGTTCTTTCATTTCGTCCAGCCAGCGCAGAAAGTCCGCGGCGTCCCCTTTCAGGTAGGAGGACCGCACCCGCGCGGCCAGCAAACTGGGCGATTCAACTATGAGCGGGTCCGGCAACTTGCCAATGATATGACTATTATCAAGCGGCGTGGCCGCGCCCGGCGGCAGGGCGGCGGGATCACGGCGCACAGCGTCCAGGCAACGACATATGCCGCCCAGATCCCGCAGGGCGACATATTCCCGCAGGGCGGCGTAATAGTCCTTATGCTCCTCCAGCCAGCCGCCGAGCGATTGCCGTAGGCGGGCGATTTCCTTAGCCGTCAGCAACTGATCCCGCTTTTGCAGCAGATAGCCGCGAAGCAAGTCGCAAATGAAGTAGCCGTTCCGACCGGTTTGGACGCAAACCGCGCCTTCCGACGCGAGGCGGCGCAGCGTTGCGCCTGCGGTCCGCTCACCCGTGAGTCGCTCGCATAACGCGGGGGTCAGTGTACCTGCCCCGGCGCAAGCCAACAGAAAGCGCCGGGCGTCCTTACCCCACAATGGCCATACGTTTACGTTTATGAATCGGTACAGATCCTCGCCGGTTCGCGGCGATTGCGCCCGGGTGCTCCCGGGCTGATCCGACGTCAGCTCAGCGTGCAGCGCAACCGCCCAGCCCCCGGTGCGGCGCATGACCGCCTGGAGTGCGCGCGTCTCTATCTTGCGCCCCGCATTTGCGAAGAGCTCGGCGGTCTCCTGTGGCGTAAAGGCCAGCGCGGCCCCATCCAGCACCGCCAGCCGCCCCGACGCTATCGCCGGATCAAAGTCGGCGGGCAGGGCCTTGCGCCCAAGCAGGAGCGGCGAGACGTTGCCCGGCAGGCTTTCCAGAAGCAGGGGAAGCGCGCACAGCGCCTCGCGCCCCAGCAGGTGCATGTCGTCTATCACCAGCCTGCCCTTGAGTCGGGCCTGCGGCAACGCCCGTAGCGCCTGCAACGAGGTGCCCAGTGACATGGGGTGACGCAGGGCTGCGGCAGTCCCGCGGGCGTAAGCGGCAGCCGTATAAAACCGCCCGTAAAAAACAGCGGGATCGGTTTCAGGCCGCGAAACAGCCAGCCAGGCGCAATTGCCCTGGCAAACCGCGAGACTTTGAACCGCTGCCACCGTTTTGCCGCTGCCGCCCGGCGCGCATATTGCCACCCAACCGCCCGCTCGAGAATGGCTGTTTATCGTCCTGATCAGGCGTTCGCGCAACAGAACGCTTGTTGCCGGAGCAGGCGGCGTAAATTGCCTGCATTCCGTCATAGCGTACACACTTCCTTATTCACCTGTGTGTATATTGTACCATATTTGGCTAAATGATACAATATAAATAACGGGCGATCGTTTGATTTATTTCGAGCTGCGCCACCAACAAGGCACGGACAAGGGAGGACGCGCGAGAGATAGTATCATCCCGTCCGGAACATAAAAGGCCGCCCGCGCGTCTGTTGCGGCGCGTGGGCGGCTATGTAAGGGGATAAGGGGGGCTGCATATGCAGGGGAATGGGGGAATGATCCAGAGCCAGCGCATTCTTCCGCGTGGGATGACCGGTTAATCCGATGCGTCGTCGGTCACGCCAAGCACGGCTTCGTCGCTTGACTCTTCTTCTTGCTCGGGCTTTCCGGCGGGAATCGTCATCGCCGCTCCCGGCTCTGAGAGTGTCGATTTGAGTGCTTTCCGAAGGAACGTCAACGAAACCGGGGGCAGCACCACGCCTTCCATGCCACTGTATGGCGTTTCGATGGTCGCGCCCAGGCTAAGGGGAAAAGTACATGGCTCTTCGCATCTAAAATGACGAGACCCACAGTCTACACAAGTTACATTCACTATTGTATGTGTGAGGCTATCGGGAACACAAAAATAGTGTGTGCCACATGCCCTTCTTGTATGGTTTGCACTAAATTCTTCACACTTAAAATGGATGTAGCACGACGTTCTTATCGTGTGTTCAAGGTCGTCTGTGACGCACCTCCAATGTGTATTGCATGATTGGCGTGTGTGGGTAAGACCGTCGCAATTCCGATGGCTTGACGTGCCGCAAGTAGGAACCGTGCTGGTGTGGGTACCGCTACAGTTATAGTGTCCCGTCAAGCCGCAGACCCCGGTGGTGTGGGTGAGAGCGTCGCAGTTTCGGTGGGTTGACGTGCCGCAGGCTGGAACCGTGCTGGTGTGAGTACCGCTGCAACATAATGCTTTGACAGGCCGCAGGCCCCGGCGGTGTGGGTACCGCCGTGCAGTATAGTGGCTCGTCGTGCCGCAGGCCCCGGCGGTGTGGGTAAGGCTGTCCGTCACGCAGTTCCAGTGCGAGTAACACGCCCTCCACGTATGGCTTGTGCCCACGCAATCTGTAATGCCCGACTGAGCGCAGGTCGCGGTAGTGTGGCGTGAGGCCGTCGCAACTCCGATGACTTGACGTGCCGCAGGCCCGGGAACCGTGCTGCTATGGGTACCGCTGCAGCTGTAGTGGCTCGCCAGTCCGCAGGCTCCGGCGGTGTGCGTGAGGCCGTCGCAGGTGATGCCCCGATGTGCCGCAGCTCGGGACTGTGCTGCTATGGATACCGCTGCAGTTGTAGTGGCTCGCCAGACCGCAGGCACCGGAGGTATGAGTGAGGCCGTCGCAGCTTCGATGGCTTGATATCCCGCAGGCTGGAACCGTGCTGCTGTGAGTACCGCTACAGACGTAGTGACCCGATATGCCGCAGGCACCGGAGGTATGAGTGAGGCCGTCGCAACTCCGATGAGCTGATGCGCCGCAGGACGGGACTGTGCTGCTATGGGTACCGCTGCAGCTGTAGTGGTTCGCCAGTCCGCAGGCTCCGGCGGTGTGCGTGAGGCTGTCCGTCTCGCAGTTCCAGTGCGTACCGCATGGCTGGCGTGAGTGGAGTAGGTCGTCACAACTGTAATGCTCCGACAGAGCGCAGGCTGCGGCGGTATGCGTTTTGCCGTCGCAGTTGTAGTGGTCCGACAGGTCGCAGGCTCCGGTGGTGTGGGTGAGACTGTCCGTCACACAGTTCCAGTGCTCCGTGTTGCACGGCCTTTGCGTGTGGGCGGCTAAACCGTCACATGTATAGTGCCCCAACTGGCTACAAGCCGCGCCGCCGTGATCCAGTTCGTCGCACACAGTGCTCCGCCGTGCCGCAGGCGCGCCGCCGTGGCTCTGCTCCGTCGCACGCGTAATGGCCCGGCGTACCGCAAGACGCATCGGTGTGGTTACGGCTGTCGCAGTTGAAGTGACTGGGCGTATCACAGGGTGCGGCGGCATGATCGAGCTCGTCGCAGTTCAGATGCCCCGGTATGCCGCAATCCGCGTCAAAGTGGTTGGTGCAGCTCTCATGGCCCGGTATGGTGCAGGTTCCGCCGCTGTGGTTGCGTCCGTCACAGTTGAAGTGGTCATCCAGCTCGCAGGGCGCGGGCGTGTGAGCAAGCTCGTCGCAATCAAGGTGACCCAGTATGCCGCACTCCGCGTCAAAGTGGTTGGGACAGTCCTCGTGGCCCTCCATGCCGCAGGTTCCGCTGGTATGGTTGCGGCCGTCGCAGTTGAAGTGGCTGGGCGTGTCGCAGGGTGCGAGCGTATGATTCTTGCCGTCGCAATCGAGGTGCCCCGGTATACGGCACTCCGCGTCAAAGTGGTTGGGACAATCCTCGTGACCTTCCGTGCCGCAGGTCCCGCTGGTATGGTTTCGACCATCACAGTTAAAATGGTTGGGTACATCGCAGGGCGCATCATCGTGATCCTTGCCGTCGCAGTCGAGGTGACCCGGTATGCCGCAAGCCGCGTCGAAGTGGTTGGGACAATCCTCGTGGCCTTCCATGTCACAGGTTCCACTGGTGTGGTTGCGACCGTCGCAATTGAAGTGGCCCGACATGTCGCAGACGGCGGGGGTATGGTCGAGTTCGTCGCAGTTGTAGTGGCCCGGTGTGTCACATGGCGCGTCGCTGTGGCTTTGCTCCTCGCACCTAGTGGCCCGGTGTACCGCAGGATGCGCCGACATGGTTGCGGCCATCGCAGTTGAAGTGTCCGGGCGTGATGCAGACCGCAGGGGCATGATCGAGCTCGTCGCAGTCGAGGTGACCGGCGATTCCGCAGGTTGCGTCGACGTGGTTGGGGCAGTTCTCATGGCCCGGTATGGTGCAGGTCCCGCCGCTGTGGTTGCGTCCGTCACAGTTAAAGTGGTTATCAACCCGCAGGGCGCGGAAGCATGTGTCGAGCCGTCGCACTCAAGGTGCCCCGGTATGCCGCAGGCCGCGTCGAAGTGGTTCGGACAATCCGCGTGACCCTCCATGTCACAGGTACCGCTGGTGTGGTTGCGCCCGTCACAGTTAAAGTGCACCGGCGTCTCGCAGGGCGCGGGCGCGTGATCCTTGCCGTCGCAGTTGAAATGACCCGGCGCTGCGCACGTCCCCTCCGTGCTGGCGTGGGAGAGGTCGTCGCAGTCTCTATGGTCTGGCGTTCCGCAGGCCGGAACTTCGTTGCTGTGGGTACCGCCGCAGTTATAGTGGCCCGCAAGATCGCAGGGCGCTGCTCCGTGGCCGAGACCGTCGCAGTTGTGGTGGCCTGATGTGCCGCAGGGTGCGTCGCCATGATCCTTGTTATCGCAGTTGTAATGGCCCGACGTGCCGCAGGGCGCGTCGCCGTGATCCTTGCCGTCGCAGTTGTAATGACCCGACGTACCGCAGAGCGCTTCGCCGTGATCCTTGCCGTCGCAATTGTAATGACCCGGCGCTGAGCACGTCCCCTCCGTGCTGTCATGGGAGAGACCGTCACAGTTTCGATGGTCTAATCTGCCGCAAGCCGGGGCCATGCCGCTGTGGATTTTCCCATCACATAGGTAATGGCCTGATAGACCGCACATGGAGGTTGCGCTGGTATGGGAGAGGCCGTCGCAGTCTCTATGGTCTGGCATTCCGCAGGCTGGAACCGCGCTGCTGTGGGTACCGCTGCAGTTGTAGTGATCCGCAAGACCGCAGAGCGCGGCTCCGTGGTCGCCGGCTGTCAAGCACTGCCAGTGCGTGTTGCACGGCTGGAGCGTATGAGGGAGGCCGTCGCAGCTGAAATGGCCTGCCTGGGCGCAGTCCACAGGGGCGTGATCGAGGTCGTCGCAGAGGTAATGGCCCGGGTGCCGCAGGGCGCGCCGTCGTGATCGTTGCCGTCGCAGTTGAGATGGCCCGCGATGCCGCAATCGGTATCGAAGTGGTTGGGGCAGTCCTCGTGACCTTCCATGCCACACGTTCCGCTGGTGTGGTTGCGACCGTCGCAGTTGAAGTGGTTGGGAAGATCGCAGGGCGCATCGTCGTGATCCTTACCGTCGCAGTTGAGATGGCCCGCGATGCCGCAAGCGGCATCGAAGTGGTTGGGGCAGTCCTCGTGGCCCTCCATGCCACAGGTTCCGCCGGTGTGGTTACGCCCGTCGCAGCTGTAGTGGTAGGGCACATCGCAGGGCGCATCGCCGTGATCCTTGCCGTCGCAGTTGAGATGGCCCGCGATGCCGCAAGCGGCATCGAAGTGGCTAGGGCAGTCCTCGTGGCCCTCCATGCCACAGGTTCCGCTGGTATGGTTGCGCCCGTCGCAGTTAAAGTGCCCCGGCGTCTCGCAGGGCGCGGGCGTGTGATCCTTGCCGTCGCAGTCGAGGTGATCCGGTATGCCGCACGCCGCGTCAAAGTGGTTCGGACAGTCCTCATGACCCTCCATGCTACAGGTTCCGCTGGCATGGTTGCGGCCATCGCAGCTGTAGTGATCCGGGAGATCGCAGGACGCGGGGCTGTGGTTCTTGCTATCGCAGTCGAGGTGACCTGCAATACCACATGCGGTGTCGAAGTGGTTGGGACAATCCTCGTGACCTTCCATATCACAGGTTCCGCTGGTGTGATTGCGGCCATCGCAGCTGAAGTGATCCGGGAGATCGCAGAACGCGGGAGTATGGTTTTTGCCGTCGCAGTCCAGGTGCACTTCGATGCCGCAAGCGGCATCGAAGTGGTTGGGGCAGTCCTCGTGACCCTCCATGTCACAGGTTCCGCTGGTATGGTTGCGACCGTCACAGTTATAATGCCCCGTCATCTCGCAGGGCGCTTCGTCGTGATCCTTGCCGTCGCAGTCGAGATGACCCGGTATGCCGCACGCCGCGTCCAAGTGGTTGGGGCAGTCCTCGTGACCCTCCATGTCACAGGTTCCGCTGGTATGGTTGCGACCGTCACAGTTATAATGCCCCGTCATCTCGCAGGGCGCTTCGTCGTGATCCTTGCCGTCGCAGTCGATATGCCCCGCTGTGCCGCACTGAGCGTCGAAGTGGTTGGGGCAATCCTCGTGACCCTCCATGGCACAGGTTCCGCTGATATGGTTGCGCCCGTCGCAGTGAAAGTGACCGGACCATCTCGCAGGGCGCGTCGCCGTGATCCTTGCCGTCGCAGTTAAGATGGCCCGCAATGCCGCAAGCGGCATCGAAGTGGTTGGGGCAATCCTCGTGGCCCTCCGCTCCGCAGGTTCCGCTGCCGTGGTTGCGGCCGTCACAGTTGAAGTGGCCGGGCATTCCGCAGGGCGCGGGGGTATGGCCGAGTGCATCGCAGTCGAGGTGGCCCGCAATGCCGCAAGCGGCATCGAAGTGGTTAGGGCAGTCCTCGTGGCCCGGTGTAGTGCAGGTTTCACCGGTATGATTGCGTCCGTCGCAATTGAAGTGGTTAGCCATTTCGCAGGTCCGGGCGCGTGGTCTTTGCCGTCACAGTTGGAATGGCCCGGTATTCCGCAGAGCGCTACGCTCATGGTCGAGGCCATCGCAGCTCTGGGCATGGCCCGGCTGTCCGCAGGACACCCCGCCGTGGTCTTGGCCGTCGCAGTCGAGGTGGCCCGGCTGGCCGCAAGGCGCGCCGGTGTGGCCGAATCCGTCACACAAATAATGGCCTTCGTTGCCGCAGGGCGCGGCGGAATGGTTGAGTTCGTCGCAGTTGTGGTGGCCTCCGTCCCGCAGGACGCGTCGCCGTGGCTGTGGCCGTCGCACTTGAAATGTCCTTCCTTGCCGCAGATCGCGCCGCCATGGTTCAGGCTGTCGCACACGAAATGCCCCGGCGTGCCGCAGGCCGCGTCGCCATGATCAAACCCGTCGCACCCGAAATGTCCTTGTGCGCCACAGGCGGCGGCTGCATGGTCTCCGTTACCGCAGTTAAAATGGCCTTGCGTGCCGCAGTCCGCCGCGCTGTGGTCGAGGGCGTCATCCGCGCAGTTCAGGTGGCCGCACGACTTGCGTGTGTGGCTTCTGCCGTCGCACTTGAAGTGGCCTGATTGGTCGCAAGACGCCTCTGCCGTGATCGAACTCGTCACACTCGAAATGTCCTTGCGCGCCACAGGATGTGCCGGTATGGTTTCCTTTGTCGCAGTTGAAATGGCCTTGCGCGCCGCAGCCCGCCGCGTCGTGATCGAAACCGTCTTCAGCGCAGCCCAAATGGCCGCATGCCTTGCGCGCGTGGTCTCCGCTGTCGCATTTGTAATGCTCTAGCCGGCCACAGATCGCTGTGCCGTGGTCGAGCGCGTCGCAGTTGAGGTGGCCTCTCGTGTCGCAAGCCGCGGCGGTATGGTTTCCGCCGTCGCATCTGAAATGCCCTTCTTGGCCGCAACCCGAAGTCCGATGGTCCAATCCGTCTTTCGCGCAGTATAAATGGCCGCACACCCTAGGCGTGTGGTTATCGCCGTCGCATTTGAAATGGCCCGCCTGTTCGCAGGCCGCCGTCGTGTGATCAAGGCCGTCATCCGCGCAGTTCAAATGACCGCACGCCTTTGCCGCGTGATTTCCGTCGTCGCATTTGAAATGCCCCTCTTGTTTGCAGGATGCGGCGGCATGGTCTAAGCCGTCGTTTACGCAGTTCAAATGGTCGCACGCCTTACGCGAGTGATTGCCGTCATCGCAGTAGAAATGGTCTTCCTGTCCGCAGGCCGCGGCGGTGTGGTTCAGCGCGTCATCCACGCAGATCCAGTGTCCGCACGCCTTGGCAATGTGGCTGCCTCCGTCGCATTTGGAATGGCCTGTTTGACCACAGTCCGCGGCGGCATGATTCAGGTCGTCGCACGCGAAATGCCCATACATGTCGCAGGCCGCTTCGGCGTGATCATGGCTGTCGCACTCAAGGTGGCTTTGCGTACCGCAAGGCGCGGCGCCGTGGCCGAAGCCATCGCATTTGAAGTGGCTTGACGCACCGCATGCCGCGCCGGCATGGTCTTTGCTATCACAGTTGAAATGACCCGGTCCGCCGCAGGACGCGGAGGTGTGGTCCAGGCTATCCGCCGCGCAGTTGAAATGGCCGCACGCCGCGGCGGCGTGATCGCGTTTATCGCAGTTGTAGTGGTCTTGCGCGCGGCAACCCGAGGCAGCATGGTTGAGCGCATCGTCCAAGCAGTTCCAGTGCCCGCACGCTATGAGCTCGTGGGCTCCGGCATCGCACTTAAAATGCCATGCCTGGCCGCAGATTGCGCTCCCGTGGTTCAGCGCGTCGCATTTAAAATGGCCGTGCGTGCCGCAAGGCGCGCCGGTATGGTCTCCGTTGTCGCAGTTATAGTGGCCTTGCGTATCGCAGGGCGCACCCGCGTGATCAAGGCCATCTTCCACGCAGTTCAAATGGCTGCACGTCCTGCGCGCGTGGTTTCCGTCATCGCATTTGAGATGACCTTCCTGGCCGCAGAACGAGGCGCCATGATCAAGCGCGTCGCACTCGAGATGCCCCTCCGTGCCGCAAGGCGCGCCGGTGTGGTTTCCACCGTCACAGTCATAGTGGCCTTGCGCGCCGCAGGGCGCGCCGGTGTGGTCAAGGCCGTCTTCCACGCAGTTTAGATGGCCGCACGCCTTGCGCGCGTGATTTCCCACGTCGCATTTATAATGGCCCTCCTGGCCGCAGAACGAGGCGCTGTGCTCGAGTTCGTCGCATTCGAGATGGCCTTCCGTTTCGCAAGCCGAGGCGAGATGGCTTCCGGCATCACAGTTGAAATGACCCCGCGTGCCGCAGGGCGCGCCGCTGTGGTCGAACCCGTCTTCCACGCAGTTCAAATGGCCGCATGCTTTGGGCGCGTGGTTTCCTGCGTCGCAGTTGAAATGGCCCGCCTGGCCGCAGAGCGCCTGAGTGTGATCAAGCGTGTCGTTCGCACAGTTCCAGTGCCCGCACACCCTAAGCGAGTGGTTTCCGCCGTCGCAGTTCCAGTCGTGGCCTTCCTGACCGCATACCCCTACCGCGTGATCGCGCCCGTCGCACGCGATATGGCCCGCCCAACCGCAGGC
>JAVIWB010001092.1:0-10144 GCA_031893035.1 Dermolepida albohirtum
AATAGATAAATTTGGGAGACATATACATAAACATGTTATTAAGAGACATTTAATGGAATCAGACGTAGTGTCAGACCTTCTCGAACAGCCCACGGTTAAAGAAGTATTAAAAATGCATATAGAAAGCATTTTACCGCCCACTACACCTTCGAAGCATCTTTTACAGTTATACAGTGATGGTTCCATTGGTGTAAACGGTTTCTATACAAGTACCGAATCATCGAAACAGAATTATTTATATACGAATAAACATTATAGCGGAAAGGTTATAAATGTCCGTTATTCCGACGCGAAATTAACACGATTGCAAATTGACAAGGACCTATTTGATCCCAAAAAACCAAAAATATTAACAAAAGGAACGACGCTTAGATTGAAGTACCTTGGTTCAAAACCTGCACCGAAACAAACAGAACCAGTATTTGCGGAAATAGTTATCGAAGGAAATGTCATCAATTAGAAGGGATGTCGTAAACGAAATCCATAGTCCTGCACGGAGAAGGTTTCCCAGACGACGGGTTATAATAAAAGGATTGCGGGATTTATTTCAAATCGATTTGGTTGAAATGATACCCTATGCCAAAGTGAATGATAATTTCAAATATATTTTCGTATGTATTAATACATTTTCAAAATATGCTTGGGCGATTCCTGTAAGAAATAAAACAGCGAACGAAGTAACGAAAGCCATGGAATCCATACTTGTAACAGGGAAGAAAAATATTCCGAGAAACGTTCAAAGCGATCAAGGAAAGGAATTTTATAATGTACGTTTCAAAAAACTTATGGACCGGTATAATATTAACCATTATAGTACATTTTCCAATTTAAAAAGTTCAATTGTAGAACGTTTTAATAGAACGCTTAAAAATAAGATGTGGAAGGAATTCAGTTTCAATGGAAGTTACCGTTGGATAGAAATTTTGCCGAAAATAGTCAACGATTATAATAATACTGTCCATAGGACAACTAAGCATCGACCCATAGAAATTAATCAAAAAAATGCCAAAAGTATTTTAAGAAGTGTTTATAGTAATATCAAAGTTACTGATCCAAGAGTTTCTAAATTCAAAGTTGGAGATCCGGTTCGTATTAGTAAATATAGACACGTATTCTCAAAAATGTATACCTCAAATTGGTCCAAAGAAATATTTACAATTAATAAAGTTCAAAATACATATCCTAGAACGTACATCTTACAGGATTCTGAAAAACAAAATATTCTTGGTGGGTTTTACGAATCCGAATTGAAGAAAGTTAAACATCCTGATATTTATCTCGTTGAAAAAGTTATACGTCGAAAAAAGGATAAAGTTCTCGTTAAATGGTTGGGTATGCCCTCAAGACATAATTCGTGGATATCCAAGGCCAACGTACTCTGAAGACTATGGTGTATACATATAGTAAAAAATAAACACTATGTTTATAATGAACTGTTTTTTATTAAGCAATTAAGAAATACATACACAATTATTATAGAAAACACTCAGTATAATAAGTAATAGATATATATAATATAAAAACAATTCTAAATTAATAATATGTCAAAGTAATGATTACATAATTATTATAGAAAAACAGTATAATTAGTAGTAGATATATAATAATTAAAGACATAATAATTTTAAATTATTAAAACAGTATGTCAAAGTAATGATCACATTTTTAGATTTTAAGCCAAATTTTCTAAATTACAGATTTCAGAAATTAAATTATTTAAATTTTTCTCACGTTCTGACTCTTCTATTTGATAATGACCCCATGCTAAGGTATTTTTTTATCGGAGAGAATATATCGCTTATCATCTTTACATGAAAGAGCAACTTTATTTTTCAATTCCGTGAACACTGTGTGAAATTCAGAGCGAAATAGATACATCCTTCTCATAATGGTACCATTATCTTCTACCACACTTTTATAGTCAGAAACAGTCAATTGTTTATCAATAACACTTTTTTTAACTCCCTTTGCGGTTTTAACAGTTTTAGAAAGTAATTTAACGCAGTAAGCTTTAGCACCGGTCCCATAAAAGCATTCAATAATTCCGCCAGCATATTCATCCTTCATTTTACCCAATTTAGGTAGACTAGGAGGTATTCCGTGTATATTTCCTTCGGTGAAATTAGAAGTATCGAACATATTTAAATTGTTTTTAATATCATTATATATATTATAATTTTGCACGCATATAACTAATGAATCTGTATCTGTATACAGTAAAGAAACGTCTGTATCGAACATAGGTTTTAAAAAATCATAAAAGAAACGATACATTACCTCCTTAGCTATTTCTAAAATTGTGAATCCTGCATACACAGGCTTCACATAATCTACACGTACTTGTGCCAATTCGATGGCTGTTAGGGATTCAGAAAAGACTTTGCATGATTTAAAATTTGGCTTTGCAATATATGCCTCAGCGCCAAGTCTTTTATGAATAGTTTCCCAATGGGAAACCAGTTTTATATTAACGCGATTTTCTACATTTTCCATTGTCTTTCCAAATATGCTATTAACCATTAACTTATAAAATTGCTTAAAAAACTCGTTGGTGGATTCGTTTCGTTTTATTGTATTAAAATCAATGTATTTCTTTAACCACTGACTTTGTTTAAATCGAATTCCACGACGAATCCCACATAGTTTCAATCCATGATTTATACATTGTTTCAGAGTTAGGTAATGTATTACATAATTAGATTTATTGTGAAGGTTTGGAATTAATTTACCATACTTCGAATGAGGTGGAATAACGTGTTCCGGGCAGAAAGGAAAATCATTATGATGGTCGTGAAGATGTATCGGATATTCTAAATCTACTTCGAAAACATATCCAATGTCCCCATCGTCTTCTAAAGCAAGTATATCCATTCCCATAAGCTCCTCATTTGTTAACCATTCAAATTTACCATGTGGTAAATTGAATGTCATGGCATAACCATATAAATTCGTTGCATCGAGATATAATATGTATTTCTTGGCCTCTGAAGAATCATATTCTGGTAAGAATTCGTTGTTAGCAATTTCCTTTCTTTTACAACACATACTCATGCCTTTATATATTTATATTTTTATACGCGTCATGCGCAACATAGCGCCCCAACTTAATCCTGGTGATGTAAAATAATGTGCGGGATCCAATTTATAATTGTCCATGCAAATATTTCGAAAATTTTCAAAAATATCTGCAAGTAGTAGAACATCTGATTGAATATATATATCACTATATTCCCCTAGCGATTGACACTCAAACAAATTCCAAACCTTTTCTGCTCTGCAATAATCTTCATCACTTACGTGACTATCTGAGAGTAGATCATAAAAACTTTCTTTACTAGGCAGTTTTGATGTGGAAAGACTTTCGTAGGAAGTTACGTAATTATATGGGAATATACCTATTAAATCAAGTTTCTCACCTATGTGATATCTTCGAACATCTTTACACTGTTCATCATCTAAATAAGATGCTAATTTTTCCAAAGAGGAACTCAGAAATCGAAATGAATATAAAAATCTCAATTTGGAAAACACTTTTCATTTTTTTTACCAAGGCAATCAATAGTATCTCCTACATGTATTTTCTTAGAAAACGATATGTACTTTTTTCTTTATTTTGTAGAATAACATCTGCTTCTTCTATTTCTAGTGCTAGTGATTTTATAAATAAATGAGTATCATAATTCGAAAAGTTATAAAAAATAATTGTCACATACCGAAAACAGTTAAGAATTCCTTTCCTTATTTACGCTTATTTTGAGGCTACTAGGGTAGTTTGACAAGTAGTGAGAATCGAAAAGAAAAGCGAATTTTTTAAATACAAAATAATTTTAATTTTCAATATATTCTCCTAAAAGAGCATTATATTTATTCCAACGGTGCTCCAATGCCCTTATGCCATCTCTAAAATGCGATTCCGGAAGGCTTGCAAAATACTCATTTACGAAGATGATAAACTCGTCGTTAGACGAAAATTTCTTTTACCTAGTGCCGTTTTCAATTTTGGAAAAAGGTGGAAGTCGGAAGGGGCTAGATCCGGCGAATAAGGCGCATGCGGTACTAATTGGAAATGCAACTCGTGGATTTTGGAAATCGCAACTCTGCTGGTATGTGAGGGAGCGTTGTCTTGGTGAAACAGAATCTCCTTCTTTGCCATTCCTGGCCGTTTAGCACGAATCTCAACATTTAATTTTTGTAGAAGTTTTGCATAATATTGTCCGTTTATTGTGGCACCTTTCTGAAGGTAATCAATGAGTTAAATGCCCTTTGAATCCCAAAAAATAATGCCATCACTTTGTTTACCGATAAAGTGGTTTTTCGCCTTCTTTGGAGGTGCAGAATCACGTTCTAAACCATTGTTTCGACTGTTGTTTAGTTTCGGGTGTACTGTAGTGTATCCAAGTTTCATCGCAGGTAACAAATCGCCTACAAAAATCAACCGGATTCCGCTTATAAAGGTCCACACTCATTGGAAATGCGCAAACGAGTGAACTTTTGATCAGTCGTAAGCAATCGCGGCACCCATCTTGCCGAAAGCTTGGAAAGGCCCAATTCTTTCGTTAAAATGTGGTGTACGCGTTCTGTTGAAATGTTTACCATGTCTGCAATCTCTCTCACTTTGAGTCGTCGATCTTACGTAATAATATTATGGATTTTTATAATCATTTCCTTAGAAGTCATGATTTTGAGTGCTCCAGAGCACGCTTCACCAACACAGCTTGTTCTACCACGTTTAAATTCATTTACCCATCTACTTATTGTGGCGGATGATGGAGCAGATTCACCTAATGTTTCCCGTAACTCGTCTTTTATTTCGGTAGCTTTCATACCCTTAATTACGTAGGTAAGTATTTAATCACCGCACGATACTCTGCTTTTTCCATTTTAACAAAACGACGTGTTACTTCTTTTCAATCAGCTGTCAAAAATAAACTAATCAACCGATTTATCTAAATATCGGAATGTAAACATATAAATAGCCAACCTAAATTAGAGTGCATTTATTTTACCAACCAAATATTTCGTATTTTAAAATCTATTCATATTTCAGAACCTCATCCTTCCAAACCATTTGCTGTAAAATGTTTTGAACATGAAGCATATTCTCTAGCTTACTATGTAAAATGTTGCTTTGATGATAACTTTAGGCAATTGCTTTTTTATCGTGGGCAAAATACAGTATATTTTATAAAAGAGTTAGAAACGGATATTAAATTTTCATATAAAAATTATTTAAGTGAAATGGCAGATATATGAGACCTTTAGATAATGAAGAACCTATAAATTATGAGCAAGCAAGAATACGTTATATAAGTGAAAAATAAATGGAATCACTTGTAGAAGAAGTTTGCGTCCACGATTATATGACTGGATTGTATCGAGATGCTGCACATATGGTGTGTAATATATATTATAAAGAACTCCGCTATGTGCCAATTACTTTTCATAACTTATCGAATTATGACACTCATTTATTTGTAAAATCATGAGCACTAGAAAAAGAAGAAGTAAATGTTATTGCACAAAATAAAGAAAAATACATATCGTTTTCTAAGAAAATACATATAGGGGACACTACCTATTGCAATGGTACAAAGGCAAAGTATTTTCCAAATTGAGATTTTTAGATTCATTTAGATTTCTGAGTTCCTCTTTGCAAGAATTATCATCTTATTTATATGATGAACAGTGTAAAGAAGTTCGAAGATATTACATAGATAAATTTAATTTAATACGTCAGAAAAGTATATTCCCATATAATTACGTAACTTTCCACGAAAGCCTTTCCACATCAAAACTGCCTAGTAAAGAAAGTTTTTACGATCTACTCTCAAATAATCACGTAAGTGATGAAAAATTACGAAGTAGAAAGAGTTTGGAATTTATTTGAGCATAAATCGCTGGGGATATATAGTGATATATATATTCAATCAGATACTCTATTACTTGCAGACATCTTTAAAAATTTTCGAAATATTTGCATGGACAATTATAAATTAGATCCCGCACATTATTTTACATCACCAGGATTAAGTTGGGACGCTATGTTGCACATGACGCGTATAAGTCTAGAATTACTCACAGATGTAGATATGTTTAATTTTTTTAAGAAGGGTGTACGTGGAGGCGTGAGTATGTGTTGTAAAAGAAAGGAAATTGCTAACAACGAATTCTTACCAGAATATGATTCTTCAGAGGCCAAGAAATATATATTATATCTCGATGCAACGAATTTGTATGGTTATGCCATGACATTCAATTTACCACATGGTCAATTTGAATGGTTAACAAATGAGGAGCTCATGGGAATGGATATACTTGCTTTAGAAGACGATGGGGACACTGGATATGTTTTCGAAGTTGATTTAGAATATCCGACACATCTTCACGACCATCATAATGATTTTCCTTTCTGTCCGGAACACGTTATCCCACCTCATTCGAAGTATGGTAAATTAATTCCAAACCTTCACAATAAATCTAATTATGTGATACATTACCTAACTCTGAAACAATGTATAAATCATGGATTGAAACTATGTGGGATTCGTCGTGGAATTCGATTTAAACAAAGTCGGCGGTTAAAGAAATACATTGATTTTAATACAATGAAACAGAACGAATGCACCAACGAGTTTTTTAAGCAATTTTATAAGTTAATGGTTAATAGCATATTTGGAAAGATAATGAGAATGTAGAAAATCGCGTTAATATAAAACTGGTTTCCCATTGGGAAACTATTCATAAAAGACTTGGCGCTGAGGCATATATTGCAAAGCCAAATTTTAAATCATGCAAAGTCTTTTCTGAATCCCTAACAGCCATCGAATTGGCACAAGTACGTGTAGATTATGTGAAGCCTGTGTATGCAGGATTCACAATTTTAGAAATAGCTAAGAAAGTAATGTATCGCTTCTTCTATGATTTTTTTAAACCTATGTTCGATACAGACGTTTCTTTACTGTATGCAGATACAGATTCATTAGTTATATGCGTGCAAAATTATAATATATATAATGATATTAAAAACAATTTAAATATGTTCGATACTTCTAATTTCACCGAAGGAAATATACACGGAATACCTCCTAGTCTACCTAAATTGGGTAAAATGAAGGATGAATATGCTGGCGGAATTATTGAATGCTTTTATGGGACCGGTGCTAAAGCTTACTGCGTTAAATTACTTTCTAAAACTGTTAAAACCGCAAAGGGAGTTAAAAAAGTGTTATTGATAAACAATTGACTGTTTCTGACTATAAAAGTGTGGTAGAAGATAATGGTACCATTATGAGAAGGATGTATCTATTTCGCTCTGAATTTCACACAGGGTTCACGGAATTGAAAAATAAAGTTGCTGTTTCATGTAAAGATGATAAGCGATATATTCTCCCCGATAAAAAAATACCTTAGCATGGGGTCATTATCAAATAGAAGAGTCAGATCATGAAAAAAGTTTAAATAATTTCATTTAATTTGTAATTTAGAAAATTTGGCTTAAAATCTAAAAATGTAATTATTACTTTGACATACTGTTTTAATAATTTAGAATTATTATGTATATTTTAGAATTTATATTGACATACTGAGTGTTTTATTAATAAATAATCATTACTTTGACATATTATTAATTTAGAATTATTACTTTTTTTATATTAAAATTGTATATATCTATTACTTATTATACCGAGTGTTTTTTATAATAATTGTGTATGGATTTCTTAATTGCTTAATAAAAAACAGTTCATTATAAACACAGCGTTTATTTTTAACTGTATGTATACACCATAGTCTTCAGAGTACGTTGGCCTTGGAAATCCACGAATTTTGTCTTGAGGGCATACCCAACCATTTAACGAGAACTTTTTCCTTTTTTCGACGTATAACTTTTTCAACGAGATAAATATCAGGATGTTTAACTTTCTTCAATTCGGATTCGTAAAACCCACCAAGAATATTTTGTTTTTCAGAATCCTGTAAGATGTACGTTCTAGGATATGTATTTTGAACTTTATTAATTGTAAATATTTCGTTGGACCAATTTGGGGTATACATTTTTGAGAATACGTGTCTATATTTACTAATACGAACCGGATCTCCAACTTTGAATTTAGAAACTCTTGGATCAGTAACTTTGATATTACTATAAACACTTCTTAAAATACTTTTGGCATTTTTTTGATTAATTTCTATGGGTCGACGCTTAATTGTCCTATGGACAGTATTATTATAATCGTTGACTATTTTCGGCAAAATTTCTATCCAACGGTAACTTCCATTGAAACTGAATTCCTTCCACATCTTATTTTTAAGCGTTCTATTAAAACGTTCTACAATTGAACTTTTTAAATTGGAAAATGTACTATAATGGTTAATATTATACCGGTCCATAAGTTTCTTGAAATGTACATTATAAAATTCCTTTCCTTGATCGCTTTGAACGTTTCTCGGAATATTTTTCTTCCCTGTTACAAGTATGGATTCCATGGCTTTCGTTACTTCGTTCGCTGTTTTATTTCTTACAGGAATCGCCCAAGCATATTTTGAAAATGTATTAATACATACGAAAATATATTTGAAATTATCATTCACTTTGGCATAGGGTATCATTTCAACCAAATCGATTTGAAATAAATCCCGCAATCCTTTTATTATAACCCGTCGTCTGGGAAACCTTCTCCGTGTAGGACTATGGATTTCGTTTACGACATCCCTTCTAATTGATGACATTTCCTTCGATAACTATTTCCGCAAATACTGGTTCCGTCTGTTTCGGTGCAGGTTTTGAACCAAGGTACTTCAATCTAAGCGTCGTTCCTTTTGTTAATATTTTTGGTTTTTTGGGATCAAATAGTTCCTTGTCAATTTGCAATCGTGTTAATTTCGCGTCGGAATAACGGACATTTATAACCTTTCCGCTATAATGTTTATTCGTATATAAATAATTCTGTTTCGATGATTCGGTACTTGTATAGAAACCGTTTACACCAATGGAACCATCACTGTATAACTGTAAAAGATGCTTCGAAGGTGTAGTGGGCGGTAAAATGCTTTCTATATGCATTTTTAATACCTCTTTAACTGTGGGCTGTTCGAGAAGGTCTGACACTACGTCTGATTCCATTAAATGTCTCTTAATAACATGTTTATGTATATGTCTCCCAAATTTATCTATTGTCATCGCTATATATGCACAATCTACATCAATATATTAACTGCTGAAGAAACGGTTCTTTTCAACTACTTATATATCACTTGAAGTTATCCTAACTACTTAACAATTTTGGACTCCTTTAATTCCTCAATTATCGCTAATATCTCATTGTCGTGTCCGGTATGACCAGCATCCTTCGATGCAACTAGTAACTGCAATCTATCACACAATTCATTCACATCATCCCAATATTTATACTCTACTTTACCGCTGGGTACTACCGTTTTTCTTACAGGTATTCCTTTTCGTAGACCTAAACCAGTTTTCCAACTTCTTGTCCACCAAACTTCAGGTCTTTTTCCTTGTGCAATAGGTTTAATAATTGTCGTGTATTTGGTACCTCTACTAGCTGCATATTTTTTATTAGGATCGTAATCAACTCTATGTGCATTTGTATCATTAAGAATAAATTTATAATTCTTCGCATCGGCATATAAAAATTTTCCAGGTTTTTTTTTGAAAAGTAGTTCTAGTAAACCCTTAGTAGCTTTATAGGTGAATTGTCCGATTATAATATTGTTTCCATCAAATCTAACATCAGCGTTTCCAATTTTTAACTCCCCAGCATCTTCGTGTACCCCATACTTTTCATCATATTCTTCCTTTTCATCTATCATTAAACCGATGAGATATGGACGTATTATAGGATCATGCTCTTTTAGTGCTTCCCTAACTACGTCTGTTTCTAAAAGGGTTTTATTCAGTGATTTATTAGCAATTATTGACTTGCTTGGTTTCGTTTGCAAAAGCGATATAGCGTGAGCCATAGATTTATCCAAATTTACACTTTCACTTGTATCCATTTCGTCTTCTTCATCATCATCTTCTGGTAGACTTTCAACACCAGTAGGAGTTTCCGGTAACAGTTCACCAACGTATTCATCTTCTAAAAATGTAGGTTGGGTGAATGATGCCGACATCCGAGGCTTTGGC
>JAVIWB010001093.1:0-10067 GCA_031893035.1 Dermolepida albohirtum
ATTTATCTTGACCTTTTTGTGATATATACAAATGCAGGAATCTTTTGTATTCGTCACGTACTGTTCAACTGTAATAAAGCAACGTCTACCCGCAGCATACGGGGTGTCTTAAGAGCAGCCGCGTGTAAGACAGAGACTTATTCTCAGACCATGACAAAGTACACACGCATTCCTTTGACGTGATCGTGAAGTTGTTTTCCCGCGTTTGTTGTATCCATGTGTTTAAGTTCGCGTTCGCGAAAAATACACAGCTTCCTGATCCAGGATATATATATACATATACACAAACACGCAAGTACACGCCTGCACATTTTAATCTAACTCTTTGTATATTTTATAAACAGCTAAATATCGTTAGACTTATCTTTTATTACAGCTTTGCTACGACGTTTATCTTATTTTATTTGTTGCTCTTGTTCTTGTTAACTATTTCTATTTAACACATTCAAGCTTTAAGAATTAATTTAACTTGTGAATAAAATTTTAAAGGCATTCCTGTCGTTTTATTCCACTAATAATCTTTCTTTCAGCTTAGCACACGTCCTGAACTTTTGATGCTCATTGTACACAACTACTAATTATTAACTCCTCACTTCACATTACATTCAATTATATTACTTTCTTTCCTTTGTTTTTTGCATTTATTACAGTGCTTTAGCTAGCCAAATACGCGCTCGTAATAAATTGACTAACCAACACGTGCAAATAAATACTCTCTATTAAATAATATCCCTATTATTATTTATTAAAACGAAGGAGGTAATAAATTGTCTCAATCATCCACATTACATTAACATTGAAGTAACCTTCATTCATTCATTGTTTCATTCACACACATTTCAAATCAATAAGGTTGATATATAACCCCTTTCCACAATTAACTATTTGTAAATTCTGTATACGCATTTCGACAACCAAGTTGTCATCATCAGCAGATAATTTCAAAGTGTCGCACCTGGTAAAACACGGCGAAAAAATTGTACGAAAAAACAAACTCCGTACGCGATCCGCACCGTTGAAAACCAAGATGTGCACTGTGTCTGTTTCACAAGATTTTTAAAAAATACTTTTACTTAAACTAACATGCACTACATTGAAAAAGGTTATTATGGTCAAGGAAATGTCTGTGTGATTTATGTGTGTTTTATGATATTGTTCCTCCTGTCTTTCAATAGAGAGAAGAGAGGGGTTTGCAAGGGCCCGGCGTCATTAAAGTTTACCACATGGCTTAAATTCTTTAAGATGTGCATGCTTTCATACGCGTCCAGTTCGCGATAATTGTACACGTTCTTTATCAAATGTAAACAATCCATATTAACACTGTGGTTATTTTCTAATACATGTCTCGCTATACCCGATTTTTCCGGTCGGTTGAATTTTATGTGCGAAAGGTGTTCTTTATACCTGGTTTCGATCGATCTTTTAGTTTGGCCGATGTATTGTCTATTGCACTCTAAACATTCAATTCGGTAGATTCCCGATTTTTTATTCTCTTCAATTTTGTCTTTTGCATTTCCTAACAGCATTTTAAGGGTATTATTGGGGCGGGAACATACTTTAAACCTGCGATCTTTAAAAATACTATTCAGATTTTTTGTCACACGATGGAAAGGTAAACAAACAAAATGCTTTTCCCGATTGCTCTGTGGTGAAAGACATGTGGTGTCACGGATTGTTTTTCTTATGTTGGCCTTTCTAATTAATCCATTGATTATTTCCGAATCGAAACCGTTGTATACCGCGATATTCTTAATGAGGTTCAATTCTCTTTCATATCTTACTTTTGTTAGTGGGAAATTGATCAAACGATTAATCAGAAAATTGAATGAAGCCATCTTCTGTTGCATGCTGTGATTTGAGTCAGCCGTAATGAATCATGCAAAGGTTTGTTAATTTCACGTATTCCTTTATTTTCTCTGGTTCGATCTTATTTTTGTGAAGCAGTTCTTCTAAATATTTTAAAGTTTCTGGGATCGGTACCGAAAAAACAAAAAGTAGTGCACCACGAATGGAACTTAATTAAGAGTCTCAGATCGAAAGACTGTTTTTATTTAAAAGCAGATAAAGGGAATAAGTTAGTAATTTTGAACAAAAGCGACTATTTTCTAAGAGTGAAAAATTTAATCTCAGAAGGGCCCTATGTTGAATGTACGAAAACTCCATTACCAAAAATGATTAGGGACACAAAAAACGCGTTAAAAAGTTGTTCAAAGTTAATAACCCCGAATCTGAATTATAGGCTAAGTGTAAGTAATCCGTTGATCCCTAGACTATATTGTTTGCCTAAAATACACAAACCAGGCAACTCAATGAGACCAATTGTCTCAGGGATCAACTCCCCTACTTACTTGATATCGAAATGGCTAGTGAATGAATACAAAAATTTGCCCGAAAAACTTGAAAGTCTCTCAGTCAATAATTCATTAGAATTTATCCAAAGCATCAAAGATTGTAAATTAGAAAAAGGAGAAATTTTAGTTTCATTCGACGTAACGTCATTGTTTCCTTCGGTACCGATCCCAGAAACTTTAGAATATTTAGAAGAACTGCTTCACAAAAATAAGATCGAACCAGAGAAAATAAAGGAATACGTGAAATTAACAAACCTTTGGATGTCCCAAATTGTTTTCAGTTCGAAGGGAAGTTCTTTGAACAAAAACAGGGAACTGCAATGGGCAATTGTCTTTCTCCATTCATAGCGGACCTGTTTATGAGTAACTTTGAAATAGAACTAAAAAATAAAGCTAAATATTTTCCTAGAATTTGGGTCAGGTATGTCGATGATATTTTCGCGGTTTTCAATACACAAAAATGCAACTTAGATGATTTCGTTAAACAGTTAAATTCAAAATTCCCGACAATTAAATTCACTGTAGAAAAAGAAAACAATGACAAGTTGCCTTTTTTGGACACCTTAGTTATTAGGAATGATCTCAAAATAGAAATTGATATTTTCCGAAAAGAAACCAATGTCAATAGATTCATTACGGCTGACTCAAATCACAGCATGCAACAGAAGATGGCTTCATTCAATTTTCTGATTAATCGTTTGATCAATTTCCCACTAACAAAAGTAAGATATGAAAGAGAATTGAACCTCATTAAGAATATCGCGGTATACAACGGTTTCGATTCGGAAATAATCAATGGATTAATTAGAAAGGCCAACATAAGAAAAACAATCCGTGAGACCACATGTCTTTCACCACAGAGCAATCGGGAAAAGCATTTTGTTTGTTTACCTTTCCATCGTGTGACAAAAAATCTGAATAGTATTTTTAAAGATCGCGGGTTTAAAGTATGTTCCCGCCCCAATATTACCCTTAAAATGCTGTTAGGAAATGCAAAAGACAAAATTGAAGAGAATAAAAAATCGGGAATCTACCGAATTGAATGTTTAGAGTGCAATAGACAATACATCGGCCAAACTAAAAGATTGATCGAAACCAGGTATAAAGAACACCTTTCGCACATAAAATTCAACCGACCGGAAAAATCGGGTATAGCGAGACATGTATTAGAAAATAACCACAGTGTTAATATGGATTGTTTACATTTGATAAAGAACGTGTACAATTATCGCGAACTGGACGCGTATGAAAGCATGCACATCTTAAAGAATTTAAGCCATGTGGTAAACTTTAATGACGCCGGGCCCTTGCAAACCCCTCTCTTCTCTCTATTGAAAGAAAGGAGGAACAATATCATAAAACACACATAAATCACACAGACATTTCCTTGACCATAATAACCTTTTTCAATGTAGTGCATGTTAGTTTAAGTAAAAGTATTTTTTAAAAATCTTGTGAAACAGACACAGTGCACATCTTGGTTTTCAACGGTGCGGATCGCGTACGGAGTTTGTTTTTTCGTACAATTTTTTCGCCGTGTTTTACCAGGTGCGACACTTTGAAATTATCTGCTGATGATGACAACTTAGTTGTCGAAATGCGTATACAGAATTTACAAATAGTTAATTGTGGAAAGGGGTTATATATCAACCTTATTGATCAAGTCAATCAACCACAGGCTCCATCAAATTCAACTACACATTTCAAACATTTATAATTCGTTCATTTTTATATTCTTTTTCATTTCTTCTTCAAAGGAGGAGGTAATAATGTAAAAAACAATGTTGGTAAAGAGAATAAAGAAGATTTGGAACAGGAGGAAGATGAAACGGAATATGAATAAGAAAGTAATGATATCATAGAAATTATTGAAAAAGAGAATGAAGAGGATATTTATAATGGCATTGGCTTCGATGCTGAAACAATTATATTACCAACAGAAGATTATGTTAATGATTTGGAGTAGTATTAATTTATTAAATATATATGTATGTAAATAATATGTTGAAGTAATTATTATTTAGAAAAAACATTATATTTCAATTTAAAGATTATTCACCCATTTAACCTTAAGTGGGAGGTTTGGGTGAAGATACTTGCTCCATGTCAGTAGCAATTCGGCTGCATACGTTCGATATTACCTTTGATGAGGAGAGGTGGGATGTTTGGATGAAGATACCTGCTCCATGCCAGTAGCAAACTTTGATGACAGGGGGTTTATAAGGAGCTGCTTGTTTCATTTGTGTAACAATTCATCTGCCGAGACTCGTCCCGACCAGACGTACCTTGCAGAGCTACGAGAAGCAGCGAGCCGACCGATCTCCCATTCCAGGGGACCAGCCAGTTCCACTCCGTAGCCCAGCGATCTATACCGAGCCAACCCGGACGATCAATGACTCCCTCCACTAACCTCGTTAGTGGAGTGCGTAAGAGGGCCCGCTCAGGCGTTTGACGCACAGTTGCTGCTGTTAGCGGCAACTGTTCGGTTGGCCGGGTGAACCGCCTGGCGCTGCTTCCCCTTCTTGGGGTCGGGCGGAGCCGCCCGCCCCCAAGAAGGGGAAGCAGCGCCAGATCCCGGACGCAGCACGCGCAAGAAATCTGTAGCCTATTCAACGGCCAATGGATCGAGGACTGAGGAGGTCAAAGTCCCTGAAGATTGTCGCCTGGAATGCAGATTCCGTAGTCCAGAAGCAACCTGCCTTGGAGGAATGCGCAAGAAGGTACTCCGCAGATGTCCTCCTACAGGAAACTTTCCTTAAGGCTGGACACACCCTGAGACTGCCTGGATACACCTGTTACAGGAATGACAGAGTGAGGGAACGTGGCGGAGGAACTGCCATCCTTGTCCAGAGAAGCATCCCACACCATCAACTCCTCACCGCAGAAGCCCAACACACGGAAGCCACAGGTATCGTTGTTTCCACTGCGTCTAGTCCGTTACGTATCATTTCAATTTATAAACGCCCGAACGTCACCCTTGATCTCGGCGAGTTGGACGCCCTTTTGAACTCCAACACTCCTACCCTCATTGCTGGCGACCTGAGCGCCAAACACGGGGACTGGAACTCTAGATGCCAAAATCCAGCAGGTACAAAATTACACCAGTACATGCTGGATAACCACTTAATCATGGACGGTCCTGTCGAGCCCACCCATTTTGGGGCCACGAGCAGACCAGACGTACTGGACATAATGATCCTGAAAAATATCCAGTTCGAACATACAATCACCTCATTGTACGAACTGGACTCCGATCACAACCCCATCCTGATCAAACTTGGCAACGAGTTCGAACCTCCCTCCTCCACCTCCACTATAATGTCTTGGCCAGCTTTTACAGATCACATGAAGAATCACCTTCCTCCAGTGACGCCCATAGAAGATGAAGAGGACCTGGAACGAGCAGTGGAAGTGCTCGCCGGGTCAATCCAGCAAGCCGTACGCTTTGCGGAAAACACCGTGAAGAGAGTACGCCACCCAGACGCCCTCCCTGGATTCCTTCAAGAAAAGATCAGGGACAAGAATGCCCTAAGGAGAAGATTTGCCAGGACTTGTGACCCAGAGCACCGAAGACTGGCAAACCAACTGTCTGTGGAAATTAGATACCAGCTCCAGGACTACAAAAATGGGAGATGGGCCACAAGACTCGAAGCTCTGGACGAAGCTCCAAAGATGTGGCAGATCAAAAAGGCGTTGAACCGGAGGAGCACTCAGGCAGTTCCCTCAATCCATGGTGAACGTGGACTGGTGTTCGAGGACCAGGCGAAGGCAGAGGCCTTCGCCGACTGCCTGGAACTCGACTTCCAACCGACATACCAAGATATCGATCTGGGCCACGTCGAGAAGGTCCACAGAGACGTCTACAGAATCCTGACGACACCCATAGACGAAGAAATCCCTCCATCCTCCCCGGAAGAGATCAAAAAGATCGTGAAGGACCTTGCTTTCAAGAAAGCCCCCGGACACGACAGAATTACAAATTCTGCCCTGAAGTCGATGCCGCACATGGGGACCATGCATCTCACAAACATCGTGAATGCGGCCCTCAGACTGCCGCACTTCCCGAGGACCTGGAGGAGAGCACAGGTCATCATGATTAGAAAGAAGACACAGGATCCAACCTTTTCTCAGAATTGCCGCCCCATCAGCCTGCTGCCGTCGATGGGAAAAATACTCGAAAGAGTAATTCTCTCCAGACTGGCCGAGGAAGTCAGGGACAAGAACGTCATCCAGGATGAGCAGTTCGGATTTCGGGAAGGGCACTCCACAACCCACCAAATCCATCGCCTGGTGGACCACATTACAAAAGGCTACAACCGCCGTCACTCCACAGCCGCCCTCTTTCTGGACGTGGCCAAAGCGTTTGACCGGGTTTGGCATGAAGGCCTCCTTCACAAACTGCACTCCTCCAAGATATCATCTCCCATGATATCCCTTATCTACTCCTTCCTGGACGAGCGATCCTTTGCGGTCAGGCACAACGGATGTCTGTCCACATCCAGACCAATCCTAGCAGGAGTCCTCCAGGGCTCCGTGCTTTCTCCGATACTATTCAATATCTTCCTGCATGATCTTCCAAACCCCCCCCCCCCCAGACGTGCATGTAATACTGCGTCCCGCAAACCTAGTGTGGCTGTGAATAGACTGCAGAAGTCGATCGACAAATTTGAAGAGTGGTTCGCCACTTGGAGAGTTACCGTCAATATCGATAAATGCTCTGCTATATGTTTCAGCAAGGCGCCCCGGACTGTGGAGGTCCCGGCGCTGCAGCTTCACAATACTGACATTCCATGGGAGGAGAAATCCACCTATCTGGGAGTCACCCTGGACCGTCGCCTGACGTGGCACTTCCACGCCAGAGAGATGGCCCGCAGAGGGATCGCTAGCATGATTCAATCGTACCCACTTCTACACGGAGGCAGCAGGCTCAACCTGAAGCTCAAGAAGATGGTGTACGAGATGGTAATCAGACCTGTAATGACATACGCTGCGCCAACCTGGGGTTACGCAGCCAAATGTCACATAAACAGGATCCAAGTGGTTCAGAACAAGGTGCTGAGACTGGTGACGGGAGTTCGGTGGTACACGAGAAACTCCGTACTTCACCGAGACCTACAAGTCCCCACGATTGCCGAGTTTTTTCTCAAAATATCACGGACCTACTACGAAAGCCTACAGTCCCACGACAACCCGCTGATCGCGGGAATAAATCTGAGGACAGTTGGAAAACACAGGAGACCACACTCCATACTAGCAGGACAGGACCCGCCGACGGCCCAACCAGGACCAAGCGCGGATTCTTCAAATAGTCTTTAAGATGATTTATGTTTAGAACATAAGATGACATGTATTAATAAATATACAATGAAATACTTAACTTTAGATATAAGATCATGTATTGTAATATAAGAGAAAAGCACTAAATAAAGTGTCAAGAAAGTGGTGAGGGGTGAAGAACTCTGTTCAGCCCCAATCAAACCTTGACGATTGAAAAAGTAAAGATTTGTGTAACAGTTCAACTTTGGGTTTCCGCAGTGTAATTTCAGTTTAGGATATATTCATTGACTATAATCAAAATGTTCGAATGTGAATATTGTGGTAAAGAATTTACTCGTGGAGATAATATAAATCGACACATGTTGACCTCATATACAGGGAAGAGAATGAAAGTAGATAATACAATTAATAATTTAAATTTAATGAAATGTGAAATATGAGAATCATTGTTATACTTCACATATTCGCAGCATTCGTAATGATGGTGCAGAAAAGAACGTCAGCGCATTTGGAGATAGGATAGTATGTAATCAAATATCTGATTCATCTACCCATATATATGTATATATATATATATATATATATATATATATATATATATATGTATATATATTCATATTGATGTAGAATTTGCGTAACGTAATATTAAAGAAAAATGATAACATTGATAGATTTTATATGTGGACAGTTCTTTGAAAATTAATTTACAACTGTAGGCAATGTATTAGTTATTGACCAAGGAAAACGTGGAAATAAAGTCATTCAACACTCGTAATAAAATCATAACTCATAGAAGTGATTTACATACTTACGTTATTTGGTGAATAGAATAATGAAATTAAGAATAAAATGAGTGAATTTCAAGAGCGGTATTCAGGTAAATTGAAATTAATGTTAATGTTTCATTATACGAGGGTAGCTGCTTATATTTAGGGAATAGTAAACAAAAAAAATTTTTATTATCGAAAATAGTTTTATTGATTTTCAAAATATTCTACTTGAAAAATCAATGCACTTTTGCATTTGTTTAAACCAATCCGAAAAGCATTGCTGCTACTGTGAAGGCGATATTTCAATTGCCTCTTCCGGCGTAAAAAACCGTTGACCACGAAGTTTATTCTTCATGTGTGAGAACAAAAAGAAATCACAGGGTGCTAGATCAGGGCTGTACGGCGGATGGCTCATCAACGGCGAAATATTTATCCAGGATCTTTGCACGCTGGTGTTACTAATACCTAGAGATGCCTCAATCTCACGGTATGTCACATGACGGTCTTTCATTATCAATTCGGATATAGCATTAATATTTTCCGACACAACAACATTTGTGGGACGACCTTCACGAAATTCATCGTACAAAGAACGCCGTCCAAGTTTGGATTCACTATACTAACGATATACTGTAGTTTTCGATGGTGCTTCATCACCATATAAAGAATTCAGAATTCAGCTCGTCGATGCATTCTTGTTAAGATAATCCACCCCGAAAGTTATGAAAAACAATTGCACGAAAAGGTTTACAAGTTAATTCCATTTTTTCGCTGCCATAAAATTTTTAAGTTACTGTCTACAGCAGAAATAGCGACCGGATAATAATAAAACTGTCAAGGTAAATATATTGTAAAAAAGGATAAAGTTTACGATGCAATCATCAGATCGGAGGCAACACTAACAGTGTTGCCAGTTCCCGAAATATAAACGGCTACCCTCGTATTATTAATTTACTTTTCATATATGTTATGCTTTAGGATGGACCTTGAGCAATGTTTTATTTTCAGATGTGAATATCAACAAATATAATCCAATGAAAGGTACTAGTTATAGAAGAAAAAAAATAATATATCCGTCAATGTGTACGGTATTGTGGAAAAATTTGATGGTATAATAAAAATACAAGATACATCTCTTATATTTTACAAAATGGAGAAGAGTGATCTATATTAATTTATTACTTATTAGCACGGAAGATGGGAATTCACACTACTGTTAGATTAAAAATTTGTCTCGTTTAGTTTCGTTTTTATCGTGGGGAAAATACAGCTACATCTTAGAATCGTTTAGAATCGTCGAGTTCCTCTTTGGAAAAATTAGCATCTTATTTAGATGGCGAACTGTGCTGTAATGTTGTTAGAATATTTATGCCCATCTTGTAAATGTTGCATAGTTTGTCCTATATATACACCATCACAGTCATTGCATGGTATTTTATATATAATATATGTTTGCTTATTTTAGGGTATTTTATCTTTTAGCGGTGTGAACAGACTACTAAAATTGTTGTGATTTCTATGTGATACTTTCATGTCATATGGTATTAAGATTTTGTTAATTTTTTCTGAAAGATGTCGGATGTAGGGAAGCTGTATATATTTATAATTTTTTACCTTGCTGTGTTTTAATATTTGTGGAATCTTTTTTTGGCGATAGTGTTTATGAATG
>JAVIWB010001094.1:0-10214 GCA_031893035.1 Dermolepida albohirtum
TACAATGTTCTGGTTTCAAGCAGCGTAACAGTCGTGTCACAATCTATAAGTACACACCTAAAAAACAATCACTTTTGAAAGTCAGTTTCCGACTAACGCTACATGTGAGCTCTGCTTGATGGCGTTCTAAGGTCGCTAATAACTTCGGAACGAGAAGAGATACAATGTTCTGGTTTGAAGCAGCGTAACAGTCGTGTCACAATCTATAAGTACACACCTAAAAAACAATCACTTTTGAAAGTCAGTTTCCGACTAACGCTACATGTGAGCTCTGCCTGATGGCGTTCTAAGGTCGCTAATAACTTCGGAACGAGAAGAGATACAATGTTCTGGTTTGAAGCAGCGTAACAGTCGTGTCACAATCTATAAGTACACACCTAAAAAACAATCACTTTTGAAAGTCAGTTTCCGACTAACGCTACATGTGAGCTCTGCCTGATGGCGTTCTAAGGTCGCTAATAACTTCGGAACGAGAAGAGATACAATGTTCTGGTTTGAAGCAGCGTAACAGTCGTGTCACAATCTATAAGTACACACATAAAAAACAATCACTTTTGAAAGTCAGTTTCCGACTAACGCTACATGTGAGCTCTGCCTGATGGCGTTCTAAGGTCGCTAATAACTTCGGAACGAGAAGAGATACAATGTTCTGGTTTGAAGCAGCGTAACAGTCGTGTCACAATCTATAAGTACACACCTAAAAAACAATCACTTTTGAAAGTCAGTTTCCGACTAACGCTACATGTGAGCTCTGCCTGATGGCGTTCTAAGGTCGCTAATAACTTCGGAACGAGAAGAGATACAATGTTCTGGTTTGAAGCAGCGTAACAGTCGTGTCACAATCTATAAGTACACACATAAAAAACAATCACTTTTGAAAGTCAGTTTCCGACTAACGCTACATGTGAGCTCTGCCTGATGGCGTTCTAAGGTCGCTAATAACTTCGGAACGAGAAGAGATACAATGTTCTGGTTTGAAGCAGCGTAACAGTCGTGTCACAATCTATAAGTACACACATAAAAAACAATCACTTTTGAAAGTCAGTTTCCGACTAACGCTACATGTGAGCTCTGCCTGATGGCGTTCTAAGGTCGCTAATAACTTCGGAACGAGAAGAGATACAATGTTCTGGTTTGAAGCAGCGTAACAGTCGTGTCACAATCTATAAGTACACACATAAAAAACAATCACTTTTGAAAGTCAGTTTCCGACTAACGCTACATGTGAGCTCTGCCTGATGGCGTTCTAAGGTCGCTAATAACTTCGGAACGAGAAGAGATACAATGTTCTGGTTTGAAGCAGCGTAACAGTCGTGTCACAATCTATAAGTACACACATAAAAAACAATCACTTTTGAAAGTCAGTTTCCGACTAACGCTACATGTGAGCTCTGCCTGATGGCGTTCTAAGGTCGCTAATAACTTCGGAACGAGAAGAGATACAATGTTCTGGTTTGAAGCAGCGTAACAGTCGTGTCACAATCTATAAGTACACACATAAAAAACAATCACTTTTGAAAGTCAGTTTCCGACTAACGCTACATGTGAGCTCTGCCTGATGGCGTTCTAAGGTCGCTAATAACTTCGGAACGAGAAGAGATACAATGTTCTGGTTTGAAGCAGCGTAACAGTCGTGTCACAATCTATAAGTACACACATAAAAAACAATCACTTTTGAAAGTCAGTTTCCGACTAACGCTACATGTGAGCTCTGCCTGATGGCGTTCTAAGGTCGCTAATAACTTCGGAACGAGAAGAGATACAATGTTCTGGTTTGAAGCAGCGTAACAGTCGTGTCACAATCTATAAGTACACACATAAAAAACAATCACTTTTGAAAGTCAGTTTCCGACTAACGCTACATGTGAGCTCTGCCTGATGGCGTTCTAAGGTCGCTAATAACTTCGGAACGAGAAGAGATACAATGTTCTGGTTTGAAGCAGCGTAACAGTCGTGTCACAATCTATAAGTACACACATAAAAAACAATCACTTTTGAAAGTCAGTTTCCGACTAACGCTACATGTGAGCGCTGCCTGATGGCGTTCTAAGGTCGCTAATAACTTCGGAACGAGAAGAGATACAATGTTCTGGTTTGAAGCAGCGTAACAGTCGTGTCACAATCTATAAGTACACACATAAAAAACAATCACTTTTGAAAGTCAGTTTCCGACTAACGCTACATGTGAGCTCTGCCTGATGGCGTTCTAAGGTCGCTAATAACTTCGGAACGAGAAGAGATACAATGTTCTGGTTTGAAGCAGCGTAACAGTCGTGTCACAATCTATAAGTACACACATAAAAAACAATCACTTTTGAAAGTCAGTTTCCGACTAACGCTACATGTGAGCGCTGCCTGATGGCGTTCTAAGGTCGCTAATAACTTCGGAACGAGAAGAGATACAATGTTCTGGTTTGAAGCAGCGTAACAGTCGTGTCACAATCTATAAGTACACACATAAAAAACAATCACTTTTGAAAGTCAGTTTCCGACTAACGCTACATGTGAGCTCTGCCTGATGGCGTTCTAAGGTCGCTAATAACTTCGGAACGAGAAGAGATACAATGTTCTGGTTTGAAGCAGCGTAACAGTCGTGTCACAATCTATAAGTACACACATAAAAAACAATCACTTTTGAAAGTCAGTTTCCGACTAACGCTACATGTGAGCTCTGCCTGATGGCGTTCTAAGGTCGCTAATAACTTCGGAACGAGAAGAGATACAATGTTCTGGTTTGAAGCAGCGTAACAGTCGTGTCACAATCTATAAGTACACACATAAAAAACAATCACTTTTGAAAGTCAGTTTCCGACTAACGCTACATGTGAGCTCTGCCTGATGGCGTTCTAAGGTCGCTAATAACTTCGGAACGAGAAGAGATACAATGTTCTGGTTTGAAGCAGCGTAACAGTCGTGTCACAATCTATAAGTACACACATAAAAAACAATCACTTTTGAAAGTCAGTTTCCGACTAACGCTACATGTGAGCTCTGCCTGATGGCGTTTGAAGGTCGCTAATAACTTCGGAACGAGAAGAGATACAATGTTCTGGTTTGAAGCAGCGTAACAGTCGTGTCACAATCTATAAGTACACACATAAAAAACAATCACTTTTGAAAGTCAGTTTCCGACTAACGCTACATGTGAGCTCTGCCTGATGGCGTTCTAAGGTCGCTAATAACTTCGGAACGAGAAGAGATACAATGTTCTGGTTTGAAGCAGCGTAACAGTCGTGTCACAATCTATAAGTACACACATAAAAAACAATCACTTTTGAAAGTCAGTTTCCGACTAACGCTACATGTGAGCTCTGCCTGATGGCGTTCTAAGGTCGCTAATAACTTCGGAACGAGAAGAGATACAATGTTCTGGTTTGAAGCAGCGTAACAGTCGTGTCACAATCTATAAGTACACACATAAAAAACAATCACTTTTGAAAGTCAGTTTCCGACTAACGCTACATGTGAGCTCTGCCTGATGGCGTTCTAAGGTCGCTAATAACTTCGGAACGAGAAGAGATACAATGTTCTGGTTTGAAGCAGCGTAACAGTCGTGTCACAATCTATAAGTACACACATAAAAAACAATCACTTTTGAAAGTCAGTTTCCGACTAACGCTACATGTGAGCTCTGCCTGATGGCGTTCTAAGGTCGCTAATAACTTCGGAACGAGAAGAGATACAATGTTCTGGTTTGAAGCAGCGTAACAGTCGTGTCACAATCTATAAGTACACACATAAAAAACAATCACTTTTGAAAGTCAGTTTCCGACTAACGCTACATGTGAGCGCTGCCTGATGGCGTTTAAAGGTCGCTAATAACTTCGGAACGAGAAGAGATACAATGTTCTGGTTTGAAGCAGCGTAACAGTCGTGTCACAATCTATAAGTACACACATAAAAAACAATCACTTTTGAAAGTCAGTTTCCGACTAACGCTACATGTGAGCTCTGCCTGATGGCGTTCTAAGGTCGCTAATAACTTCGGAACGAGAAGAGATACAATGTTCTGGTTTGAAGCAGCGTAACAGTCGTGTCACAATCTATAAGTACACACATAAAAAACAATCACTTTTGAAAGTCAGTTTCCGACTAACGCTACATGTGAGCGCTGCCTGATGGCGTTCTAAGGTCGCTAATAACTTCGGAACGAGAAGAGATACAATGTTCTGGTTTGAAGCAGCGTAACAGTCGTGTCACAATCTATAAGTACACACATAAAAAACAATCACTTTTGAAAGTCAGTTTCCGACTAACGCTACATGTGAGCTCTGCCTGATGGCGTTCTAAGGTCGCTAATAACTTCGGAACGAGAAGAGATACAATGTTCTGGTTTGAAGCAGCGTAACAGTCGTGTCACAATCTATAAGTACACACATAAAAAACAATCACTTTTGAAAGTCAGTTTCCGACTAACGCTACATGTGAGCGCTGCCTGATGGCGTTCTAAGGTCGCTAATAACTTCGGAACGAGAAGAGATACAATGTTCTGGTTTGAAGCAGCGTAACAGTCGTGTCACAATCTATAAGTACACACATAAAAAACAATCACTTTTGAAAGTCAGTTTCCGACTAACGCTACATGTGAGCTCTGCCTGATGGCGTTCTAAGGTCGCTAATAACTTCGGAACGAGAAGAGATACAATGTTCTGGTTTGAAGCAGCGTAACAGTCGTGTCACAATCTATAAGTACACACATAAAAAACAATCACTTTTGAAAGTCAGTTTCCGACTAACGCTACATGTGAGCTCTGCCTGATGGCGTTCTAAGGTCGCTAATAACTTCGGAACGAGAAGAGATACAATGTTCTGGTTTGAAGCAGCGTAACAGTCGTGTCACAATCTATAAGTACACACATAAAAAACAATCACTTTTGAAAGTCAGTTTCCGACTAACGCTACATGTGAGCTCTGCCTGATGGCGTTCTAAGGTCGCTAATAACTTCGGAACGAGAAGAGATACAATGTTCTGGTTTGAAGCAGCGTAACAGTCGTGTCACAATCTATAAGTACACACATAAAAAACAATCACTTTTGAAAGTCAGTTTCCGACTAACGCTACATGTGAGCTCTGCCTGATGGCGTTCTAAGGTCGCTAATAACTTCGGAACGAGAAGAGATACAATGTTCTGGTTTGAAGCAGCGTAACAGTCGTGTCACAATCTATAAGTACACACATAAAAAACAATCACTTTTGAAAGTCAGTTTCCGACTAACGCTACATGTGAGCTCTGCCTGATGGCGTTCTAAGGTCGCTAATAACTTCGGAACGAGAAGAGATACAATGTTCTGGTTTGAAGCAGCGTAACAGTCGTGTCACAATCTATAAGTACACACATAAAAAACAATCACTTTTGAAAGTCAGTTTCCGACTAACGCTACATGTGAGCGCTGCCTGATGGCGTTCTAAGGTCGCTAATAACTTCGGAACGAGAAGAGATACAATGTTCTGGTTTGAAGCAGCGTAACAGTCGTGTCACAATCTATAAGTACACACATAAAAAACAATCACTTTTGAAAGTCAGTTTCCGACTAACGCTACATGTGAGCTCTGCCTGATGGCGTTCTAAGGTCGCTAATAACTTCGGAACGAGAAGAGATACAATGTTCTGGTTTGAAGCAGCGTAACAGTCGTGTCACAATCTATAAGTACACACATAAAAAACAATCACTTTTGAAAGTCAGTTTCCGACTAACGCTACATGTGAGCTCTGCCTGATGGCGTTCTAAGGTCGCTAATAACTTCGGAACGAGAAGAGATACAATGTTCTGGTTTGAAGCAGCGTAACAGTCGTGTCACAATCTATAAGTACACACATAAAAAACAATCACTTTTGAAAGTCAGTTTCCGACTAACGCTACATGTGAGCTCTGCCTGATGGCGTTCTAAGGTCGCTAATAACTTCGGAACGAGAAGAGATACAATGTTCTGGTTTGAAGCAGCGTAACAGTCGTGTCACAATCTATAAGTACACACATAAAAAACAATCACTTTTGAAAGTCAGTTTCCGACTAACGCTACATGTGAGCGCTGCCTGATGGCGTTCTAAGGTCGCTAATAACTTCGGAACGAGAAGAGATACAATGTTCTGGTTTGAAGCAGCGTAACAGTCGTGTCACAATCTATAAGTACACACATAAAAAACAATCACTTTTGAAAGTCAGTTTCCGACTAACGCTACATGTGAGCTCTGCCTGATGGCGTTCTAAGGTCGCTAATAACTTCGGAACGAGAAGAGATACAATGTTCTGGTTTGAAGCAGCGTAACAGTCGTGTCACAATCTATAAGTACACACATAAAAAACAATCACTTTTGAAAGTCAGTTTCCGACTAACGCTACATGTGAGCTCTGCCTGATGGCGTTCTAAGGTCGCTAATAACTTCGGAACGAGAAGAGATACAATGTTCTGGTTTGAAGCAGCGTAACAGTCGTGTCACAATCTATAAGTACACACATAAAAAACAATCACTTTTGAAAGTCAGTTTCCGACTAACGCTACATGTGAGCTCTGCCTGATGGCGTTCTAAGGTCGCTAATAACTTCGGAACGAGAAGAGATACAATGTTCTGGTTTGAAGCAGCGTAACAGTCGTGTCACAATCTATAAGTACACACATAAAAAACAATCACTTTTGAAAGTCAGTTTCCGACTAACGCTACATGTGAGCTCTGCCTGATGGCGTTCTAAGGTCGCTAATAACTTCGGAACGAGAAGAGATACAATGTTCTGGTTTGAAGCAGCGTAACAGTCGTGTCACAATCTATAAGTACACACATAAAAAACAATCACTTTTGAAAGTCAGTTTCCGACTAACGCTACATGTGAGCGCTGCCTGATGGCGTTCTAAGGTCGCTAATAACTTCGGAACGAGAAGAGATACAATGTTCTGGTTTGAAGCAGCGTAACAGTCGTGTCACAATCTATAAGTACACACATAAAAAACAATCACTTTTGAAAGTCAGTTTCCGACTAACGCTACATGTGAGCTCTGCCTGATGGCGTTCTAAGGTCGCTAATAACTTCGGAACGAGAAGAGATACAATGTTCTGGTTTGAAGCAGCGTAACAGTCGTGTCACAATCTATAAGTACACACATAAAAAACAATCACTTTTGAAAGTCAGTTTCCGACTAACGCTACATGTGAGCTCTGCCTGATGGCGTTCTAAGGTCGCTAATAACTTCGGAACGAGAAGAGATACAATGTTCTGGTTTGAAGCAGCGTAACAGTCGTGTCACAATCTATAAGTACACACATAAAAAACAATCACTTTTGAAAGTCAGTTTCCGACTAACGCTACATGTGAGCGCTGCCTGATGGCGTTCTAAGGTCGCTAATAACTTCGGAACGAGAAGAGATACAATGTTCTGGTTTGAAGCAGCGTAACAGTCGTGTCACAATCTATAAGTACACACATAAAAAACAATCACTTTTGAAAGTCAGTTTCCGACTAACGCTACATGTGAGCTCTGCCTGATGGCGTTCTAAGGTCGCTAATAACTTCGGAACGAGAAGAGATACAATGTTCTGGTTTGAAGCAGCGTAACAGTCGTGTCACAATCTATAAGTACACACATAAAAAACAATCACTTTTGAAAGTCAGTTTCCGACTAACGCTACATGTGAGCTCTGCCTGATGGCGTTCTAAGGTCGCTAATAACTTCGGAACGAGAAGAGATACAATGTTCTGGTTTGAAGCAGCGTAACAGTCGTGTCACAATCTATAAGTACACACATAAAAAACAATCACTTTTGAAAGTCAGTTTCCGACTAACGCTACATGTGAGCTCTGCCTGATGGCGTTCTAAGGTCGCTAATAACTTCGGAACGAGAAGAGATACAATGTTCTGGTTTGAAGCAGCGTAACAGTCGTGTCACAATCTATAAGTACACACATAAAAAACAATCACTTTTGAAAGTCAGTTTCCGACTAACGCTACATGTGAGCTCTGCCTGATGGCGTTCTAAGGTCGCTAATAACTTCGGAACGAGAAGAGATACAATGTTCTGGTTTGAAGCAGCGTAACAGTCGTGTCACAATCTATAAGTACACACATAAAAAACAATCACTTTTGAAAGTCAGTTTCCGACTAACGCTACATGTGAGCTCTGCCTGATGGCGTTCTAAGGTCGCTAATAACTTCGGAACGAGAAGAGATACAATGTTCTGGTTTGAAGCAGCGTAACAGTCGTGTCACAATCTATAAGTACACACATAAAAAACAATCACTTTTGAAAGTCAGTTTCCGACTAACGCTACATGTGAGCGCTGCCTGATGGCGTTCTAAGGTCGCTAATAACTTCGGAACGAGAAGAGATACAATGTTCTGGTTTGAAGCAGCGTAACAGTCGTGTCACAATCTATAAGTACACACATAAAAAACAATCACTTTTGAAAGTCAGTTTCCGACTAACGCTACATGTGAGCTCTGCCTGATGGCGTTCTAAGGTCGCTAATAACTTCGGAACGAGAAGAGATACAATGTTCTGGTTTGAAGCAGCGTAACAGTCGTGTCACAATCTATAAGTACACACATAAAAAACAATCACTTTTGAAAGTCAGTTTCCGACTAACGCTACATGTGAGCTCTGCCTGATGGCGTTCTAAGGTCGCTAATAACTTCGGAACGAGAAGAGATACAATGTTCTGGTTTGAAGCAGCGTAACAGTCGTGTCACAATCTATAAGTACACACATAAAAAACAATCACTTTTGAAAGTCAGTTTCCGACTAACGCTACATGTGAGCGCTGCCTGATGGCGTTCTAAGGTCGCTAATAACTTCGGAACGAGAAGAGATACAATGTTCTGGTTTGAAGCAGCGTAACAGTCGTGTCACAATCTATAAGTACACACATAAAAAACAATCACTTTTGAAAGTCAGTTTCCGACTAACGCTACATGTGAGCGCTGCCTGATGGCGTTCTAAGGTCGCTAATAACTTCGGAACGAGAAGAGATACAATGTTCTGGTTTGAAGCAGCGTAACAGTCGTGTCACAATCTATAAGTACACACATAAAAAACAATCACTTTTGAAAGTCAGTTTCCGACTAACGCTACATGTGAGCGCTGCCTGATGGCGTTCTAAGGTCGCTAATAACTTCGGAACGAGAAGAGATACAATGTTCTGGTTTGAAGCAGCGTAACAGTCGTGTCACAATCTATAAGTACACACATAAAAAACAATCACTTTTGAAAGTCAGTTTCCGACTAACGCTACATGTGAGCGCTGCCTGATGGCGTTCTAAGGTCGCTAATAACTTCGGAACGAGAAGAGATACAATGTTCTGGTTTGAAGCAGCGTAACAGTCGTGTCACAATCTATAAGTACACACATAAAAAACAATCACTTTTGAAAGTCAGTTTCCGACTAACGCTACATGTGAGCTCTGCCTGATGGCGTTCTAAGGTCGCTAATAACTTCGGAACGAGAAGAGATACAATGTTCTGGTTTGAAGCAGCGTAACAGTCGTGTCACAATCTATAAGTACACACATAAAAAACAATCACTTTTGAAAGTCAGTTTCCGACTAACGCTACATGTGAGCTAATAACTTCGGAACGAGAAGAGATACAATGTTCTGGTTTGAAGCAGCGTAACAGTCGTGTCACAATCTATAAGTACACACATAAAAAACAATCACTTTTGAAAGTCAGTTTCCGACTAACGCTACATGTGAGCTCTGCCTGATGGCGTTCTAAGGTCGCTAATAACTTCGGAACGAGAAGAGATACAATGTTCTGGTTTGAAGCAGCGTAACAGTCGTGTCACAATCTATAAGTACACACATAAAAAACAATCACTTTTGAAAGTCAGTTTCCGACTAACGCTACATGTGAGCTCTGCCTGATGGCGTTCTAAGGTCGCTAATAACTTCGGAACGAGAAGAGATACAATGTTCTGGTTTGAAGCAGCGTAACAGTCGTGTCACAATCTATAAGTACACACATAAAAAACAATCACTTTTGAAAGTCAGTTTCCGACTAACGCTACATGTGAGCTCTGCCTGATGGCGTTCTAAGGTCGCTAATAACTTCGGAACGAAGAGATACAATGTTCTGGTTTGAAGCAGCGTAACAGTCGTGTCACAATCTATAAGTACACACATAAAAAACAATCACTTTTGAAAGTCAGTTTCCGACTAACGCTACATGTGAGCTCTGCCTGATGGCGTTCTAAGGTCGCTAATAACTTCGGAACGAAGAGATACA